>NCVS01000681.1:66414-82202 GCA_003055095.1 Goniozus legneri
GACCGAGTAAGAGGCAGCTCTGACCGGTCATTCACTCGAGCAAGCTCGTGCGGCGTTGCACTCGTTCGTAAAAACTTGCCGCCATACATTCTGTGCCGTATACTCGCTTGCCGTTCTGTGTATACCCAGCATGCGAGGTAAAAACCGGGAAATGCGGACGGTGATTCCATATAACTTTCCAATTCATACTGCTGAAGTGAGGACTGTTTTTGTGATTAGTCTCGTAAAGATTCATCTCATTACGGTTAAGTCGCAAAATTTTTTTCATTGTATATTCTGTTCGTACAAATTGATAACGAACGGCAATAAAAACCCATTAAAATTGATTCATAATCAATTTGAGTCATTTGAAATTAATAAAAATGTACATAATTGGTTTTGATCTTCGAACCTTTTCATGTAATAATTTTCAATTTTTCAATTCTTCATATTTCCCGATTAGTGTTTTGGAACTTTCCGAACTCGACATACCGGTTGTCACTTTCGGTTATTTCACTCTCCCAAAACTTCTTTTCGCATTCGAGGACCGAACAACGCTCGTAGGTAATTAGAATTTTGCGAGCACCGAAAATTAATTCAAACTTCATTCATGAAATTCATTTTCTGACATTTGAAATTACAAGTGAGATTCATTTCGGAAATCGTATATTTTTCCTCCCCCATAGAAAAAATCTTTAGGCTCGAATGAGTTCGCGGTGAACGAAAAAATTAAGAATAATATACGAGATGAATAGGGAAGTGTGTAGTAAAAAGGAAATTTTTTTTATGATCACGGTTGCATGGTTAAAAATAAGATAAAAATGTCGTATAAAGAAATTCGGTGCGGTATCGTGCCAAGTACATAGTACACGTATATGATACCCAAGAACTAGCTATACGTATGTATATTATACTTATATTATAAAAAATATTATAAGGCAACTGGCCATATTTGTTAGAGAAAACTGCGACATACAAACTAGTTTTATTTGCATTCTATTTCTAAAAAATATTTTCTCTTTTCGTTTCTATCCTACGTTAATTGGTATTTATAACGTAGAACAACCAGAACGAAAATCTTCATAAAGTCCCACAGAAAATTTTTCTCACTCGCCCAAAGTGAATATTTATTAGACTCGATCTATCCCCGAAATTTATTCCGTTAATATACGAGAACAAATAGTTGTACGGTTATGTCCCGCACAAAATTTTTCAACGCAGACTCGCTCTCTACGACATTTACATTCGTACAGATATAATAGATACGTAATCGATATTTTGGCGAGAAAAAAAAATAATCCAAATGAATGAAACCACTAGTCACCGCAGAAAATAGATCGAGGGAAAAAGAATGCAAAGTATGCAGAGACAACAAACGACAACGAGAGAAGAAAAATGGGACCGAAACGTTTAGAGTGGAATGCTACATCGTCCGTTTCACGCTCGCCAAGTATTTCATGGAAGCCCAGGGTGCGCGGACGTGAACAAATATCGTAGCGTATGGATGTACAAAAATATATAGATATATGTCTATACGGTCGTACGCAGTATGGAATAAGAAATACATTTTCCCTCTGTGCTTAATCCAAATTCAGAGCGCATTTCGCGGAGATCCCGAAGACAGATCGAAGCGAAGCGTGGAAATACAATTCGAAAGCCGCGAGAAATGCCGGGGTTCCAATAGTTTTATGTAAAAAAAATCCGCAGCTCCGGTATAGAGATCAAAATAAAAAATTTCGAAGATTCCATAGAAATAGGTGCTACAATTATTTTTATAATGAAATTTTTGTGCAATATTAGATCATTTAGCTTATAAACTAAAATTCAATTACGAAAGACAAATATTGGTCTTCTGGTTTGATTTGAAATTTTCATAGGGTGTTTGCTATTAAACTATTAGTTACATTCGAAACATTTCCTCGATAGATGAACTATAGGCTAGTTCATATTGGTGTAGGAGATGTCGTGGCCTTTACACTTGGCCAATAGCGACTCATTCAAGCAGAGGCGCGCGCCTGCATAATAGGGAGATATTGAACGATGGAATAGAAAGGGGAAGTGAGAGAGAGATGCGTTCATTGTTGTTTACCTCGAAAATCCCCAAGTACCATCTTTGAGAATATTAGAGAGTCATAGTACTTGGAAAAATTAAAAAATTTGGCAAAATCTGAAGGAAAAATTCGACGCGAAGAAAAACTGTTTGAATTTTCAGGCCAGAGAAAAAAAATTGAAGAAACTCGTATTAATCACATTAGAAACAATTTTCCAATGGACGAACTATGCATATTGATGTAAGAGATGTCTTGCCCTTTACACTTGGCCAACATAGCGACTCATTCAAGCAGAGGTGCGCGTCTGCATAATGGGGAGATATTGAACGACGGAATAGAGAGGGAGAGAGGGAGAGAGAGAGAGAGAGAGAGAGAGAGAGTAAAGATTACGTTCCGCGTCGGAGGCTATGCGCTCGTTGCGGCTTGATTGCGGTTCGACCTAACGGAAGCTCGATCCGAGTTAATACCAGGCCGCTCGTGCGATAACGTCACAACCAAACCCCCCGTTGTGGGACTCTCGCACTTACCGAGCTTCCCCACTTCCCTCCACCCCGTTATACCTACATCAACCTTCCACCTCAAACCCCACAATCCTGGCATTGGACTCTATCCAAATCTATCTTTCTTTAACAACCGTTTCATTCTCCCTACACTTTTCGCTTCTTTTCTTTTCTATATTTTTTTTCTCTCTCTCTCTCTCTCCTCCTCACCCACTCACCCCGTTCTTTTCTCTCGAGCATACGACCGAGGATATTACCCCCACCCCAGTTCGCGTCCCTCTCGTTCCATTCGCGAATCGCGCGCTCTTTGTTACTTTTGTGCCTTCCATTCCGGGTCTTATCTAACCTTCTTTGGCGCAGTTGCCGATCTTCCTTTCTCCCTTCTTACTTCGAAATTTACTCAATTGGATTCCCTCCTGCCACAAATATTCCCGCGAGGATCGATTCTCAAACTCTCTCACCCACCCCCTCACTCTCGCGATTCTGGTTCTGATATAGCTAGTGCGTTTGTGGAGCGTGAAAATTTTGGCGATGGAGCTGTGCGAAACAGAAAGGAGAGTTAAATTTATATCGGGAGAAGAGAATAGTTTAATAAATAAAGGAGCAAAATTGTCGAAAAGATATAATTTAATACCTAAAAACATATTTAATTAAAAGTTAATTAGAAAAATTAAAAGGAACTTTTTATTTTATGAAGATTTTTACATATACAACAAAGCCCGAAAATTTGAGCTGAGTTTGCTACAAGAAAAACCGAGAGATCATTTTTTCATCGTCAGTGAGTGCGCAAATAGCAGTTGTGACGAGCGACGAACGTATTTGAAAGACAGTCACGTATTTAATTTTTTCATTGGCGTGGATTAAATGAAAACGATTCACGCTCCCGCTTTAGCTCTCGATTGTAAGCAATGATACAGTCTCGAAGGCTGTCGGAATATCACAACGATGACGAGTTGACGCATAAGATAGCGAATAGGGAGGTCGTGCTTAGAATTCAAAGTATCGCTGATGATCAGTGAAATTTTATTTTCATGCAGGAAAAAAATATTATTTTATCTTTTCATTTTTCCTTTCTCTCATTAGTTTTTAACATGTTTAATAAATCATTCATTCACAAGAACTTCGTCAAAAGAAATTCTTTGATATCGCTCTAAAACAACGTGAAATCTAATAATGAAAATGTCGTCATGCAAACGTTAATACAGTATTTGCATTTTGTCATTCTACCTTATTCCACTCGAGTTCTTTTTCCTCTTCACTTTCTGCTATTTGCGGGGAAAAACGAAAAAAGGACGAAAACCTGAATGGTGCGATTTTGCGAGCCAATTTTTTGCTCATCCTCTCGTTATATCTTGTTTGATTTCACCGTAGTAAGTAGCGCGAAATCATCTCGTAACTCGGAGCCTATGCGGCAGCAGCGCTGGCCATTATCAAAGAGAGAGAGATACACCGCGGCCTCGTTACACGTAACTTAATTAGCAGTTGTGTAGTCGCTATCAATTCATTAATTTCGACTTAATCTCGTTGTGCCCTTGCGTGCATGCTCGTATCAGCGCCCATTACGCCCAGAAATGTTGAGAGCGTAAACTACCTACCCTAACAATCGCGTACCCGTCCCAAAATTTTTGCCAACTTCGTAGACTGTCAGAAATTTCGTCTATTCCAAAATTGAAAAATAAATATACACACTTTAAGAGCATTAAAAGATGTTCAACGACAAATTAGAATATTATTTTAAATATTTTATTCAATGTTATTATTTTTTATTTTTCCCATGTCTCACTTCCATCTTTTTAGTATTCATTTTTTTTATTAATTTTTTTCTATTTAATTTTTCACCGATATCACTCTTTTCTCAACGCAGGCGACATTAGTTAATGGAGTTAGGTGCGAGTATGTAAAATAAAAATGGATGCATCAAGTAGCAACACACCCAGCGAGCGGAAAAGAAAATCTATCAATGACGTCATTATACCTTAATTTTTCTAACTCGTCGAGTACATTCCGGCATAGAGAACTCGAAGGCAACGATAAGAACAGGTGCGGCAAACGTCGTATTTATCACTAGACCAAACTTATCTCGATTGGATACGTGGAAAACGAGTTTCGCGATTGATATCGACATTCGAGTTTCAATTTTTTCACCTCCGCGCTCCTCAATCGCTATCGGAAAATCGTCGGTGAAAATTTTTCGAAAAGGGGAGCGCCCCCGATAATCCATTTTCCTCCAACTTGTCTCGAAAGTTTCAATCTATCGATTCGAGGGGGAGGGAGAAACAATATTTCCCACAGGTGATAATTATTTTTGTTTGTCGAGTTTGAAAGGCGATTCTCTACTCGCGAGCACTTATCGTGCTTTTCAGTTTTGCGCGAGCCGGCTTCTGTACAATATCTCGTTGAATCTTCCGCGTATTCATCTTCTCGCGTACCCGTGTCGTCGTTTTAACCCCTTTCTTCATCCTGTGTAGGCGTGTATATACACGCGTGTCTATGTACGAGTGCGCGCGAGTGGAGTAACGAGCGTAAGGCACCCCTCTCGTGCCTCTTGTAGGACGTGGGTTTCAGGAATGCTTAAACAGCGCAGCTAAAACACGTAAAACGTCGCCCGGATGTACGACACGACGTGAAAAGTAGACGTGAGGGGGAGGAGGGGTTAGGAGAAAAGAGAGGATGGAAAAAAGGAAGTGTTGAGGTATTTACCTTAAGCTGCGCTCGTGCTTCCTAATCGAGCGAAAGGAAGTGGGCCACTGTTATAATGGCACGGCCTCGCGTACGCCGGCGAACAATTGTTTCGTTTTTTTACTTTTACACGACCAGCTCCTGTCGCTTCGCTCCCGTCTCTTTATACGGGCATCAACTTTTCAATTCTGACATTGAAATATTCAACTGCGGGGACAATTTACCCTTTCTTCAAGGTGATATCGCGCGCGATGTTTATTTTTAATTTTCATGAGGAAGAAAATTGAAATTACTCGGGTCGGAAAATACAGACATTTTTCGACTCGATTTATCGCCATTCCGAGTAAAATAATTTACTCTTTCCTTTTTCACATATACGTCTCGCTTCAGTCTGTCGCTGACCAAGGTTTAATTACTCGGAACTTCATTTTACACTCGAAATTACCCTAAAAACTCGCGAAAAGTGTTCATACAACAGGACGCGGCTGACATTTTAAAAACAATAATGGCCGCTCTATTGTCCAAAATTCGGACTATATAGATGGTGGGCCCCTACCGCTAAAATCGTTATTAACGTGAAAACTGATTTTGTCCAGTTACGGTTAGTTCCGGCGTTCGCCGCTAGTGGCGCTACTGAAAATCCTAGCGGTAGCGTCTGCGCAGTTCCGCGTCTTGCTCATGCGACTGCGCATGGCGCTGAGCGGCCATTGTTGTTTTGAAATGTAATCGCGAAATTCGATCGAAATTTTTGCGAATTTATGGTGCAAGTACGAGTGGAAAGTGCCGTTTGAGCAACGAGGTTTGTTGGCCTCTGACTGGAGTAAGATTTGCATAGGTAAGAGTAATTTTTTTACTTGTGTGATCGATAAAATCGAGCTGAAAAATTTGATCGGTTTTTTGGCCGTGTCTGTTTTTTTTCATGTTATGAAAGTCAGTATTTAGGCTGTTTATGTGTGAAAAAAAATACAGACTATTGAATACGACTAAACAACCGATCAAATTTTTCGACTCGAGTAATTTCTGGACTCGAATTTTAAAGGTTAGTTTGGAAAAGAAATTTTGTTGGAGTTTCTTTTCCGTTTTGTAAATATAAGAACGTGAATTTCTTAGTTTTAGTAAACCTTTTTTCGTGCTAACCGAAAGCTTTTAATTCATTTTCAAATCTACCAAATAATTTTTTCATTTTTCAAATAAACTGCAGGTGAACTGTCTGTCATGCGATACGATTGCAATAATTTTCCATTGCGAAAATTCGCGGGCTCCATGCGCGAGGCGTTACAGTATGAACGCGAAAAAAAAAGAAATTAAAAAACGCGCAAATAGAATGGAAAACCGATATAGCGATATCGTGCTTCCACTATTGTTCGATGCACGGAACAAATTCTTCGTAACGCGAAACTCCGCAGGGTTTAAATTCGAGTAGTTGACGTTCGATGGACGTATTTAATTAATTTTTGACAAAGAGAAGAGTCGTAGATTTCAGATCTGTGTATATGAATACATTTTAATTAAACAGAAATAAAAGATTTATAGTCTTTCCAGGTCGAATAAAAAGTAAAAATGTTTAATTCAAGAATAATTCGAATTTGAGACAAATCAAAAATCGAAAATTTTGTATATTCAGAAATAAAAATGAGTTGCTGTTGCTCAATATTTTTTTAACATATACAAATAAACATCGAGCCCAGTCGACGAATTTTTATTTCCGGTGTTTTAAATATTTCATCTATTTTTTATGTAGCCTCGCGTCATGATACCTCTCATAAATAAATCCAATACGAGCTTCACCTTTTAATTAAAATTCAGTGAAAGAGAGCGAATTTGGGCAAACTTGGTCGGGTGGAAGAACACACGAGGCTGTCGGGAGGGGTCAAAATTATCTCGCAACGCGTCATGTTGTACTTATATGCGCGATCGGCGGGCACGTGATACCCTTTTTCCCCCACGTACCAATATCGGCGTCTATCTTCTCGCGGTAGCTGCCGAAATTAGGAAAGTTCGACAACCGAGAACTATACAGACGAAAGTTTCGAAACTACGCGAGATGGCCGCGCTGCGAGACGGCGAGACTCATCACCCGGACGTGTCTGTGTGTGGACGAGGAGAAAAAGATTCCAAGTGCCATATGTGGGTAATTGAAAACGCCCGACGACGATCGACGTCGCGACGTCCCGATAGAACAAGTTCGATCGGTGTTTGTTATTTACGGACCGCAAACGAAATTTCCATTACACCCGACGTGTTTGATATTCATACTCATTGAGTGCTTCCGAAAACGCAAATAAAACCGGATGTGTAAAGAGTATTTTTGCGAGCGACTCTGTTTAGTAACGATAAATGGTTATCGGATTAATTCGAAAAAAATTAAAAAACATTAAAATCAATTTTCGAAGATCGAACGTTACTTCATTCGGGATTTTACGTGTGAAGTTTCGAGTCAATCAGCCACGAGTTTAAAATTTGAGAATAATGATCAAACGTCGAATTTCGAGCGATACGAAAAAATACTGTGAAAAATTTTTATTTGACAGAAATATGAATGAGTTTCATCATTTTACAAATAATCGAAGCGTTCAATCATATTCTTGTTCGCGTTCGATCGTTTACGCACATATTTTTTAAGGTTCTATCGATACACATACATCTCGCCTTAAAAAAAAAGAATCGTAAAAAATGATAAAATTCGAATTCCAATCGAACCGTAAAAATCGATTGCAATCGTTGACCTGGAGAGCATAGAGTGTAACGTGTTTGTAACGAGCAACGTTGTATATCTATATACACGTCAGTCACGTATAAAAAGAATGAGAGAGAGAGAGGAAAAGAGCGAACGAGGAAAAAAGAGATAAAATAAAGAGAAAAATAAAGATAGATAGAGAGAGAGAGAGAGAGAGAGAGAGAGAGAGAGAGAAATAAGGAGAAAGAGACGAACGGCTTGTTAAGCTGATAAAATGAATTCAATAATTATTCATCGACTATAATTACTCGCCAACCCTGCAAATTCTTCCCAAGAAACGTCTAAAGTTCTGCGCAAGAATTCAAAAAACTTCAAACTCAATTACAAAGCTCGTTATCGACAGCAAAATTATAAACTTGGCAGAAATTAATACATTCCAGACTCAACAGGTGATTTATTATACGACTCCCGTGATCAAAAGACCAGCAACGTCTCAGTCGAAATTCTCCCTCGAATCCCCGACAGGCGAGTCGGGTTTGTTTCTGGGTCGATTCGTCTCGAGCAAACGATGCTTTCTCGCTTTTTCATTCTTTCTATTTCGGGTCGGTCCGATAATCGATCCGGTCGGGCTCGTTCTAATTTTAACGTTTGTTGTCTGGCGCGCTCGAGCAAACGAGAGGATTTCAGGAGATTGAAAAACTGAAAATGCAAAGAATTTATACACAAAAGGGCTTCCTGTATTGGCGCAAAACGCGATACAAGCTTTTTAATAACCGTTCGCGCGAACGCGAGCTTCCATTAGCAGAGAAAGATCGCGTCGTAAATCCTTTTTCGATCCATCTCGCCCACCCCCTCAGCCTCTTGACTCGACTTCCTGTTTCGGCTGTTATTTCCTCTCTCCCTTCGATGTTTTCTTATTTTATCGGCTCATCGTTATCGTCGAGCGTCGCGAGATCGAATTAAAAAGAGAAACACGCCCAGTCGTGAAACGTAGAGAGAACTCGACGTATAGAATGAAATTGTAACGAAATTTGTAATATTTCAAACTAGTTTTTATCCCGCTCAGCTGACGACCGAAAGTTGAACGTCCCCGCTACGGTGGCGGGGGACATCCGTGTTCGAAAAAGGAACAAGTTTCGGGGACGCGAACATGCTTTCGCGACCCGGCTATCGTTGCTATACGTATCATCCGATGAATATGCATTCGCGATTTTGCCCGGCGAAAAGTTCTCGGTCCATGTCGGCCCCTTGTTCCCCCTCACTCTCAGGGTGTCGTATTTTAATTAGGACAGAAAGGAATTCGCGCCCACCTAAATCACAAGTCGATCCATATCGAATTTCCGTTCACTTTTCTCGCCCACCTTCAAACAAAATTGCTGCTGGGAAAATTTTCTTAGTTTTCTGGTTATTCCTCAAAATGATTAAGGGAACTCTCGTCATTTTCGTACAATTATAATTTGAAAAAATGATTAAATTTTAAAGAGGAACAGTCAAGTTTCAAAATTGAATTTAATTATACAGTTACTGGAAAATGACAACTGTCCCTTTAATTGTTTTGAAGAGTATATTCGAATAGAGAAAAATAATTTTCTTTTTTGAGTCTGAGATGTTTTGGTTGCGCTACTTGGAGCAGACACCTTCCAAAATTCTCCATAGTATTCCAATATTTTTCAGCGTTCTTTCGTTCCTTTCTTCGTTGCCCATGGGACAAGCGAGAATTACATAGAAGATACGTGTAGCCATGAATTTCGCGAGGAAATCTAAAATGATACAAACTTGTTGCAGAGGTTGCAGTGGTCCAGCAGTGGAGCTCATCGAGAGTTATGCTATCTGAAAGGCCGCAGCGAGGACGAGTGCCAAAACTACGTGAGAGTCTTCGGCAGGTTGGGCCCCGACCGCTTTCTCGTCTGCGGGACAAATGCGTACAAGCCGCTGTGTAGACAATTTACGATAAAGGTAAGTTTATTACTCGTTCGAATTCACATATCGCTTTCGAATTTAATGAAATATGAAAGTTTCTCAATTTTTTTCCGTCAAGAAAATAATAAAATGAATTTGTATTTGGAAAGGGGTTGATTCTTGACAATTTTTCGACATAATTCATTAGATTCGAAAGCGATATAAACGTCTTGCATGAAATAAACAGTAGATAGAAATTCTTAGCAAATTCTACGTTCGCTATACACCACAACAAGTCGCGAAATGATGTGATTTATACGACGAGATGAGATAACGCAAACACGTCACGAAATACACGACAGGTGCCAAGACATTTCTCTTTCCTTATACAATTTTTTTCTGTCGCTATTATAGCAAAGAAAATTTGCTTCCGAGAATTTTAAAAATGAATTTAGCTTGAAACGGTGATAAGCCTTATTGAAGAAATTGTAGATTCAAAGTTCATTCGGAGCTTTCGAGGGCCTCGTCAAAATCCGAGTTTATAATTCATAAAATAAAATCTCGATAGGCGGTATTGCCCCACTCGAATGTTCGATCGCGAATTTTCGAGATTTCTTCTCGAGGTTACACTTTAGCGGGGGTCTGTGACGACAGTAAGAGAGAAAAAGTTGAAAGAACGCAAGTACCGCGTACGGGTAGGGCGATAGTCTTATCTCGGCCGTGACGCAAAAGACACTGGCTCTTCTGGACGTGCTTTACCTGGAATCGCGCTGCGAATCTTGTTTAGATAAAAGAACTTGAACACTCGGCTCCGTCTATCGGGCCGCTCGCGCCAGGCATGTATAATCCTTGTCACCTAAAAGAGCCTTTACGTGTGCAAGGGTCTGCTAGTAACTTCTTAAAGGGTAGAATTTCACTGAATACGCACTCGCGCTATTGTGCGCCGCAAAGAAAGACGGTCGATAAAAATTACAGAACAGTAGCGAATATTCATATGACTCATAAATGTGTATCAGACTGTAAGGATTAATCAAGATTAAATTTATTCGATTACAAAATAAAAAAGAGTTTAGAATGAAAATTCGTAAATATTTATACAGAATAAATATTTATAGTATACTACGTGATTTTCTTATTTTTTCGGATAAAGTAATAAAAAAAAATGACTAAGTACCTGATGATACACATAAAGAATTTATTCGCGTGAATGAGCTTCGAAAGTCATAATGAGATTGGACTGAGCGTACCTTGACTGAAGTGAAGTTGTGACACACTCAGGGCTGAGTCAGCGGTAATTTATCGATGACGATAAATTTTGCAAAAGCGTGATTCAGTGTTCAGCAGTTAAGAATCGGAAGAGTATGACGTGTATCCCTATTCCCCCTATTTCGACGTAATATGGATTACAGAATAGAGGATTGTTCAATTTTTGCTCGGAGCTTAACTAACACGAATAACGTGCTGAAAATATAACAGGTTTCAATCTGAAATATAATTTTCTAAATCAACAAACTCGGTAGAGTTTCGTGCCAAATAGTTAACATTCGCGGGTACACATGTACCGAGTTACAAAATCAACAATAAAGTGAATTATAATTTTTGCAATTTCGGTGATAATTTTTCATGTAGCAGAATAAATATACGAAATTTCCGAATGATAACAATTACAAATTCTGGCGCGCACGAGAGATTGCAAGAAATTAAAATTTAAACAAATAAATCGATTTAACAAAAAACTGAGGAGTATAATGACGTTACGAATGAATTTCCCGAGCGTTTAACGTGATTATTAATTTGCGGCAGTTGTTCAGGACGGCCGGAAGCGAGGGCGAAATTTCGAAAACGGTCGGACGCGTTAATTTCAAAGCAAATCGTGCGTACGAATTTCAATTCAATCTGGTGTTGCATGGTGTTATGGAGTGCGCAGCGTATGCGCGATCGTCAGATACCATTCGTGGGAATTGATTTGGAAATTGTGAAAATCCGTTGGTTTTTCAATTTTCAATTTTATCGTACGATGTTCGATTCCTCCTAGCGTACTCTCAAGTCTCAATTAATCTGAATAATATAAAATCATGATTTTTTTATGCGAACCATATTAAAATAGATTCGTTTGCTTGTTACAAAGAGCTCTCAATATGATTAGCTTACAGTGACAATTACTCGATTAAAAAATGAACAGAGTTTGTATTCAATATTGTTAAGCTCACAACTGTCGTTAATTTTTCCGAAAATAAATTATTAATGTTATCATTTATTCGATTATTCATTCTTAAATTTTTCAAATCATCAAATAAACGAGATTATTTGCAAGTAAAAATTCTCAGCTGATACGATAACTCTGTGTGTAGTCGTTTATCACAGCTGTTACCGATCAATAAGCGATGTTACACATGTAAAATATATACGTATAATATTTAATACACGCTGCGCACGAGTCCGTTATCGTGTCTACCCTCTCGAAATATCCACTATGAAAAACTCCCGTTGCCTTGCACACTTGTCGTTATTTTTTAGGAAGCGCGCATCCGAAATATGTAAATTCCCACGCACATCGTAAATCTTGAGGACGATATCTATAACCAGAAATTGCATTTGCATATTCCACATTCTACGTGCGCGGTCCTTCTGGGTGTCATTGTATTTTGCACGCTGCTGGGCTCTTGTTCGAATAAAAAGAAAAATACGTATATTTGTATATTTTACCTAGTTTGAGAAAAACGAAATAATAAATTATAATTGGAAAATAATCCACCGAATTTTCGAAACAAATCCGAAATATCGAGAAACGTTATTTACGATTAGAAAATCGAGTCCAACGTAAAACGAAATAAACGTATCGAGTTGGAACAACTATTAAATGTTGTAATTCTAAACTAGTGAATAATTGAAGAACAGTGAAATGTTTCTCGCATATTATTAATTGCATCGAGAAAAAAATATGAATATGGTCGCGAATGAAATTAATGTTTGATTTATAAATAAAATAATTATTTCAGTAATAATTATAAATTTCTTTTATCCCAAACTGAAATAATAATTTATCGATAAATCATAATTTAAATAACGATAATAATGATGAATGGTGAAACGCCCTGTGGATGTACTTTATAGGACGATCTGGCCAGATTTTAGGTGGACGGAACTAATTATCTCGACGCTGCGTTGCGGCTTTAATCGCGAGTTTAAGAACTCGACGCGCTCGGTTCTTGCGAAACTCACGCTTGTGTTCTTAACTTTTGTAATTACCGCCGTCTAAACTACTCAGCCCTCCGAGTGACGCATACGAACTTCCTGTATCACTTACTCCCTTTTGAAGAATCTAATGAAATTACCAACTTTTTCTCGCAATACACGATATATCGATCTCTGACACATTTAACGTTATCTCGAAACAAAATATAATATTCAGAATCAATAATTATCAACTGTTACTTAGGCATTAATTTTAATATTTTCATATCACTCGACATATCTCACTCGAGATTTTTCTTTCATAAAAATTGAATTCTGAAAAATTTGTCCATCTCGCATCATCAACAAGCCGTCAGGGTGTGAAAATTCAGTTTAATTCTGCCGTCTGTTTTTCATGCACGACTCACAAACCCAGGCCCATTAATATCTTGCGAGTTTACCTTGTTAAACGTTGCGAGAAAAAGAGCGAGCGAGGGGGGTGGGGGGTTGTAGAGGAAGAAAGAAATATTAATCACAGCGACTGGCATGTTTTACACGTCCAGGCTATAACGCGCAACGAGTTTGTTCAGCCGTAAAACCTCGTTGCCGATGATAGATTATTGGCCCACCTCTAAATATATTACAGCGTATTAGAACGAATCAACAACTCCATGTATATTTATCACCCGAGCGCGTATACACTCGCAACAACGGGAGCCAATCGGTGCTCACGGTGTGGAGGCTCGCATAAAATTTTGATCAAATTAGCGAGGGCGCGCGACCGATTATACCGAGAAAGACCGATCGTTTCCGTATTTTCAAACGGTCGACGAAATTGCGAATATTTCCATTGTCATTCTCAATTTTCAAATCCATTACCGTATTTATAATAAATTCTCTCGCCACGTCGATTCCACTCGTCTCTCTCTCTCTCTCTCTCTCTCTCTCTCTCTCGCTGAATTATAATTTCGCGATCGATTCTTTCGAAAATTGGCGAGGCGATCGACTCTCGAAACAATCGAACTCGAAAATAAAAAAAAAAAAAAGGGCGCGGACAATGGCCGGTCTTTGATTCGCTTTTTCTTTTCTCCTCGCCTCGATATAATCCAGCGTCGAATCAATTAATCGACTGGGAGGTCGAACGTTAAATAACCGAGTATCGCGACGCACCGGAGACTCGTGCATGCATATTTCCCGGGATTGGATATTTCGCTTTTCTCATTCACTTTTCATGCACGCTACCGAACGAAAATCGCGGTGTATAAAAAGCGATACCGTACAAAAGTTTTCTCTCTTACTAAACCGACCCGAGTGGATATTCATTTTGAATATTTTATAAGAGTATCGCTTTTTTTTCGCGGCTTCCAGTCCTAGAAAATAGACCGACTAATATAGCTGAAAATTCACTGTGATAATGGGAGACGATTCATTCAATTTTCTATACACAGAAAAAAAGGATTACTTGAATCAAGAAAGTTATGCGGAAGAAATATACTTTCCAATATCAAGTCTTTTTTTCTTTCTTGAATGAAGAAATAAATTTTAAAAGCAATACTTGTGAATTTCTTGATCCAAAAACGTGTGTCCTTGAATAAGTCAATATATTCTTCATTCAAGAAACTATTACTTATTATTATGATTTTTAAACTATTTTTTTTATTTGAGAAATAATTATCTTAGGATAAAACAAGATAGATTTGGTTCAAGTATGGTAATACTTGATTCAAGAAAAAAAATCTTGATCCAAGAGAAAAAATTCTCAATTCAAGAATTTAATTTTCTACTAATATGAAGAAATTATTTTCTTGATGACGGAATTTTTTTTTTCTTCCGCATAACTCTCTTGAATCAAGTATATATTTCTTGATTCAAGTGATCCTTTTTTTCTGTGTAGGTTTGTTGTTGTTTTTCAATTCTCTTATATTGGCGTGAATTTTTCAATAATCGATAGCTTTCGTACGTCCCTCAATTAATTACGATAAAAGGGACAACGAATAATTCCTCTGATAATATTGCACTTTACACGATTTTGCAACTTTTAAACGACGCGATATGGGGATTTTAAATCGAGAGAAAAGTCCTCTTACGTTCCATTGCTAGAGCCAGTGATAATAGCTTGAACTTTCTCTTCGACTCCCTCTATCTCTCTTTTTCTCTTTATATCTATCCCACTTCCTCTCCCTCATTCACTTACTCACTTAGGGTGAGCGCGCGGTCGTTTGTTATATGTTCCCCCCATTGTGGAGAGAATTCAGCGATATATCGAAAGCTGACTCATCTCGTACAGATTTTACTTCTACGTAGGCTGCTGCAAAAAATTAGAGGGACGCTAGTCGGTACAGAGTTTATTTTCAGAATCGATAAACTCTCTATTATTTTCTCGAACCTTTGGAGTATTTATTTCAATTTTGCAGTTTCGAATTTATCTACTTTTTAGTTTCCCCCACTTTCTAAAAATGTCCAAAATTAACGTAAAACAATTAATCGAACGAAGACTTATACTGATTGGCCAATTAGGGGAAGAGTGAATAATATATTGAACGATAATTAAATGGTTAATTTGTAATACCAAAACCATTCCACGTAACGCGTAAACATCGTCAAATCATTAATTAGCGATCAGAGCTTCAACCTCCCACTCCCCATCCCAAAAGTTCATTAATAAAAATCAGCGAAACAATATTGTCAAATCGACGAGCCACGAACTCCGATAAACATCGACCGAATTTGAATCGAGCGGGAAATATCGTAACGAATTTAAACAAGCCGACTGCGCAGTCCCACTCCTTTCCTCGTACTTGGTAATTTCGCCGGAAGTATGTAAATCAC
>NCVS01000681.1:83570-95768 GCA_003055095.1 Goniozus legneri
GATAAACCCCCGAGAGAAGTTTGAAGAGCAAACTGGTTTTACTTCCCCAGAACGAAGCCGAAAAAAGGACGGCCGGGTCAAAGCGAATCGCTGACGTGAGGTTGAAGTTGGCTATACAGTTTCGAAATTCGAGTCTAAACAGATTTGACGTCCTGTTTGGTAACGATATTTATTTCTGTTGAAATTAATATATCAATTTTCGAGCCAAATCGAAAATATAAATATTGCACAATAATATATAATATTATTCTCGAATGATATTCAAGATATCGGCGCGCGTTTCGAAACGCAAAAAGCAGGAGAAAAACGTGAAATATAAAAGCAATCTGTGCGTGAAATTTGAGAACGGTATTTATCGTGCACGATTCGGCATCGTTAACCGAGTAAACACGAGCGTTTCCCCTCGTTCGCTAAAATCAGTGTTATCCCGCAAATCGCTCTTCGTTCTGCAAATCCTTTGCTGAATTTTTAAACCGAGCGCTAAATCCAATCGCGGTTTATTTTTCGAGCGAGTTTCGAACTCCGCTCTCGATTCGGCCGAAGATGTTTATAAAATCGAGAAAGAATCGAGAGGAAGTCGAAAAATCCAGAATAAACGGGCATACTATTTTTTCGCGGGCTGTCTTTTTCGAACGAATTTTCCTCTTACTCCTCATCAATTATTGAACGGGCAGCATCCCGCGTACCGAACCGACCTTATCTGCCTCATCGAATCAGCCGACGCGAGCTTTTATTTACGGTATCGGTGCCTGGTATAACTAACGCGGTTGCCGATAAATAATTCCGACTTGGGTTCCGATTTACCGACTGTTTCTCTCTCTTCCTCGCGCGTGCACATGTGTATCATGCGCTGTATCAAATTTTCATGCGAGTTTTAATTTTACATTCGTTTAATTCGAGTCATAATAGCGACTGTGCCTCGCTGAAAAGAAATCGAGAACAAAATGTGGTACAGTGCACGTTACACAATTTATGTGACTATCGATACATACGAGATTATTGATAATAGGATCGTGATTATTATCACTGTGAACTATGTCAATTACTATTTTGCTAGGAACGGTACCGACTATTATCGCTTTTGATAGTAACACTATTATTATTAATACTATACATATTTAGGTAACACATTATGAAACTCGGAATAATTTGTTATTTATTTTTTTTTTTTTTATTTATTTTCTCTCCCTTTTCTCGGTCATAGCAATGATCGTTATTTTCGAAAAAGCGTACCATCCCGGAATATCCGAAAGATTAAATTGAATACCGAGAAAATTCCCCCAGAGCGAAATCGAATCGAATATTCCGGCCGCTTTAAGCAACGAGTCTCGCGAAACACGGAATTCTCGCGTTGGGAGACACAAGTCTTTCGCCATACCGACTACCCCGCGTTTCCCTTCCCCGCCTCCCCTCGCTCTCGTAACGAGGCCGACGAACAAAACGGAGTAATACGGCGGGTAATCGCGCCTGGCGTTTACCAACGCTGAAAAAAGCCGAGTAAACCGTATAACGGGGAGAAAGAGAAAAGTCCTCGCGGACGATACGACTTCTGGGCAATTAGGAAAGTCGTTGGAGCGATTATCGTCAGGGGGGAAAGGAAATGGGCAGGACTCCCTTAACGACTCGTCGTCGAATAAAGTCTACGTCCTATATACGTAACACGCGAGGGAAGAAAGACGCGCGGTTTTGCATCGAGACAGGAAAAATTTCGTACAAAACTGTGTGTCCGCGTTACCACGACCCACTTCGAGAATCGGGATAAATTTCCATGGAGTGAGAAATTGGAGCTGTTCGGAAATTCTAATTTTTCTCATCGAAGCAGCGGGCGAAGGATGCCGAGGCTCGCAATATCGCGCGATAAAGCTTGCCAAGCCGAAACGCTGGATACCCTCGGTCCGGTGTTTTGGATTTCGGCCAACCGAACCGCGTCTCCCTCTGCGCCTTCTCGCTCATCAGGGTACAATAACCTATCTCCCACACCTACGTACTCTCGAAATTTTCGCTTCGGAAATCCGCCTCTACGAGACAGCAGGATGATTGCTGTCTAGGAAAGAGCGAGCTGGAATTATGAAATAACGATTGGATAGGGAAAACAGGAGGAAAATTGGGAAAATTTTCGCGAAAATTCATTAATCACTCCGAATTTGCGATATTTCTTGTCGAATTTTCCTACGAATAATAGCTGAATCATGACCATTATTCCGACAGTAAGAACCTCGCATTTTACTCTCTTCTATATTTCGCATTACTCGTCCTGATGAACGCATTTCGCCATTTTACTACTCTTACGCGAATGCGGTATAAAACATGAAGACGTTGTGGGCGCCGGTCGAAAATGAGTCAGAGCCGTGGAATTAAAGAAAAGAGAGAGATAGTCGGGGCAATTGCAAATTAAACGGTGCAGGGTGAATTATACAGAGCCCAGTTGTATTCCCTCGCGAGAGGTAAGACAATAAATATGTATATTTTTTTCTTAATGCAAGCCGAGTGGCTTCCTATGCGTACGAATTAACTCTCACGCACTGAATTTTAATTAAAAATAAAACTTAGACCATTATGATTCAACTTTGAACAAATTAAAGTATTTCCTTTGAATCGTCACTAAGCCTGTTATTCCTGGTCGATGAAAAACTTTTCATTGAATTATTTTCTTCAACTTTTTCACATAAATTTTGTAGTTTTAAAAATCTTTTTTTTTTTTTATAAAATACAGAATCATTTTTTTTCGAATTAGATTAGAATAACAAGGTTAACTTCTCTCGATCTCAGTGACCTTCCAATCGTTTCTACGTCAACAGTCGAGCGTTTATTTAGCGAACCGAATTTCAATAATGAGTCGGTATGGGTGGCACACGCATACGAACAAGGTGGCAAACGAGGCACATTGGCTCTTTCCCGAGAGGGGTTCAAGCTGGCTGACTAAGACAATGAGCGTGCTACTGCGCAAGCATTTCGAGCCATGCATGAAAAGGGACACGCGTTCGCGTTTCGCGCGCAATTCCACGCGAATATCTCCCGCGACCTCCCCAGCAGTTTGCATAAATCACATCGTGCGGAGTGGAGACACCGAAATTCAACGCAAATTCCACGTTATTTCTACGTTTAATGACTTTTTCCTCTTTTCAGTAGTTATTCGCAAAAATAATACCGTTTTTAAAGTGCCAAGTGGTATCAGCCAAATCGAGTTCGCGTATTAAGCGATTAATGAAACGAAAAAATTGACCCCGAATATATGGAGGGAATGAATTTTATTTTTGAAATGTTATTTCGATGCGATCGAACGAAAATAGTTATCAATAAATTGTTATTTCGACTGGTTATTCTTGGTTTCGTTTAGTATTTTTGATTATAATCGTAAATATTTTCTTCTCTTGAAACTATTTATCCTTTAGAATTCCAAAAATATATTCTTTATGAAATCAATTTCTCGCATATGCAGAATAATTAAGAACCAATTTGGCTCGATAACGACGAATTTTATCGATAAGTGAGCGAGAGAAAAAAAGCGAAAGAAAAGAACGTATTCAATGTTCGTTCCCTTTTCTTGAAATTTTATCGTGCGGTATAATTACTTCTGAGATTTCACCGTGGCTAAACATTTCATTCATTATTCTCCTTTCTCACAGGCAGAGATAATAGTTCGAGTTTTTTTCAGGAAAAAGGGGTTTTCTTTTCCGTACACTGCGGTCTCTCGAAAGAACAAATATCGACCAGAAACTGTCTTTTTTCTCATTTTTCCGAGCTACGCGGCTGAGCCACAGTCTACGGTGTAATTTCATGGTCGCGCGGTTTTACGTGTTAGCCATCGCGACGTCGAAAATTTCTGGGAGGGAAGAATCAATCAATCTTATGTTCTCCTCTCTGGTAATGAGAGAAGGAGAGAAAACTAATTTTTCTACAAATATATCTGCTTCGGAACACAAGTTAATTGCAGTTAAATTGAGTAAGTTTTGAATTATTTTTCGTTCGCTATAGTTGTAATTTAAAACTGCTGATTTAATTTTTTATCTCGGTCACGACTTAATTTGTCGCTCCCGAACTTTGATCGGAAAATTCTAATCTTCGAGAGAAAGGGACAGGATTTTCCTATATCCAGCAGACTGCCCGATGTGCAAAAGTCGGCTGCCGAATACATAGAAACGTCCAGCCAGCGGAGACACTTTCAGAAGTTCTCGAGGTTTTCACCTCGAGATATCGAACCGCGTTCGGTATCCGCGTTATAAAAATGACGTGCGGGTGTCGGCCGATTTATCGCGCTGCGGCACGCCTCCCACTCGCAAGGACACGAGAAAAGGGGAAGAGAGCCGAAGATAAACCGACTTAACTTGCGAATGGAAAGAGAGAGCGAGAGAGGAATGGAGGAAGGGAGGGAATAGAAGAGCGAGCAAGAGAGGAAGTCACGTGGTCTCGGGACGGGGGATTGACCTTTCTTCGGAACGATATTCTCTCTATTTCTCTGTTTTCCCTCCGGATATACTACAGTTCACGTTACTTCCTGGCGAACCTCATTTGAAAAAACACATTTTATCATCCCCCTTTCTCTCCACCTTTTTTTTCGTGTTTATACGCGCTTTTTACTCATCTTCGGCCCTTTTTTCACCCTCGCCCATCCCCATTTACTTTTATAAAGGCGCGGAGCGTAAAAGAAGCGAGCCATACTTCCAAACTGTCCAGCTTTTAGCTCTTAGCCGACTTCGAACAACCCAGCCGAGCACTCGACGCGCCTGCTAGTCTTGCGATCAACGTTCGCCGTGTTTTATGAAAATAGACCGTACTAAAAATTTATCGGGCCTCGTTATTTCGAGAATGCGGCGAGTATTATTGATGTTGGGCAGTAATTAAGAAGGCATTCCGCTGATAGTAATTTGGGGACGTTTGTCATCCCGGACGAGCGTCTCGGTGCGATTTAATTCTCTTCGCGGGAAGAGGGTAACAAATTAGCGCGACATCGCGTTTGGAATCCTGAGAGCTCGTTGAATGAATTCGCGGAGGGGCTGCTGCACTCTGCACACGTTATGTGCACATTTGCACTCGCAGCACACGCTAGAAAGTTGGGAAAACAGGAGCATAAATACCAAATATACAAATCGATTATTTTCTGCTTGCTCTAATGGAATTCTCCAACGAAAAAAGTTTCAATTTATTGCAACGCAGATTACAATTGACTGAAAAAATTATAAAATATAAGAATTGATATAATAGACAATGATGATAACAAATTTGATCTTTATTAACCAAAGCTACATTCACCACTCGGATAACTCACAATGTCTCTGAAAACATCTGAAACGATCCGGCGTATTTACTCGGCGGATATGGGCTGTCCAGTATAAACGGGAATTTTCAATTATTACGCGTTAATTTCGCGGAAAGTGCGTCCACAAATATTTCCACCTCGAAATTTCGGAGGCAAATTTGTCACGCGTACCGTGGTTGAACTCACTCACTCACTCGTATGGGTAGAATCAGCCAATGCGACCGCAGCGATGCGGAGTCACGCTAAATTCCGGCTTTACAGTGCGCGAGACTTTCCGGCTCGATTCGGAAAAATGAAATGAAAACCTTCGCGAAACGCAAGAACACCGTACAATGTTAAAAACTTGTGCGTTGAATTTCACCTAATAATACAGGAAGCAATTAACGGGGAAAAAAATCGTGTCAGAAAATTCAAATATAAATTATTAAACTCGGTGTTTGCATTTGAAATTTCAGACACGAATAGTTAACTCTGGTACGTAATAAATTTTTTTCTATTAACTCTGTTTCAAATCGTGAAAATTTCTACGTCTTATGTTTTTTCAAGTTCTCCAACTGCATTTGTTAAAAAAAAAAAAATCGTATCAGAAATGCTCGAGAACGTTCAAATTACCGAGTAATGAGAGAGCAATCAGTAGCACAGAATTCCGTGTGACACGGAATATCGAATGGATGTTTTAACTTAGTCATACGTGCATCCTTGTAATAGTTCCAATTTTAGGTAAATCCTGTTACAAGCGCTACGTAAATATTTCACGCGGTATTCGCGATGAGCGATCGGGCGAAAGAGAGACGGAAACGGCTGACACAGAAATTAGATAATTGCGGGTATAATCGACACAAATATCGCTAAGTACGCCACTTCCAAATTTATCCCAATCTGCCTCGCCGCTTCGGCAGTCGCGAGTTTCGTTTTGGGCAAAATTTCGATACTCCTGGAAAACTCGAGCCTGAAATTCTCGTCCCGATAAATTTCCAAGTGTAATCAAGAAATTTCGCGATCGAGCCGAGAACAGATACGTGCAATTTCGGTCTCGTGATTCGTACACATAAATCACGTAAGTGAGTGTATTAGAAGACGTGCTCCTGGAATATCGAGATACATCATGAACTCGCGAGGGCGCGTTCGAAATACGTTCGTTAACTCGATTAACCTTAATTAAGCGTTCCTGCTTATTCCGATCTGACGGGTAATCGGATCCCGCGACCTCCTCGACGTGAAACGACGTGAATCGCGAAGGGCTGGGGGTAGAGGAGGGCTCAGGGAGGAGAACTCGATTCCTCTTTGAAATGGATCTTGTTCGAGATTTCGAGATGTACTACCCTCTCTCTCTCTCTCTCTCTCTCTCTCGCTCGTTCGCGGAAAACGTGAGCTCCTACTGATATGAAACGATAACGAAAATCTGTGACCGTGAATGATTAAGAACAAAATTATTCCGAAAGGAATGAAAGTTTCCGAATGAAACAAGGCCTATAAAGTTGATAATTATTCCTCGGAAATAATTGGGAGTAGTCTCAAAAGGGAAGGTCTGTAAAAAAATTCTTATTAATTTTAAATCAGCTGATTGGACTCAGAATTTGAATCCTCTATAATCTAAAGTAAACTCGCGAATCCGTTTTATTTATCGAAACGAAACCGTATCGAAGTGTGGAAAATTTTATTAAAGCATGGTGAATGGTTGATCCATAGATGATCGTCTCGGTACTTGCGTAGAAAATCCGCGTACCGTTATGGCAAAATTATTCCACTCGCGAATTAGAGCCCATGGCAATAGACCTTCATCATCATCTCTCTTTCTTCTCGCTCTCCGTAAAACGAATCGCGGATTTTCCGCCTGCGAGACCGTGCGAGTAAACGGACGAAGGGGAGAGGGAGAATTCAGTTAGAGCAACATTCGTTGCAACGGTAAACTCGCATATAACTTATTCTCTCGCTCTCTCTCTATCTTTCTCACAGCTGCTTCTTCTCTTCTAAGCAAAAAAATGGCTACGAACACACACTGTGGTAAAACATAATATCCCCCATCGAGTTGCAATTTCAACCGTCAATTAACTGAGATATTCGTGTTCGAAGAAACGTTATGACGAATCAAAAAATAATTACGTAGCATGAAAAAACAAAAATAACGACTTGTCGGTAGTGATTAGAGACTTAATTTGATTATACTAGGTTGGCAACTATTTCTAACGTTTTTTTTTTTTTTTTTTTCATTTTTTTTAGGGGATAAAGAAATTTTCTTGTTCATTAGTCTTTTCAGGTGTAGACTTTTAATTTATAAATCTCAGATCATGTATGAAAAATACATCCTGCCATTTAGCATCGGTGATGTGTATTATTTTAGAACTCGAAGATATCGGTAAATCTTTATCGAATATGTCATCAGCCAGCGTTGAATTTTTCATTCGATCTTGACTCGAAAATTCTTTCATTACTATGTTAACGACGTGCCAGTACTCGAAGTTAATATCTCGTTACCAATCCTGTCACATCGAACTATATGTTCCAGAACTCATCACCACATTTTTATATCCCGACTCTCTCGCAATCGATACGTCCCTTTTGTTTTTCCGTCATTCTTCTCGTACTTTTTTTTCGTACCGGATTGCGAGCCCAACTTCAAGCGTGAAATACCAAATGGGAATGAAAAGGAAGAACAAATTTTCAACACGGCAGGCTGAAGTATAAATAAAAATGCGAATGGGGACTCCTATATAAATTGAATTGAAGTTGTTTACGCTGTAACGCGCTAGACAACGAAAAGGGATGTAAAAAAAAGTTGCAATCCCTCTCTTTGTATTTTCTCTTTTTTGCATCACAAAAGGAATATTTTTGTCTCGAAATTTTCCCACTCGATAATTTTCATGGAAATTCAACGTTAGGTGCAGAAATTGACGACTTATCGTTATAACATAGTCAAAATTTTTAATTTTTAACGGTTTAGGCTTTGATATTAAGCTACTTGAGCAAATACTCCGTAAACTGCTTATTGGGTTTGCTCTCCACGAGTTTCCCCGAAAAGGAGTCACAGGAGTATAATCCTAAACGCGTTCGGCCTCTCTGGTATTTCTCATCGCGTTGCGGTAATTACATATCTTGCTCGCTCTCTTATACATAACGCTCGCGTATTCATAAACCTCGAGGATGCGGATGTCTCTGAGCCAAAATTCGAGAGGTCAAGTGAAACATCCAGGAGTCGTTGATTCCGAGAAAATTTTGAGTTTAATTATAACATAATTGTGAAAAAGTTGAATATTTGTTACTTCTCTTGATTTTCGGTTTTTCACAATTTGAACAAATATAACTTTTTACTCAATTTTGAAAAGAGAAAAATCTAAAAGTAACAAAATAGTGTAAAGGATACTATTTATTTTTTAAATCTGAAAGCTTAACAGAATTAATTAATAGTAAATTCTACCGATTCGTATTTGTTTAAGTTTTAAATCCACGAAAAATTTGCAAGTAAAAATCGTTTTGAATTTGGTATACGAGTGTGTTTAAAACACAATATTTCGGGGAAATTTCACGAGATTCACTCTAATAGCGTGGAGACGAGATAAGAGCAGAACAATGGAAAGATACAAGTTGCGATCTGGGTAACGTGTGAACTATCCAGTGGGCCGTGACGAGTTTTCCACCCGAGCGTGCGATAGCCGTTTTACCGTATCCAGCCCGCGAGTAATGCAAATATTACGATAATCTCCTTCATTTGGATTCGACGTCGTGAACGTGCCCTCGGCGAGTGCCCCTAGCGCTTTCTTGTACATTTATTAGTTTTATTAATAATAATGTCAACTGTTAAAATTTCTTTTATAAAAAATATAGATCTACAGCCTTGTGACATAAAAAAAAATTCTACTGAAATTAAAAACGTTTCTCTTTAGTTTTAATAGTTTTAGTCGCGAATTCACTTATCAAAGAATTTGTCTTGCGAGGTGGATGATCGTTATTGCCAAGGAAGAAGAAAACAATAGACTTCATGGAAATTCACAGACGCGGGGCACCGTGTGCATTGTTCTTACAATATCAGAAGTCGCGATATTCCGTTTTCTTTCTTTCTTGAAGATTACTCATACATAATGTACCGCAATTACGTTTTTCATTTGAAATAATTTTTCTGAATGCGAGACCTTACTGAATGAATTACCACCGAGTAAAATTGAATTCGATAGGGCAACGAGGTTTATGGATCTATGCTAATATTATGAAAGATTCTGTATGTCAATAGGGATCGTTTTTTTTTAATTTTGTTCCAATTTCATACATCCGATATTCGATTCTACAATTTCACAATGAAAATTTAAAAAATAGAATAACAACGCGAAGATCGAGCATTTAACATAGAGAAATCTTGATTAACTCGTACGTGCCGAGTTAATTAAAGTAACGGAGTATCGAGTTCCGTTTCGATATACATAGCAAACTTCCAACCCCCTCGCAACGATAGTTTTATGTTAATTGACGCATTCATCCCCCCGAAACAAAATCATCTATTGCGATAACACGTAGAATCGAATTGCCCTATATTTTGAAACGATTCATGTAAATTGAATCCCGAATAAGTCATGTGCAATGATCTCGCTGGTAAACAATACCTTTCCGAAAATGATAGAATTGAATCCAATTCGGAATTATAATCTGATAAGTCAAAAATATTACCGATTACCTATGTACGTGTGTATTATAACGTCGCGGCTATTATTGATTCGAAAGCCACCCACACACGCACAAATATATCTGCATACGTAGACGTGTGTACGAGGAGGCGAGAGAAACGCCCGATGCGTGCGAGTTTGACAGGAAAACGGGAAGTTATTACAGCCACGCGTCATTTCTGACAGGTGCTTTTCACCAAGCCGTGCCGTTGACTGGCCCGCTATCAACCCCAGCCCTCTTCTTCCCCGGCTGGTGTGCCTTCCTGGTGACCGGCGTCGATCGACATCGATTCGCGCGTATTAACGCGTCGCTCGCTCGATTAATACCCGAAAAATTTGCGCTGATATGTAAGTGGCACGTATTGGGTGCCGCGTCGATATCACCGATCGCTCAAATAATACACTACCAACTTTGCGCACACTGTTTTATAAACTCATGAAAATTCATGCTGTTCAAACTGAAAACAAAATTTTCATTTTGTATCGTAAGTTTAGCAACGTAACATTTTTTCAGTATCAAATTTGCAATAATAATAATGTTTTGCGTTTAAAAATACAGCAGTATGTTTTTTACTGGAATTTCACTATTCAAAATAGCGACACATTTGTTTCTGAAATTTTAAAATTAGTTTCTTGGAAATAAAAGTTTTATTTTTACCGTAGTACATTGCAAATATCCAAAGAACCATACTGTCACATTTTAAAGCGAGGTTTTCCGATAAAGTATCAATGATTGTTACAGTTGTAAATTTTATAGTGATTTCTAAAGAATTTATAGACTCAGGTCCATAATAAATAAAACAGTACCTACGAGAAACGTGACAGACCGAAATTAAGATCCCTCGTAAACCCAACACCTGCTACTCGACGGGGAAAAAAAAAAATAATCCTGGCAAAGTCTGATCGGGAGCAGAAATCCAGGATATTGGCCAGACTCGCGTAGGATCACAAGAGAATCTCGTATTCATTGGTTGCGGGCACGGTAATCGGGTTGAGTTTGAAAAGGAAGATGAAGAGCGTGAAAGAGATGGGCTTACGAGCGATTCACGTATATCTTCGCAGCCCCCGGTGGAACCCTGGGTCAACTCAATCGACGTTGACATGACACTACTCGACTTGTCTCGCATACTGAATTTTATGTCACACCCCCCTCCCTCCTCGTGTATCCCCAGAATTTTTTAGAGCGAACTCACCGATGGACAAATTGTAGTTGTAACAATTTCTCTTCGTTAAAGAATTATTTTTCAGTTTATATCAAATGTAGTTTATAATTCAAAAAATTTGATATTCGAGGTTTGTTTAGTGAGGGGACGTTGAGTGGTTCTCTCTAAAATTCCGATCCAACGTAACCCGAGTTTTGTTACGTCAACTGGCTGATTTTTCAGCGTGCTTTTTTTTCCTCTCGGACGAATTATCTTTCCTTTTCTTCCCATTCCTTTGACGTTCCGATAAGCATGCACTTTAGCCGCCTTGAAGAGCCATTAGCTTATTAGGGCGCACGCGATAGCCAAACCGACGCCGGAAACTAGCGAAACCACCATCGATTAAATCTCTGGCCACCCGTTTACGCTATTTTCAGCAATCTCGAATGCAAACACTAAAAAACTACAAGTTAAGTACCTGTTGCCAAAACAGCGCTTTTAAAATATGATCGGGAGAATGTAGACCAAGCTGATTTCACAGCAGTTTTCAAAGAAATATCTCAACCACATTTCGTACTTATAAATAACAATGGCGTTATAAAAAAAAAATGTATAAAATCGCTCGTCGCCTGTAACAATAAAAAATGATACTTATATACAAAATCATGACGTAATTGAGAAATGCTCGTCGAGCCTGATTTCTTGGGGGAGAGACGGCTTCGTAAAGGGCCACGTTGAAAGTAAAAAATTGAAGAAAAGAAAAAGAGATTCTGGTCTCATGGCGACGTTATATGCAGCTGCAGGTTTCGGGTTGAGATGCAGCTCGGATCTCACGTACGGAATCGTCTGAGTTTCACCTCTCACTCCGGCTCGGCGTTGTTCGCCGTTACCACCCCGCCATCTATTCTCATCCTGGTTGCTTCGGTACGCGAGAGAACCTCTTTTCCCGAGCATCTTCCTTTTTGCCCACCTCTCTCTCTCTCTCTCTCTCTCTCTTTATATTCGTCCGGCTTTCTTCCACCCTTTGTTCTCGATCTTACATCTCTCTTTGTTCAGTGGCGCATCGGTGCATCGGCTTTTTATTCACTGCATCCATTTCTCTTCTATTTTTCCTCCCCCCCCTGCGCATCCCCCCAGTCGAGCCTTT
>NCVS01000681.1:101151-112796 GCA_003055095.1 Goniozus legneri
CCCCCCCCCCCCCCCTCCACTCGAAATCGTTGCTGGATGCAACTCGTACCGGGAGACACCAAGGTGAAACTGGAGATGACTGCCAAATTGGAAGTCTAGACTGCTTTCTATCTTCGAGTACGCCATTTTTCGTTCGGGTCTAAGAAGAGAATCCGTTACTCTCGATCATCGATTTTATGGCAGATACAGTTTGCTCGCTGACTTTTCTCTGTGTATTTTTCTATTGTATTCTCCTTACTCTTTGGTCCGGAGGTTGGTAGAGCTACGGAGTTTCGAATCAAATTCGCTACTACTGACGTTCAGACGACTCTTGTTAGTCTTTGTGCAACTGATCTCCACCGGACGAGACGAGATTCATTTCGTGATAAATCTTGCAATTCCTCTCTATTCTCGAAATCTCTCTCAAAATTGTTATCAATTAAAAAACCCAGAGGCTAAAAACGATGGCAAATTGAAATTCTAGACTGCTCTCTATTATCAAACGTGGCATCTCTCATTCAGCAAGAATCCGCTGCACCCGATCATCGATCTCGTCGCATTTCCGAGAATCGTTGCTCGAGAGTTATTCTTCCATGAAGAGGGACTCGAAGATGACTCAATTACCGAGTGCTCCGACGCGCGGGCGTGCTTCGGTAAACAATGAGAGAAATACGGCGCTCTCTTCCGCCCGACGAGTGGAGCCTCTCCTTTCCGTTAAACTGCGAAAATAATTTACACGAACGCGTGAGCGAGGCAAAAGTATAGCCGCTCGAGGGCTCCCGTAATAACTTCTACTTACTTCAACGAGGATATATTGCGCCAACGTAAGAAACGTTATTTTACTTTGCGTATACGTAATACCGAATATTTCATTCGGCGAAGATTATTATTTATCGGCGCAATTAAGGATTTAATATCCTCCCGCGGCGAGGGATCGAACCTACCCCTCGCTACGGGAATCGAACAATAATCGTTATTTTTTTTCCCCCCTCCCCTCCGGTTTCGCGTTTCGCGCGAATTTACAACTGGCCTGGAAACCTCTATAACGTAACATAAAATTTCGATAAGCTGAATTCCCTAGCGCACAGGTCTCACATTTTCTTAAATTATTCAGTCGTCGTAGCTGTGAGCGCACGGGCGTTTTCTTCGCTCGACCGCCTCTGAAAGCGAAGTCTAAGTTATTAAAAAAAAAAAGAGAGAGAAAGAAAAGAGCAAAAAAGAAAGAAAGAGAGAGAGGAGCGCAAGAAGGAAAGACAGAAAAAGAAGAGGCGGCGGAGGAAAATAAGAAACTGGAAGCTAAGAAGTGGATGGATGGATATCGCGATTTGGTACCAGTTTTATATATACGCTTTATATATATATACCTATATATCTATACGTTACATAGCGCTCTCTCGCGGTTAAATTTTCATCCGCGGCTAGGTACAGCGGTAGGTTGGCGAATTTGACAAAGTTTTGCGCTCGCACTTTGTCTCTGCGAGTAGACGGATGGGTAAAAGATAGCGGAGTGGTAGCGAGGATGGAGGGAAAAATTCGTTGAAAAGTTTCGCGAGAGGCGCTATATAGCCCACCTACCCCTAAAAATACCTACGTATAGCTGGCCCGAGAGCCAACCGGGCTTACAGGCTCATTCGACTTTTAAACTCTTGCGCATGGCGTTTTTCCACGAGTACGGTAAACCTCATCGATACTCGATATCTCAATCTCCTTTAAACGGAAAATCGATCCCCCTGATGAAATCTAGTCTTCTCAACGAATTGGAATCCACATTTTCTTTCTGAGAAAGGATACCAGGTTTTTATTCATGCCATAGAAAATAATAAATGAGTACAAGGGTATTCCCCTTTTTATATTTAAAAAATAGATAGATGTAGGAATGTATCTTCTATTGAAATTAAATTTTATCTTAAATAAAGGATTATAAGAAAAATATGTTATTGCACTTCCACTGATACGAGATCTCTTTTGTAGAGTCAACGAGCGACGTGACAGAGGGCCTATACGCCGGCAGTCGAGCTAAACTGGTCTACGGAGTGTTTACAACGCCGGTGAACTCGATCGGAGGTTCAGCGGTCTGCGCTTTCAACATGAGCGCGATACTCGGCGTGTTCGATGGCGCTTTCAAGGAGCAGGAGACGATAAACAGTAACTGGCTGCGGGTGCTGGACGAGAAGGTGCCGTCACCGAGGCCGGGTGCCTGCGTCAACGATTCGAGAACGCTTCCCGATATAACTGTCAACTTTGTCAAAGCTCATCCGCTCATGGATGACGCGGTTCAGTCTTACTTCGCGCTTCCAGTTGTAACGAAAATAAGTTTCAAGTAAGTTTGAATTTTTATATTAAAAATATATAATAGTTCAAGTAAAATCAAGACATGTAAATTTTTATTAAATCAATACCCTAAAATGTTTATTCAATAATTGTTCATACAACATTTTTTTGTCAACAGTTACAGATTCACAAAAGTCGCCGTAGATTCTCAAGTGAAAGCTTTAGATGGCAAATTGTACGACATCCTCTACATTGGCACTGGTAAGATGTTCTTCTATAATTACAATCTCTTGTTAGAATAAAATTTTAACTAGAGTTTTTTCTGTGCAGACGATGGTCGAGTATTGAAGAGTTTGAATACAAGAGCACCAAACACACGAGACAATGTTGGCCAAGTTATTGTTAGCGATGTTCAAGTACTAAAATATGGTGAGTTTAAATTTTAAAATTAAGTTTTTTATCAATTGATAATTATTGAAACTATCACTATTATTGTTACTGTTCTCTTCTTATTTGCAGAATATTTAATTGTTTTAACAAAAATTTATTTTTTCAATAGGTCAACCAGTGAAAGATCTCATCGTGGTCCACCTGGCGGGTGAGGCGAGCAAACTGGTTGTATTCGCCGATTCCGAAATTAAAGCGGTACCACTTCACCATTGCGATCTTCCCTCGGCGGGTACCTGCGCCGCTTGTGTCGCTCTCCAGGATCCGCACTGCGCCTGGGACGCGACGACCAGCCGCTGCGTCGCCGTTTCTACGAAGCTGCACGATAACGCAGCCGATCAAACGCTTTTCCAGGATATCGCGACTGGAAAACACAGAGGCTGTGGCTACGAGCATGGTAAGCATTTCAATATCTCTAAAATGAGCTGTTTATACGCGATGTCCATGTTCAAATTTTTATGTTAATTTTTCCTAAACTGCGGTCATGTGAAAAAATTAGACAGTTCTAAAATGTTGCCGAGAACAAATATGCGAATTTTTTTGAATTTCGTATAGTATTACCTTACGAGAGTAATGGCCTGTGTGTGATAAATGCAAAATTTTCCACCCCTCGCGACATATTTTCATCGACCCCTTTTCTTTCTCCCTTTTTCGTCTCATCCGGGCACGTCGATTGCGCAACGCAATTCTGTCCATCCTCGCGCGAGAGAGCGTGCACACGATATCGACGACATTGACGAAGACGAATTACATCAGGCTCGTTGAAAAGGAAAACCTAGTTAGAGCTTACTGGTAGCAATTATCGCGGTGAAAGCGGTTTGATGGAATCGACTCGCGACTATCGCGATAAGGCGCAAAAAATCTGTATACGGCTCTTCTGCAGCGGGAGAAGTGTTGTCCGAAAATATTCTACGTCCAATTCGACGCAAAAAATTTGAATTAAACTAAATTTTTTTAATTTCTTCTATAAAAAAAATGCTATAATATAACGAAAAATGAATGAAATTAAAAAAATACAAAATAAATGATCGAACAGTCGTATTCGCGTTGCTCGAATTATAAGAACTTTAAAGCCAATATTCGACTCAACGGCTCATTCATCGAACGCGTTGTCCGCTTTTGAATAACACACGTAACTGCCCGAGCGTACATATTGCCTCGCGTGTTCTTCATTCGCTATTACTCATTATTGTAAGAAAACGCTATAACTGTTGGCACAGAAATGGCGAAGCCCGTGCAGCCAGCGATACAGTCCGAAATCGGCCGTGGCGAGCTGCCAGACGAGCGAGACAACGAGATCGTCATCGAGTTGGATCGCGAAAACCAGTACGGCCGTACTCAGCCGAGGGCCAACGAGCCACAAGGTAAGGTTACATCGAACTCATTTCGCTCTTTCTCTCTTTCCCTTTCTCTTTATTTCTTCTTCTCATTGTTCACATTTTCGCGCAAAAATCTCCTTTCCCGTCGTAACGAGGATTTTCCATGGAGATGATTCGATTTCGCAAATAGGACAAAAATTGAGTTACATTTGTGTTTTTCCAGCTTCATTTCTTCCCTCGAATGATGTTTTTCAGCTCGTTCTAGTATTTTGTTTCGCTCATTACAAATGCGATAAACAAGCAACGTTAACGAACAGCGGGAGAGCGAACGCTGAGCGAATTAAGCCCGAGCACGTGGTTGGAGTAGAATAACAATAGAGCATTATAATGCCGCTGAAATCATTACACTATGATTATGTATCGTACGTGTTTCATGCGGTAACGAAACTGATCCATAATCACTTGATTTTCGCCGCGCCCTGCCCTCGTCGAAAATGTACATTGTTTGCTTTACTCGTTTACTCGAACGTGCCATAAATTTAATTCGAAAAGCACCTCGGATTGGACGATTTCTTATTAATAAGACTGGCCAACAGAGGTGAGATTTACCCAACACTGTAAATTCCGAGTTATAATTAAGATAAATTTGTTTCTCTTTTTATGAATATCAAATATACTGTTGTATGTGTTAAATGAATTATAAAATTTTGTAAAAAAATGTCAATGCTGAATTCTAATAAATTTCTTTTTTTTTTTTTAGGAGTAATAGTAACCCCAGTGGTATACTCCGCGCAGACCCTGACGGGCGCGCTGGTGGGCACGTGCTTCGTGTCCCTGCTGGCCGGGTTCGCCTCGGGCTTCTGGTTCTCCCAGCGGCTCCGGGGAACCCCCTACCCGGACCCACCGGAGCAGCGGCAACAGTTGAACCGACTGACGGAGAGCTCGGAGTCCCCCGGCTTCAACAACAAGTCGATCAACCTCGTCCTGAACGTGCCCCCGAAGAACCCGAACGGGAAGAACGCCAACTCCTCCGCGGAGAACAAACCCGTGCAGAAGGTGAAGAAGACGTACATATGATACCGAAAGCGTCACGGGGCCGTCTGAGACAGGGACGAGTCCCGCTCGGTTGGCTCGAGCGCGACCTCGTCGTCCGAGGAGGACCTCGAGAGCCTCAGGCCCACTGAGAACCGCGACGAGCTCGAGGACGACGAGGACGTTCCACCAGGACGCGTCTACTACGACGAGTACGTCGAGACTGTCCTCGCTACCGAGCTAGGGATTCCCGGGAGCGAACTCGCCGCGGATTTTCAGCAAGTGGACCACTACATGGTCCCCACCGAGGGCGACAGGATACTGTCCCTCTTCAACCCGCAATTCTTGCCCAACTTCAACGACATGCTGACCAGGAGTCGCGACGAGCCACCCTCGCCGCCTCCGAGGTCGAGGTCACTGCTAGCCGACACCGACAGGTTCCTGTCATACGGCGAACGCAAACGGAGCGGTACCAGCCTCTACGCGCGAAACACACCCTACGACGACCTTCGAGATTGAGCAGCTTTACGTCTTCTGGTACCGCCGGACTAGCGCAATGTGATACTACTGAGAAATTGTTCGAATTTGAAACGAGAGGCACCGAGGGAATAGTCCGCTTGGATCGCAATTATGCATAATTATTAACATTTTGTATCAGTTGTGTAATTACGAACATTGTATTAGTATGGCAAAATTTAACCAAAATTATTGCAAATTATCACAAAAAGTTGTGAAGAATAATTGCGATCCGTAACCGTACTGTTATCTCGGTGCGGCGTCTTTACATTGCAACGCTGAACCGCTAAGAAATTATATTATATACATATATGAATATTATGTAGATATAGACAGTAGAAAAATTTTGTCGGTTAAGTGCCTCGTCGATGACGTATTTTTCATTTCCGATCGATCGACGCGAGGACAGAGTACTGTCTCACTTTTCGTTTAGAGGAAAAAAATAAATGAGATGAGCAAGACTAAATTCCGAATATCGTTGTGCACTTATCGATGTGCTGTGAGTTATGCTTCGAGAACTGTGAAGAGTCCGAGACGTTGAACACTGTGCATTAAAAAGAAAACCACGAAGTAGATCAAGAGGGCAAATGTTTAAGTTAGAAAGAAAAGAGTCTATTATTTTTTAGCTAGCGATATTTATATATATTATTATTAGGAGAGTGCGTAATGAAGAAAAGCTTCGTCGAAACTTAGATGACAACGAGCTTGCGCTGGCTCGAGTTAGAATGACCGGAGGTTGCGAGGAGTCTTCGTATAAATTTTGTAAATGTGCCTTTTGACAATATTCGCCGAGACACGATGACGCGGGGATGGGCAGCGAGGCGAGAAAATGGGAAAGACCGTGGAAAATGAGAATTGAGGGAAAAAGGGTTGCAATCCCCGTTCGCGTTTCTCGCACCTCTTTTTCGCCAACCACCCTTTCGCTCTATACGGCACAGTAAAATTGCGCAAAACGGTCTACTAAGCGTATAAACGAGCCGTTCGTTCCGAAATCGACCCGAGTTCATTTTTATACTCGCGACAAAATTTTTACGTCCGTTACCCAGTGAGAACATCGTTCGTATTTGTTCAAAAAATAAGAAATGGGCTCGGGGACGCTCGAAACGGACGGCTCGAGTGACTGATGCGTGTTTCTTTCGTCTACTTAAAATTTTCTTTCCCCTTCGTCCCACTTGCGTTTTTACCTTCGTTCACCCTCGAACTGTGAACATTTTAGAGTGCCTGTAAAGAGTAGCGAGTACGATTCTTATTTTGAGAGAATGAAGTGCTAGTATAAAAACGATTTAGGAAGTTTGGCTTTCGGATAGAGTGCGTCGATTAAATATTTAACAAAATAGAACTGCCCGTTAACCGAACACTGCCGCGTCGAGGGTCAATGTCGAATGGACTGATAGAAATCGCGCGGGTGAGATTTTCGGCCGAAAACAGGGTGGGGAGAATGAAAAACAAAAATAGTAATAACACGCGCATTGAACGATCGAAACCAGTTTCTTGGCTGTAATTTTGATACTCGATTTTGTGCAATTTTTTTAAAACGATAGAAACGGGAGATTTTTTTTACGCTCGCGAGAACCGTTTCGATAGCTCAACGCGCTACGAGAGAAGCGAATACGCGATGCGCGAACGAGACGCGAGAATGACTGCTTGCTACGGTTTTAAAGAGAATATTTGTATATATAAAAAGCGTAGAAATTGTTTCTCATTCATCTTTTTCAAATCTAAAGAAGAAGGCGAATAATAATCGTTAGACGACAGATATCATACTATATAAATAAGTATATATATATATATATATATATATATAATATATATATACATTACAGATATATATGTATGTGTATATATACATATATATTTTTTTTTGTAATTGCAGAAAAAAAAATAAAAAATATATATATATTTGCGTGCGTATTCAAGGCAGCTAAACTTTTAAAACTACGTTATAGTTGAACGCGGACATTGCGAAAGATCGTGCTTTTTTATCGAATGTTCGGAGGATTCCTCTCGATATCCTGAAACGCGAGGTTTTGAAAAATAAAAAAACGCCAGGTCGTACAAAATATAAAACTAACGATAGAGGATCGTTTATGAATGACGATGTTTATATACCTAATCGAAGCTATTCACTTTAGGTACCTTATATCGGATATTTAATGAATTGTTATACACTAATATTTCTAAATTTTTCGTATCGAGATGATACTTTCAAATGTACATCTACAAGAAACGTTTTACTAGATTAACATTTGTCTATATGAAGAAAAATGAGAAAAATGAATATTATTATACCTATTGCATAATACAACTGAATATCTCTACGTAAAAAGTCGACTTTAAGAAAGTCTTTAAAAATTATTATCGATGAATCACAGCAAATATATAAATATATAAGTATATATATATAAATAGTTATAAATTTTTGTAGCGGAAGATTAATTCATTATAGAATGTAAATCGCGCGATCGCGCACAGACGTGCGTTCTAAATTTGTCGCGACCGATTCCGAATTTCTTTTAAATCACATTTCCAAGAATTGAGATGCTTTATAAACAAATACACGCGATACTTTGCACGTCGAAGCGGAGCTTGGGTAAAGGTATTATTAGTCAGCCGTTTTTATTTCTTATTCGAATGAAGAAATGATCAATAACTGAATTATTCAAGAATTTTTCAATAATGATTCATAAAATATATCCAGGAATAAGTTGAAAATAAAAATGAACTATTAGGCCGACTACTAATGCTTTCACCTTCATAAAAATCAAAGATATTGGAGAATTTGAAAAATCTCTTTATAGTAAATTGAAAGATTAACGAGAATATATGAGGAAAAGAGCGAGCCTGTGAAGGAATAATAAAAAGATAACTTTGAACATTCCTAGTGGTCTAGGGCTGCCATTCGTTGGATAATTTTTTGTGTACGAAATAAAATGTGAAAAACGTTATCGATAATTTTTGAAACGATATCGTAGTCGAGCAACATGGCAGTCCAGAATAGCGCGTGTTTGTTGTGCCAAGCAGTATGTTTTTATGTACATAAAGAGTAGCGAGGAAATGAAGCATATTTGAGGGAACACGAAAAAAAGCGACATTACCACACAGACACACACATACACATACACACACACTAAAAAACCTAATACGCGACGACTAAAAAATTTTTTTGTTGATGGACAGCAAATAAATTAGCGCGACGTAAAATTTAAATCAGAAAATGTAATAGTACGCACAACGAGTCATGTAAACGTGACTGTTCCGTAGAGCCTCGCGGGCGTTGTATTTTTTCTATAGACGGTTAATCTTCTTCGTGTTGAACAAAAGAAGTCTCATCGTGTCAGATTACTTTTTTTGCTGTGAAATATGAAAATTTGAAGGATAGGGAAATACGATAGGGAAAAATCGTGCACGTATACTCAATAAAAACGCATAATCGACGCAATGTTTCGTATACATTATGGTCTAGATTTAAACAATCTTCCTATAAATATGCTTAAAGAGCGGTGTTTTACGATGCCCGCGCGATGACTAATGTAATTTGTGTAATACTCATTTTTTTATTTACGTTTATTTTATTCCGTCTCCTTTATTTCTTATGATACGTCGCTCGTAATCACCAGAATAGAGTTTTATTCTCGAATGTATTAGTTTTGGAATTGTTTCGTGACGAGCCGAACAAAACGTAACAAGAGAGAAGGAATATTAAGTTTTGTACTTTACCGGTTGCATGGGAAACGCGATATTTTTGTATTTCATTTAAAGAAGAAAAATGAGCATGCCATGATATGAAATGTTTTGAGATAGCGAAAAATAATTTGCATTATAAAAAAAGGACGATACGTGTGGGTACTGTGAAGTGACCTGCATTGATGACCAACCGCCTCGTCTGTAGCTATTTAATTAGAAAGAGAAATGAAAATTCTGTAAAAATATCTATTCTATAAGATAAAAAAAACAGTCCATCATTTTTCTTTATTGTCGTTATAGAAGAAAACGTCGCTCCAAAGTCGTAAATATATAAATGCATTTAAAAACGTAATCTCTCAATAAGACAAAAAATTCAAATAAAATACGAAAAGTATTTCTTTACTTATTCATTGAAGAAATAATTTTTCATGATAGATGCCTGTTGCTGATATTTTATAGCTCTCAAACGTAACTCATAATTTGATAAAAAAATGGAAACTTTGTATTCGAAAGAATGTGAACTTAATATCCCTGTGGGAAAGAATTTTCGCAGTAAGGGTGGTCACCAAATATCGCCCCCTTTATAAAAAAATATACGTTAATAGCGAACGAAACAAAATTTGGGGACGAAATTTGGCGACTGTATCTTGATTGTTGAAAAACAATTGATTTTTAGTTCTGTAAGCATTTTATTTGTTTATATTATAAAAAAGAATCCAAGAGCGAGATGAACATGCATTTATATTTTATAAAAATTCAAATATTCTGTAAATATCGAACACGAGATATACAATGCTTTAACGAAAAGTTTAATTTCTTTACAGTAATTATAAAAAATCATAAGCTTACCGTGTAACATTCATGCAATGAAGAAACTCTGCATTTTCGAACTCGTTTATTCGATAAGAATTGCCAATAATAGACAAATGCAATCTTGTCGATCCACTTTCATTGTAATTGATTATTAGTGCATACATGTCATTGAAACGTGGAAGTGCAAGCTTACCCGATATACATCTTACACTTTACACAAGACTGAGGAGATTGTATATATAATATACCTTTAGCGAAATATGTTTGATATGGAAGATGAAGAAAATCGAATAACAAATTGAGCCCAATTATTACATAATATATAAATATATATAGTATACCAATATACTTACATATTTTAAGTTGTACATACGATCAAAGGTCCTACCGTAGCCTTACTGCTGTTATTATTTTGCTAGTTTTCTTACAGTTATTGTAAATTATAAAAAAAAAATGGTTTGAGAAAAATACCGAATCCCTGAGAAAACCGATGTAATAGAAAAATTCTCCACTTTCATTGCGAGAGCTATAAAACCAAAGTGTTATTAACTGTTACAAATCGATCAAAGTGGACCAAATAATCGCTCTGTAACTATATAATTAATTATTCCATAAATCACAATGAAATTCCAACTTAAATTATCGAATCGATGTTCCAGTAAGCAGCTGATTTTTCTCAAAACCATTTTTTAAAGAATTATTTCCATACGATCATGTAATTCATTCTCCATACTTGTAAAACTGTAAGAACGGTAGTTTTTTCGTTGCGGACGTAAATTCGCTATATTTTGTATTCCATAAGAGGTGCACATAAATTATATCATACAATGTGTAATTGAAACGGTAGTAATCTTTGCAAACATTTGTACCGCGAAATTCATTTAAGCGTCATAACATTTACGATCCAGATATTCATACGATAAAATAGTTTAAGATCAATGTCACGAGTAATGTAAACTAAAAGCGAGAAGTGAAATAAAGAAAAATCGATCATTCAAATGTATAAAAGAATAATTTTTTATTACAAATCATTGTCCATTAATAATGTGTTCACAAACTTCCCCCGCATCCCAATGACCAAGAACAAGAATTCCCTGAGGAGTGGTTTAGTGGGTATGCCTCCCTCTTCCAGGGAAGAGAGTCCCACATAACCCGATTGTGCCTCCTTGATGCAATCGGGTATGCGTAATGCATTTCCCCTCCTCGTAAAATATAAAAAAATCTCCAAATTTGGCCGTATTTATGGCAATAATGGCAACATCCCACGGATGTATAGCCCCTGAGGGATGACAATTTTCTAAAAATCGAAAATTCGTTCATATTATGATGAATCGCCCAATTTTATGCCCAAAAATGTGATTTTTAACAGGATTACATAATGCGATAGGAGGTGGCACGCTCCTAATACTTTGCCCCTGAGGAATGGCAAATTTTTGAAAAATTGAAAATTCGCTCGTATCATGATGAATCGCCCAATTTTATGCCCAAAAATGTGATTTTTAACAGGATTACATAAAGCGATAGGAGGTGGCACGCTCCTAATACTTTGCCCCTGAGGGATGACAATTTTCTAAAAATCGAAAA
>NCVS01000681.1:112889-145087 GCA_003055095.1 Goniozus legneri
AGGTGGCACGCTCCTAATACTTTGCCCCTGAGGAATTGCAAATTTTTTAAAAATCAAAAATTCGTTCATATTATGACGAATCGCCCAATTTTATGCCCAAAAATGTGATTTTTAACAGGATTACATAATGCGATAGGAGGTGGCACGCTCCTGATTCTTTGCCCCTGTGGAATGTCAATTTTCAAAAAAGTTTAGCCCCAGTGGAATGGCAATTTTTGGAAAATTGAAAATTCGCTCGTATCATGATAAATCACCCAATTTTATGCCTAAAAATGCGATTTTTAACAGGATTACATAATGCGATAGGAGGTGGCACGCTCCTAATACTTTGCCCCTGTGGAAAGGCAATTTTTCGAAAATTTCGAGCCCCTGTTGAATGGCAATTTCCCAAAAATTTGCAGCTCCTGCCGAAATCACCATTTTCGGATAGTTTAACGATCTGTAAGTCGAATAAAGGCATTATCCACAAGACTAGATGATGTCTTATAATTGTATTTTTTTTTTTTTTTTTTTAATGTTTTACGAGGAGGGAAATGCATTACGCATACCCGATTGCATGAATATGGCACAACCGGGTTATGTGGGACTCTCTTCCCCAGAAGGGGGAAGCATACCCACTAAAACCTCTCCTCGGAGCGTTCATGCTCTGGTACTTAATTATATTCATTTTTCAATTGGGCAATAATATGTATGTTAAATTCAGAACATCGCGCCAAATTATATTTACAGAATTTGCCGGATGTCGGTAAAGAAAATACTTTCAATCATTTGCTGTAGGTAATGTAGATATCACGTGTTGTTTCAGCAGTAGTTTCTGTCTAAATGAGGGCGCTGTGATCGCCCACATATGCACGAAGCACTACCGTAGGAAGGTGAAGGGATGTATGTTTGTACAAAATTGTATATGTACTGTACGCGTAAGAAGCATAAAATATCATTCATCTTTATTAAATTTAAATAAGGTGGAGAATAATAATCGTTGGACAACAGATATCATGCTATATAAATAGGTGTATATATATATTCTCAACATAAATTAAGATATTTACCAATCAAACAACTCGGCATTGTTGTATTCTGTTTGTTTGGTACAGATTTACTTGTTTTTCTGAGGTCAGGTACATTTCAAATAAATGCTGTAACAAATACATTCGATTTTATAAAGTTCTACAGATGAAAGAAGCCAATATCTCATAAAACACAATTAATAACTGTTCTTAAAACAAATCTTAAAAAAAATTTATTCAAATTAATTCTCATACGATAATTCTATCTATATAGTTACAGTTATATAGTTAGAGTTAAATGCTACAATGATTAATATTGAAAATTTAGGCACAATCTGCTTCTTTTGATTCTAACAAAATGGTATATAGTATTTCTTCTTTACAAAATAGACTGTTTATAAAAGTTATCATTCGATTGAAGTTGGTATTTATAGCTGATTTATATCGATATATAAGTTAAATATTTTACATTCTTTTACAGTGCCGAATTCGATATAGAGCAATTAGTAATCTTTTATTGGTCCTCAAACAGAAATTCAAGTTCAGAGGTTCGCTCTTCAAAATTATACAGCCAGAGATTGCTAAATACTCGGCATAGTGGCACTGACGTATCTTTCATTTCCTCATAATACATAACTTGTTCATAACATGTTAATTTATAAAGTTAATAATAAGATTATCAATATATAATCTATTCAAAATAAAGAAAAGTTTTACAGTACATACAAAGAATAATTTACAACTGAAAAGCCACTCAACTCAATACAAGTTTTATGAAACTTAAATGCATTTCCTTACTGAATATATTCAAAATATAACTTCACATTGAGTCTCGCGACTTTTTGACAAAATTGACTTGAAGGAGTGCCTCGTGGTTAAGCACAACGTAAATGAAGCGAAAAATAATTATTAACCCTGTAGTATGTTTTAAGATTGAGAAGGCTTTTTCCGTCTGCCGAATAAGTTGCTCAGAACGGAACTTCGTTTATAATCGCGATCTTTGCGACCTCCGCTGGTGCTATGTTCGCTCTCGGATCCACTTTCAGATGGCCTCCTGCCTCCATCGACCACTGTAATGTTCTGAGAGTTGGGCGAAATGGCGGGCGGTGGTGCAACATACGGTGGTAATGACGTTGGTCTTCCAAATGTGTTGTTGTATTGCTGAGGGACGCTCTGTGTGTGTGTCAAAATGATCAAAAATTCAATCTTCTGTTCTTCATAAAATAAAAAAAAATTTTTTTAATTCTTACCTGTCTAGAGTTTACTGCAACATTGCCGTATGCTGTAATAAAATAAGAGAATAAAAATAACTTTTATAAAATATATAATAGAACATTGAACAAAAAGCCATGCATATAGCATATTTTTTCACAAAAGTTTGAATTAGCTTCCTGTTTCAAAGACAAGTAGAAAATAAAAAATCGTGAAATAGGGGAGAGCGAAGAGGAAAGTGCAATGGGATGACAGCAATGCGTGAAGATTGAAAAATAATTAGTGACAAACAAGTGCAGGATGCAGTTTTAGTGTGACTGACCAGAATCGTAGGGAGTATTCCACTGAGCTATTCTCGTTGGTGGAGGGGCACTCGATGGCAAAGGAGGCGCTAATTCTATAAAATGGCGAATTTAAATATATAAATGAGGACATTTCTAGATAAAATTCGTCTGATCACTTCGAGTTGGACGATGAGCTAACTAAGAAGTTACCTTGATTCGGTGGCGTTAAATCAGCACTGCTCTGTCTACGCCAAGGTTCGTTGGCATTGTATTGACTCGATCCATTGTGATTCATCGTTGCACTCCTTTGTTGGTACGATTGCGGACGTCCTTGAACGTGATGATCAACATCTACAATTTCAAAATGTAGTAAGAAAATGATGTCGATATTTCGATATAACGAGTATTCCGTTAATTTTTTGCATAATATTCATACCGTTCCTCCTGAATTGTTGAGACATGTTCTCGGAGCTTGGCGAACGCAACGGGACCGGCGGGGGAGCCCCACGCGGCGGAATTGGAGGCTTGTCCGCCGAGTTGGGACTGTACTGATCTCTCTGATTGGACAACTGCTCTCGTTGAATGAGCTGCTGCTGCTGCGCCAACAACTGCTGCTGTCGGTGCATCTGCAAGAATTCCGTCTGCGTCTGCGGCGGCTCGGACCGTTGCGAAGCGATAAACTCCGAGTTCTTATCTCTGCGCTGCTGGTTCTGCTTATGCTCCTGCAGGAATTCTTTCTGAACCTTACTCGGCGAGGAGTTTGCGTCGTGCACGTCTCGTCTTATCACAGAGTTCTTTCGCTCCATTTCCGGTGTTGACGCGTGACTACTTCCGGTTGACGTGCAGTCCTCCGGCTGATCCGGCGAGGTACCCTGCAATCTCTGGAAACCGTCCTTTTGGGACTCGTCGTAGCTCAATAGCTGCAGACTGGGCGGTAGCTTCGCGTGGAAGGATATTTTGTTCACCCAGTCCTCCATCTCCTGCTGACTAGGCGCCAGGAACAAGAATTCCGAACCGTCCGTGCACTTCAATCGGAACACGTTCTTCTTCTTCGTGTAGTCATCGGCCTTCTCGCACACGGCGTGGAAGATCGTTATAGGCGCAGTAGCTGCTTTGCTCAACGAGAAGTCTTCCACGTCCTTGAAGAAGCATAGCAATTGCCCGCAGAGCACAGTGTAATACTGCTTCCAGGATCTGACGGCTGCTTTTTTGCCAGCACTCTGCAATTCGTGTTTTCTCTCGAGGAGCCCTTGAATCTCGACGGGTGGCAGCGTGTCCATGTTCTCCATTCTCTGAAGTTTTCGGAAGCTCTGTGTTCTTCGCCTAGTAGTGAAGCTGGGCGTTCTTTTTGGTTTCTTCGAATCGACTTTCATGCTCTCTGCTCTTTTTATGTCTGGAGCGGTAACTGGAAAAATTTAAATATTATTAAAAAAATTCACCAAATAGATTTCTTCTTTCTTTATAAATTCTCTTACCTCGCCTTAGTTTATCACCAAACATGTTCGACAATCCATGACTCTTCTGATGCGTGTTATTGTCGTTCATATTGGGTGTTGCATTTTTCAACGGAGGTAATCTGAAAGAAATAAATTATCGTAAATGCGTTACTCTAATAAATTTTTAGACTAAAATTGAGGAAACGAACTTGTTATCCGACTCTTGCTGTTCAACGGAGCCGTTCACGTCGTCGTGTGGGTTCTCCACTATTCTCCTAAGCTCTTCTTCTCGTTTGCGTTCTTCGGTTATTCTTTGTACTTCCTTTCGTTTTCTTTCTTCTATACGCGCTCGCTCTACGCGCTCCTTCTCGGCTTGACGAGCTGCCACTTCGGCTTCCTGTTGTTTGCGGAAGGCCCTCTCGAGCTACAAAGAGTACAAAAAATTAAATGAGATAATAAAATATCGTAACTCTAATCGTTACTCTCAGGTGGATAATTAAATTTATTTTAAAAATGCAAGACTGACCATGGTTACTCGTTTGAGAGCTTCGAATCTTTCCTCCTGCGCCTGAATGGTCTTCTCGAAATCTTCGTGCTTCCTTATCAACTCCTCAACTTGCGGAATGCTGTCACCTAGCTTGCCGTCCTGCAGCATCGGCTCTCGACTCATAATCCAGTTTTCCAACGTCTCGGCTTCTCTCTTGAACAGCTGGGTGTCCAGATTCTGCTCGTAGATGAGTTTCCTCTGCTCCCAGGTATCCTGCAAGGTTTTCTGCCTCTGCTGCAAAACGGAAATCTTCTCCTCGATTTCCCTTCCTAAAAAGTGGCCCTGCTCGATCAGATCGTGCCCGATTTTGTAGAACTTGTCGAACATCTCCTCTCTCGCATTGATCTCGGCCTTGTACTCGTTGTGCCTGGAGATGAGAGCCTCGGCTCCAGGAACGTCCGTGGCCAATTCCGGTGCCGTGACTTTGGCTATCATTTCGTTTATCCAAGAAATCAGTTCTCGGTACTCGCCCAGGTAAGACTGCAGTTGTTCGGCTTGGGCCAATTTGCTTCGACGCTGAGCGGTCTTGTCCAACAATTCGGTCCACGCGGATTCGGCCTCCTGGTGCTTGACGTCGATATGAGTTCTGGCGTCTGGGAACAGCTCGATTAGCCTGGACGCCTCCACCGTCAGAGACTCGACCTGCTCTTTGACGGCTGCCAAGTCGGTCTCGAATCCTTGATGCTTCCTCACCAGAGCTTGAATAGTCTCCAAATCGTGGCCGTAGCCATCCGAACTCAACGCGCTCTCTTTCTCCTGAATCCACGAGATGGTCTCGTCCGCTGTCCTGTCGAACATGTGGACTTGCTTCGCACCAGCCAGAGCTTCTTGCCTCGCGTGTGCCAGCTCCTTAAGGTCGTCCCACTGCTGTCTAGTCTCGTCCAGTTTGGCGACTATTCTGCTCCTCTCCGGGTTGTTGTCGTTGATCAACTTCTGACCGGCATCGAGAACAGCCGACACTCGACCTTCGCTGGTGCTGAGACCGGCCAAGAAATTGTCGAATATCTGTATCAGCAGCTCGACGTGCTCGACGTCGCGGCCGTAATCCTCCGAAGCGGCAACTGTAGTCTGATCCCCGATCCACTCGGTCACTTCGTCCGCTTGCCTGGTGAACTTGAAGAACTTCTCACTCTCCAGGAGCCTCTGCAATCTGTATTCTTTCAGCTTCTGTAGCTCCTTGAATTTGTACTCGATCTCGGACTGTTTCTGGCTGATATTCTTGCTGTCGAAATGAAGCCTGCCCACCAAGCCACGAGACAGCTTTTTCAGATTTTCTACGGTATGCTCGAAACCAGATAAATCTCTCTCGATGCCTTCCAGCTTCTTCAGGAGAGCTTGAACGGAGTCTTCGTCTTTTCCGTAATCCGTAGATGTCAGTTGTGGTTGCTTCTCTCTGATCCATTGCTCAGCTTCCGCAGCTTCAGCGTAGAACATTTGGGATTCGACTGCGTCCAGCAAGCGCAATTTTCTGACACTGGCTAAATCCCTGACATGAGCAAGTTTGTTCTGCAATCCTTGAGAGAGTTGGTCGATCTTGTCAGAAGCAAAATGTCCACTCCTAACCATTGCCGTTGCTCGACTGGCCAGAGACGCCACTACTGGTTCTCTCGACACCAGTTCTGCTTCCAGTGCATGATGTTTTTTCTGCAGCCTCTGAACTGTAGTTAGAGAATTTCCTAAATCGCTGCTGGCAGCTAACGGCTCCTTCTCGGACAGCCAATGCTGCTCGTCCTCGACGTCTCTGATGAATTGGTGCAGCAATTTGGCATCCTCTAGGTTGTCTCTTCGAATCTGAATTGGTTCCTGCAAACTGTGATACCTGCTGATTGTCACCTGAGCTCTCTCCTGAATCTCCTCGCACATGAAGTGATTCGATTTCTGGAAATTCGACGCCATTTCTTTGATGGACTCACAAGCTTCGTTGTGACCAAGAACGTCATTTTCCAGATTCGTGTGACGTTTGAGCAAGTTCGCGACGCTAGAGAGATCCTTTCCGTGATCTTCGGATTGCAGTTGGGTCTCGACGTCGTCCATCCAGGATTCGAATTCGTCCAACGTTCGTCCGAACAACAGAGCTTGGTACGCATCGTGTAAACGAGATTTCTTCAATTCGGTTGTTTCTTGCAAGAGTCTCCATTCTGCTTCCAGTTCGTTCAAACGTTCCTGGATTTCTCGAGAGGCGTAATGTCTTCCTTCGATCAGATTTTCGCCTTCGTTCATCACCGAAGAAATTCTTCCCTTATTCGCCACCAATTCGCTCTCGAAAGCAGCGTGCTTTTGTATCTTGCTTTGCAGATTCGACGAATCCCGGTAGTTCTCGTCGCTTGCGACTTGTTGCTTTTGGTGAAGCCAGCCCTCGACTTCATAAATGTTTCGTAAAAATTGGTGCAGGTGCAAACTGGCGAGTAATTTTTTACCTCTAGCGGTTGCCGAGTTCTTCAATTTATCTCTCCTGGCGCAAACTGAATTTATCTTCTGTTTTATAATACCGGCATCTGTGTGTTCTTTGCTCAACATTTCGTTCGCGAAAGCTTCCAGCTCTTCGATACGACCGAGCTGGGATAACAACATCTTTTCGAATTCTTCGTGTTTACGTAACAACGCTTCTACGCCCGACAAAGATTCTCCAAGATCGTCGTTGTTAAGGAAAGCTTCTTTTGTTGCCAGCCAGTTATCGGCTTGATCCGCTTGTTCTTTGAACAACTGCAGTTGATGAGCTTGAGTTATTTTTTCTTTACGTGAATCCCAAGCTTCCGCCAAGCTCTGATGAAGAGTTTCCAAATGTTCCAGGTCGGTTTTTACATCAGGATTGATGGTGACAAGTTTCTCTCCGTGCTCTTTGAGTGCCTTGAATGTTTCTTGTCTTCCATCAATTTCTGCCTTTCTCTCTTGATGTAATTCCAGCAGAGCTTTAGCTTCTGAAATTGTAGTTGGCGGTTCGGATTCATCCATTCGTTTGATTGCATCTACTACCCAAATTTCCAACTCGTGTAAATCTGCCTTGAACTTGTGCAACGTGTACGATTCGTTCAGAGCTTCTCGACGTGCTTTCGTCAGTCTCTGCAAATCATCCCAATTGGCGTGTAGTTCGGATAAAATTCCGTTTATTTGTGGTCCCTTTTCTGGATATTTCTTGGACAACTCTCTCGCTTTCCTCTCGTGTTCCTTCAATTTCCCTTCGATAGCTGTCATGTCTCGTTCCATTGCTTCTAATTTTCGTTGCAATTGCTCTACCGCTGGTAAATTTTTTCCTACGTCATTCGTGTTCATCGCTACAGATTTTTCAATAACTCTCTGATTGGTGTCATCGATGTCGCGATTGAATAGGTGAATTTCTAATGCACCAGCTAATGTTTCTCTATATGCACTTAATGCACCCTGCAGTCCTTTCCATTTGTTGTTGAAATTTTCACGTCGTTGCTCGATAGCTCGAAGTTCATTGTCACGTCCTTGTTTGATCAATTTATCGGCTAACGAATTTATCGTTTTAATTCTTGAATCGTCAACTCTCATATCGCTATCGACGTCGTCCAGTTTCCTCTGAAGACTCAAACAATGTTCGTAGTCTCTGCCAGTGTCACCAGCTTGGACCATCATTTCTTTGTCTCTGATCCACGCTTCGATCTTTTCCACTTGATTATTGAATTCAAGAATATCTTGAGCCTCCTCCAAACCTCTGCCACGGTTTCCAGATTCAACTAATAATTTTCTCCACGATGAATGTAGGTGGTCGACTTGTTGACGAATTTCAGGACTCGCCGGGTGTTTTTGCAGCAGCAAGGTTTCTCCCTTAGCTCTGATTTCTTCGATTCTGCTTTGATTTGCCGCAAGTTCGGCTTGGAAGGCTTGATGCTTCTGAAGCTTCTTTATTTTGTCCTCCAGACTGGTGACTTCACCTTTCAGTGCTTCAGCTTCGAGCTTCTTCTGTTTCTCGCCAATCCACGACTCTGCTTCTGCGACGTCCCTGACGAACTGAGCATAGAGTAGGCTCGCTTCGAGACGTTTTTTACGCGCATCGCACAAATTACGAATCTTTCCACGTCTCAATACAACTTCCTTCAGTCTTTTCGAAATCGTTGGAGAGTCGAAATGATTCTGACTCAAAAGTTTATCTCCGTGCTCTTGCAGAGCTATCAATTTTTCATCCTGCGTTATTAACAACTTTTCAAACTCGTTGTGTTTCTTAACCTGGGCATCGACTTCTTCTACCGAAACACCAAAATTATCACCACTCAGAGCTGCCTCCTGCGTCGTTGACAAATTATCCAATTGTTTGGCATCCCTCAAGAAGAAGTGTAAATCTATCAATTGATCCAAATGAACTTTCTTTTGTTGCCAAGCCGTGTGCAATCTTTGACGTTCGTCGAGTAGCTGGTTGCACTTCTCTTCAACCTCCACCGCGGCATAGTGGCCAGTCTGCACCATTGCTTCTCCAAGATCAAGCACAGAACTGAAACTATCTTCCCTAGCTTCGATTTCTCCCTTCAGAGCCTCGTGTTCAGCTTTAAGATTTTGAGCACTTGCCGCATCTCGAACTTTTTCCTCCGTTGACATTGTAGCGATCAAACCAGCTGCCCAGTTCGTTAAGTCTCTGACCTGAGTTAAAAATCTTTGTAGATCGCAACTGGCTTGAAGCTGATCTCTTCTGTGGGCTGAACGCTCTTTCAGTTCCTCCCAGTGAGCGACAACAATTTCCTGCTGTTGATCGATGTGTTTCGCATTGTTGCCAGGATAGAGAGCTTGCAGTCTTGAAGCATCTTCGACTAAAACTTGCAATTGAGCTTCGAGAGCGACTAAATCGTTCTCGAATCCTTCGTGACGCCTGATTAACGCTAGAACGGAATTTAAATCTCGGCCGAGATCTTCTGGTAAAGCAGCGTCCTTTTCCTGAATTCGAGATAGAGCCTCGGCAACGTCGCGATGAAAACGATGAATCTCTCCCGCAGCTTGTAAACGCTGCTCTCTGTTTCTTATGAGTCCCATGAGATGCTGCCATGATTCCCTGTAGTGAAAAAATAAATGAGTTTCATTGTACAAAAAAAGTTATGTATGCAGTGCAAAAACTATTAAAGCAGTGACAATATATAGAATTAAAATTAGGCAAAATCAAATCGTTATACAATAAAATCAAATGACGAGTTATTTATACATTAATGTACAATTATGATTAGTAGGGTAAATTTTCGGATAATCATATTTTAAATTCAACATAAACTATAATAACACAATGATTTAGAGAAAAAATAAAAAAAAAATTACACATATACTCACTGAATTTCTTTATGTAGATTCGCGACTTCGAGAATAGGATCATCATCATCAGGTCTGTATTGGATTTATCACAAACTATGTTAGTCGCCCAACACCCGTACGAATATTGTGTATATACTATTTTTACAGTGCTGATACAATTATATTAACTTAAAATTGAACGTATAATTTTAAATTTTAACCTTCGACTAAATATTATTATAATGTTGATTTTAATAAGCTATCTATCTCAGACGTATTTAAATCACATAAATTTAGTCATTTTAATTTTCGTTTACATTTTTCTGCACTAATGTGAATTATTCGGAATAAAATGTAGCTTACCCTAATTGTTCCTGACGTTGTTCAATTTCTTGAATATAAGGACTCTCATTGGCTATAAGTTTTTTGGCCAATTCCTCACACTGATTGAATCTTTCCGATCCTGCCTCTATCCTGTGTTTGAAGTCGTTGAATTTCGTTTGCAGAACCAGAAGATGCTCGTAGTCTTGTCCGTAATCTTCGGATGCTGCTTGCTGTACTTGTTCCTTTATCCATTGCTCTAGTTCTCGACTCTCTACGAAGTACTCATGACGGTACATACTCTCCATCAATTTTTGTTGCCTCAATGTCGCTAATCGTTGCAAAGCACGCATTTGCTGACAAATTGCTTGCTGTTTATTAGCGATCGCTCTGCTATCAGGATGTTTTGCGTTAACCATGGTAGAAGCCGTATGGCCCATTTCTGAAACTATTCCGTTGTACGTGTCCATTTCTAACTCGACAGTCTGCAAGAATATAAATTGATAATTCAAATACAAATAAATCGAATTACTAAAACAGCGTACCTTATGCTTTGTTAATAACTTTGTAGCTGCATCTCGGTCCCTGCCGTAATCGGTTGAACTCAACACACCATTCTTCTCGTTCAACCAGCTTTCAATTTCTCCGGCTTCGAAGAAAAATTCTTGAGCTTTCAGTGATAAGTCTAATGCTCTACTTCTTTCAGAGACATTCGCTTGCAGATTTTTCCATTCTTCGTTCAAAACATCGCATAGTTCTTGAATCTACATGAAAAACATTTGAATTAGGAACTTCTCAAATTTTAAAATGAAATTCACATGATAAAATAATTTTCACCTTTTTTCTTTCAGGATGAACTTGGTCGATCAATGCTTGACCAGAAGCCAAAGTTTTATCAATCATGGACTGATGTCCTTCGATCTCTGCTTCCAATTTTTTATGTTTCTTGTGCAAAGTCTGAGCTTGATGCAAATTCTGCCCCAATGTTGTTGAAGTTGCTTGCGGCATATGATCTTTTATCCATTGAAGTTCGGCGTCTAATTCGAAACCGAATTTGTGGAAACGTAAACTTTCTTCGAGGGCCTCTCGTCGTTTATTAGCAGGTACTTTCAAACTCCGGAATCTGAAAATAATAAAATTATGTAGCACAAGCTCATAATAATAAATATTTAATAAATTCATTATTCTTACTTTCTTTGCGTCGCCTGGCTCGATTTTAAAATATTGGCAGCGTCGAAATGACCTTCGTGAGCCATTTCCTCACCCAGAGCAACCAGATCTCCAACTTTCTGCTCCCATTGAGTCATGTCGGTCTCCAACGTTTGGTGCTTCTTCAACAATTCTTTACAACTTCTGAGATCGGTTCCTACCTGCTTGCTCTGCAAACAAGTCTCGATTTCTTCCAATTTCAATCTGGCATCCTCCATAGTGCGATTGTAACCATGCTGGGAGGCTGCTTGTCTCAATCGTCTTCCCTTCTCCAACGACAACGCCACCAATCTGTCCCACTGATCGTTCAAGTCTTTCAGTGTAGCTCCAACGTCATCGGATCGGTAATTTTCTTCCGAAATCAGTGCCTTTCCAGCTTTGTTCACGGTTCGGAGTTGTCCTTCGTTAGCTCTTAATTCTCTTTCAAAAGCTTCGTGTTTCTGAAGCTTACGTTCCAAATTGTTCAGATCTCGATAACTCTCGTCAGACGCAGTTTTCATTTTATCGCTCAACCAATCACGTAAATCGTCAACCTCGGCTGAGAATTGTTGATAATGCTCGGAAGCTTTCAAAGCAGCTCGACGGCGTTGAGCGCCGTCTTTGACGGCTTGCCTCCTCGCCAGGACTTGATTTCTCTTCTCGCTAATGTAATCTTTATCGTAATGATTCTGAGCAATCAGTTTGTCAGCGGTGTCGCTGAACGCTTTCAATCTATCGTCCTGAGCCTGAAGAGTGTTTTCGAATTTTTCATGCTGCTTCAACAACGCTTCAACATCGTCCAACGATTCTCCCAAATCCGTGATTCCCAAGAAAGTCTCGTGCGAGCTAGTTGTTGCATCAATTTGGTCGGCTTCGCGATTGAATTGTTGCAACTCCAAACATTGCCTCAACCACTCTTCCTTCGCTGCCCAGTTTGATGTAACCGATTGATACAAGCCATCCAATTTCTCCAATCTCTCCCTAATATCGGTTATCCCTGGACTGCGCTGCAACAGCTGTTTTCCCAAATCTTCGACTTCACGAAATTCGTCTTCGCGTGTTTTAATCTCCTCTCCGAGTTCCAAGTGACGTTTTTTCAAATCTTCAGCTGTGGCTACATCTCTTACAGGTTCTTCGGCTTTCATGATTTCTTGAGTATCGGCGGCCCAGTTGATCAAATTTTTCGAGCCATTCATAAATATTTGCTGGCCTACCGCATCTTCCAAGCGAGATCTTCGTTCAAGAGCCTTCGATTGTACTTTGTTCCACAAATCTTTGATTTCATTTTGTCTGGCGTTAACGTTGTTTAACTCGTGTGGATACGAACTTTTGACGCTGTTAGCCAACAGATTGACCTTTCTAACCTTTTCCTCGACAGGCGCCAGTTCTCTCTCGAGATGTTGATGTCTTCTCTGCAGTGCCTGAACTGTTTTCAAGTCTGGACCCAACTCAGCTGTATCGAGCTGAGTAATTTTTTCTAACATCCAGTCGTGAGCTTCGTCGCATGTTCTGTTGAACAGCTCGACGCTGGACGCTCCTTCCAAACTCTTCTCTTTCTGAGCTTTCAGCCAATTCAGATGATCCCACAATTGATGGATATGTCTCTGCCTAGCTTTGACTTTATCCAACTGACTATGTCCTTGCCTTACAAATTCATTGACTGCGGCATCAATAGCTTCGACTCGCTTTCCCGACGCTGACAAGTCAGTCAAAAATTTCTCGTATTTTCGTTTCGCCGCCTCGACGTTATCCCGAGGATCCTCCGTTCGGAGCATCTTCTCCTTGTCCTTGATCCACTTCTCGAAATCGTCGCACTCGCGATAAAAACCATACAATCTGATAGCGTCTTCCAGCAAAGCGTGCCTCTTGACAGCGAGCTCTTGAAGCTCGGTGTAAGTCTCGTTGATCTTCTTTAGACGCTTTTCGACGCTATCACCGTCATTGACAGTTTTCCTCTTGATCGGCTTTACGGCGGATTTTATAGACTTGACTCTCCTGACCGGCACGACCTGCTTAACCATCTTGGTTTTCTTGACTCTCTGGGTGACGTTGACCTTCTCGGATCTCCTCACCTGAACTTGAATTATTTTTGGCTCGACCTCTCGTACGTAATTTGCTGGGACGAATCCGTCAGATCCGTCGACTTTCCTCACACACCACCAGTCCGGATTCGTTTTATTCAGCAGGAACATGATTTCTCCTTTGGTCATGTGCATTCCTTGACCACTAAATGGGTATAGACTCTTCACTTGCGGTATCAATCTCTCTTCGGTGACGATTTTTGGTTCCACACGCTCTACAACTTCGTCCACCCATTCGTCTTGGGGTACCAATCTGATCTCGTTACCTGCAAGATAAAAATATATTAATGCAATTACAACGGTGTTACTTAAATTCGATATTTGAAATATACTCACTCCACTCTTCTTGTTCCAATTCAGCCACTGGTTCTGGATCAGCTGATAATTCGAGAGCTGAAATTCCCGATTGGATGAGCTTATCGGCTTGCATGTTCAACGACTGCACGTCGCCTTTGTATGCATTCAATTCGCCCTCGAGATCTTTGTGTCTCTGTAACAAGGCTTGCGCACTCGGCTCGTCGGTACCGAAATCTTCCGAAGCTACCAAAGTCATTTTTTCGTTCATCCACGAATCGGCTTCATTAGCGTCAGCGTAGAATTGAAAAGCCTCCGCTGCGTCATCCAACTGTTTCTTTCTCAGAGCTGCTAACTCCTCCAAAACTTTCCAGTGTTCTTGCAGGGAGGCTATCCTATTTTGAATCTCCATTGCGGAAGGATGTTTATCGGAAATCAATTTTCTTCCAGCTTCGTAAAGTTGCTCCGATTTCGGCCTGCGCACTTTCATCTCGTCTTGAAGAGCTTTGTGTTTCTGCTGAAGCGATATTACGGCTCGCAAATCCTTCGCCGATATACCAGCTTTGCATATTCTCTGTTTTTCGATCAACCAGGATTCCTCGTCTTCGTGGTCCTGTATGAAATGGAAAAAGTTTCTGGCGTCTTCCAAGCGAGCTTTACGTTCTTTGCTGTATTCCAGGAGCTCGTCGTAGGCTTCGTTGAGCTGATCTAATTTTTCTTTGAGCATCGGTACCTCTTTGCTTTGAGGCTGAGCCAAATGTTGCGCCGTTTGTCTGCCTAGTCTCCTCTGACTCTCACCCAATGCGGTTACCTAAAAATTAATTTGTTGTATAATAATTAATTTTAACAACCAGAATAATTTTAATCTAAACTTATATTCACCTGAAGTTCCTGTAAACTATGTTTCTGTAGCAAATCCTCCACACCCAACAAATGAGGGCCAACGTCCATACTCTGAAAATTCAATTGCAGTTCCTGAATAGACGCCAGAGTGGTATCGATTTCCCTCATCAGAGTCATCAAAGAACACAACGCGACCAAATTCGACTTGTGGTGGTCCAGAAGTGCAAGAAGTTCCTTCCACCTCTGAAGCACCTCTTGCTCTTTAGCCTGAACCCCTTCGCGTCCATGGTAGTTCTCCCTCACGAGTTCCTTGGACATGTTCGTCAAATCGTGAAAACGTTCCTCGCGTGCCAAAATGTCGGCGCTTATCGCCTCGTGTTTCTTGACAGTCGCGTCCACCTGCGCCAGGTTACTCCCGTAACGCGGATCCGTCAAGACTTGAATCATCTCTTTCAAGTATCCCTCCCTCAGCACGCTCTTGCGCTCGAATTTGTAATTCAGCTGCTCCAGTCGTTCCTGACGTAGCAGCTCGGTTCTCAGGGCTACCTCTCGACGATGCTCGGCCCGCTCCAGCTCGATCCAGTTCCTCTCTATGTCGTGAATTAGCTGACCCTCCTGGGGCGTGAAAGCCGGCTGATTCAGCGACTTGAGCTGTGTGTTAATGTGGAAGTATAGAGCCTCGATTTCCGATCTCTCCTTGTATTTCGGCGGTTTCTCGACGGTACGGTACTCTTTGAAGGCCAAGAGTTCTCGTTGGATGCCTTCCAGCGCGTTTGGAAAATCGCGGTTCTCCAGCACGACGATCTTGGATTTTATCCAATCCAGCAGGTTGGTGGTGAGTTTTTCGTACAACATTTTCTTCTTGTCGGCGTCCATCATTTGACCAACGATCTGAAAGAATGATTTGAGAAAATAATTGTTTTCATAAATACTAGAATTAAAGTTAAATTAACTAAATATTTTATTCAACAAAAAATTATTTTATAATCATTTCTCTAATTTAAATAATTCTTCTTCATCAAAATTTTTATCGATACACAAGTTGTATGCCGAATTTCAGAACTTACGTTTGCTATACGTTTGCCACTTTTAATCTCGTTCTTCATCCTGGCGAAGGTGTGATAGTACGAAGCGACGTACGTAATGATGGATTTTTCATCAGGCCGTGCCGTATCGACATCCTCGGCATCGAGGAGTCGAGGGATGCCGAGTTCCGCATTTGCGACATCGAAGGCATTGTTCAAGTTGTCGATGTGCTTGGTTTGTTGCAGATCCGACCAGTTCACCAAATCCGGTCGATGAGCGTGGATAAGTGCGTTGAAACCCAGACCGCTTCTCCAGGAAACTGAAAAATTTATATTGTTTTGTTATTTGTATCAGAATATAAAAAAAAAAAAATGATTTCAAAAATTACCTGTAAAGTCCTGAATGTTGACACCTGGGTAACCGTTCGTCTTTCTCTGGCACCACAAAAGCAGCGCATCTTTGGCCGATTTCTTCTCGCTCGTTTCGTTCTCCTCGTCGACGTCGATCTCGATCTCCTGAATTTGGAACCTCAAGATGATCGTCCAGATGAGACCCAGGATCAACCTGGGATTGCCGTCCACTATATCCTCGGCTCCGATACTCTCGAGACGTACCTGGGAGAAATCAAAAATTCAATTAGGACTTTTATTAATGGCGTTTCGATAGCGGAGGAAGTAATTCGACGTCGAGCCAATAAAACACGATCTCTCGGCGATGAAATCACCTGTCTCGGAGATTTCGCAAAGGAGGCACGTGTCGCAATCCGTAGAATTTCGATATGCAATCCCTGACCCCCTCGACGGACCGTTAACCGCGATACTCGATAGCCGGTGATTAATATCGATCGATACGATAAATTCGCTCTTTCCACTATGTTACGTTGATTTTTCACAATTGAAGCGCTCGACGAAAACGATCGATGATGAATATCCGCCTCGTGGATCGCGGAACGATCGATCAGAGCCGATAATCAATTTCGCGGCGTGTCAAATGGCAGAGCATTTATCAATTTTCTAAATTCCCGGGAATTAATCAAAAATAGCAACTGTGTACGCCATCAATTTTTGAAAAACTAAGCGCGAACCTTCAATTCAAAAACGATATTTCACTCTTGTGAACTTTGAGGTCACATCGTGACGTATTTCGAAGCCGAGGAACGAAATTAGAGAACGCAGATTGTCCCGAGATTCGAGTAGATTCGGCTGACCCGGTGTTTATTACCGCTCGATATATTCCAAGTGGAACTCCAATACACATACACACACAATGAGAGAGAGAGAGAGAGAGAGAGAGAGAGAGAGGACGACGTTCTCGCGACGGCTGGAATGCCGTCCGATCACTTGTGCCTTGGGGCGCTATCAAGGCCGCTGGGAAATGGAAATTATTGCTTTTGCCAGGGCGTCTGACAGCTATCTCGGAGGGCGGTGTAAAACAAAGAGAACGAGGTGAGAGGGTGAGAGGGGGGGGGGGGTTAGTAGGTGAGCGAGCCGAAACGGACTACCGATCCCCGACGAGTCTGACCCCGCGTGTGTTTACACACGCTGACCTTTTTCATTGAAGAATTTTGCCGATTAACGAATCACCGGGGCAAAAAGAGAACCAGTTTGATATATTGAGATCTCTCGGCTCGTTTCTCGATTCGACTGATCGATCGGCTCGCGGCGCGAATTAGCCGGCCGCACCTGATCCCCGTGTATTTTAAGACCCGGCCGAGCAACGGGAGCGATTCAGGTTGGAAAATCGAGACGGCTCGTTTAGCGCGAGTTTCCTTGGAGATTTTCGATTTGCCGCGGTTAACGCGGATGCTCCTTATTTTTGTTTCTCGCCGTATCGGGTTATCGTAGCGGTTGGCGTTGTATTTACCGCTATCGGGAGGATACGCGGGAATTAGCGATTTCTCGTGCAATTATCTTTCAACTGTAACGCGAAAAACCAGATAGAAAATTGCACCGGGAAACCAGAATCTCTTCCAGATTCTCGAAACGAGAAACTCGTGGAAATTAATGTAGAATAATTATTCTTCTATTTTTTCTACGCGTTCTCAATTATAAAATTGATCGAGTTTTATGAAAAAATTGCCAAGCACATACGGGAGCCGTGATTGGTCGTGGAACGAGACCGCACGTTGACGGATGATCCGCTCCCACGCGACGCGAGACCTCGAGAACGATAAACGCATTACCGGTTAACAGGATCAGCCTGCTTCGACGAAATATAAATCCCACCGTTCGCGTTGCATATATAGCGCACGCGAGAGTGCATTCTCGCGATGCGCCTACCAATTAAGGAAACGAGACGCACAATGCCGTAATATCGAGTTGAGATTTTTTTTCTTTCTTCTTTTTTTTTTTCATTCTTTTTTCAACAACTCTTCTTTTATTTCTACTGCACCGGAGGAGAGTGCATTGTTCCGAGTGCATTCGTGCGCGAACGAAACAGAACGGTGTACCCTCGCGGTACATATTTCCGTCTCGTTTAATGATTATCATTCTGCCGTGCAGTTCCGCGTCTCTCACGTATCCGATAATTCGATGTATTTCGGCTCGAATACGATTTTACGGCTGAGTAGTGTAGACGCTAAAAAATTTCGCTATTTCTGAATTTTTTATTCGCGGTTAACGGTTCGTTATGTATAGTTGAGAAGTGTATAACAGACAGGTCGCGAAAATATTTTATTCCAAGTAGATCGTCAAAGAAAATTAATCTCCGATTTTGTATTTAGAAAATTTACAAACCATATCGTTTATTGATTTTCAAATTGAATTTTTATTAAATCGCACGCAAACGCGACAGGTGGAGTGACTCTCCTCTTCAAAATTGGCGACAAAAAGAGCATCGAATGATGTACAACGCGTGTGACGGGATTAATCATACCGCGAATTGATCCAACAGCGGAGGTGGGCCAGATCGGAGCCCGTTATTCAGCGATACAACAACCGACCTTCGAATTCGCGAGCGTCCCAAACCTGCGTGCACTCACGTTACCCACAAAAGCGTTTCGGGCTCGTATGAATAACGAATGAGCCATCGACGGAGTGCGCTCACGAGGCGAGAATGCGGTATCGAGGAAGAAATTCAGAGAGAGCGAGAGAGAGAGAGAGAGAGAGATTGGTTTATCGATTCACGAGCGTTTCGTAATTGAATTTTAATTCCAATTGCAGTCCGATCGGGGCACGAATATGGGTGTCGAGTTTACGATATGGGACACGTCATTTCCTAATTCCATTTCGGGTCGGAATGCGAGGGGGACTCCTACGCTTATATTGTGGTACACCGTAACGGTTGGGTTACTCTCTAAAATCAAATCGCTTTTCACTCAAAATTAGTATACTCCCACGGGCTTCATTTTCACGAGCGCACGGACGTAAAGGGACAGGGAATTGCTTTTCACTCGCGTTTCCAACGTTTATGGGGGAAAACCGTTTGAGGTTGCTACGGAACAACAAATTTGTTAACGACATTGAGATTTCAATACCATAACGGTTCAAAGAGAAATTTGCTCCGCTTAGTTGTAAAACAACTCAAAATACGAATTGCTGTTTCGTTATTTGCTTGAGGAAATTTTCCAGATGTTAAAATTTCCACGACCTTATGTGAAAAACGTGACCAAGGCCTCTCGGAAAATCTCGGAGAGACGGATCGATCTTGGATCGCGAGTGCCTGAAAAGATACGATCGGCCAATCGGAGGACGAGGCTAATCCTCGTCGTCGATCTCAGGCATTTATTGTCGTGGATTTTTCCGAACGCTACCGACGCGGTTCCGCTCAATCGAGTCGGTCTAGCGGTTTTCCTCGGCAGTAGCGCATTCCCGCGGACCGCTGCTCGGAATGTGGAACGGTGTGTGCAATAAGAAAAAAATCCGAGGGAGAAAGAAAGATAATATACAAAATCGGTTAGAATGTCGCTAATTTTTTCCACCGACGTAACCGATTAATCAGTGTGAACGAGGTTAGCGGCAAACAAATATTTTTAGACTACCGAACAATTTTTGTTACTTTGTCGAAATTTCCCCCAATTTTTCAATGGTACACTCGACTGTGCAGAACCTACGTGACATTTCACCGATTCAGTTTCCGAGAGTACGGAAAATGGCGAAAAACTCGATCGGTTTTATCGGCGCGTTATCGGCGTCGATAAATTTCCCGAGTTCCCGATAACGTGGAAAGTGCGTTCTCACGATTTTTTTCTCTCCCGAGATTGCAATTCCCGTCGCGAGTATTGTCATCGTTTTGCTGGCTCGTTTTATCGCGAGAGTGGTAGCCCGTTAGAGAAGCGAGAAGGAGTGTCCACTTGGTTTTACGGTCGCGGCGCGTCACGTCGCGCATCTACAACGCGATTGCATTAACCTTATCGGATGCTTCGATCGTCTACGGGAGCCCTCGACAATCGCCCGAGGAATATTTCAGTCCGAGCAATTTTTCTTTTTATCTTTCCGTCGATATGTGCGACTGCACTTTCTACCGATGCAGAATGCATTCCGTGCATCGGAAGTGCGCAAAGTCAGCTTTCTTCAACGAGCAATTTTACACACGAGAATACGACAATAAATTAATTAAAAAATAGAGCGAATAATATAATAATATAAAAAAAGTTTCTCTGAAAAGTTCTTTATCGATTCATATTTGCCTATTTTAGCAAACTTTCCTCGGTCTCAAAAAACCCAACGTGCGAACAACTTCAACTTTCGCGTTTCACCTGACGCACCGTGAGACGATCCCGCCGAATTCGCAAGGAAATTAAAACTCCCACTCACTCTCGCTGACTCTCCTAGAAGGATCGAAAAACAAAACTCGGGCGTAATAATTTTTCTCGCTTAATTGAGCTCCTCCTTTTTCCGAGCGCTCTCTCCGCAGGACACAATGAGGACAATGGGAACGACTCGCGATCGGCTCAGCTGATTCGAACCACTTGACTCGCGCCACTCGCAAAAACGATTCGCTGTCTCGTAATTAAATACGTCGGGCACAAGACAGTGCAAATCTTTCATAACAGGCTCGAAAAAAAATTGTCGAATTACTATTTTACAGCGAGAATAAAATTTTGTTACTCGATATTTACACTGAAATGATTATCGAACGTTAAAAGTACCGTCAGAATTTAAATTCAAAATTACGATTCGTTTGGACCATTGATAAACTTTTCTCACGGCATCGAAACAAACCACTCGACAAATTCATCCTCTCATTACACAAACTCGCTGCAGATCTATCGACTTACGCAACTCGTTTGATTCGTCGAGGAGGTTGACGTAAGACGTCGCTTAGCGCGCTCGAACTGTCAAACGATCGGTCGAGTTAGCCCGCGTCGCTCGCGATTATCTCAGCGGAATACAAATTTTCGTCGAATCAGCTTCCGCGTATTACGTGTCGCGGTAATTGAAAACTCGGCTTCTATATTAAATTAAACCAGTCTGGCCGGGAGCGCGCACGCGCGCGCGCGCGTCCGTTGTATCGGTAAAAAATCGCGGATAGTGAAAGCCAGACGAGCCTCGCGTACGCGCGCGCACAAAACTTGCAGCGTCAGCGAGCTCGATGCGCGGAAGCGGCCCGGCGTGGGAGCAAAATTCGACGTCGAGTCGTGCGAAAAGTTCGAGATCGTCGAACCTCGCCACCTCGAGCCCCGAGGCTCGTGGAAATATCTTCGAAAAAAAGAATTAATGAAAATGCAAAAAAAAATGATAATCGAAGATACCTGAGATTCCAGTTGTGAATATCCGAGGATAATTTAAAACTCGAGATAACGCCTCTCGAGGAATATATGAAAAATTTGTACTTTTAGCGAATGGGGAATGAGCTTCGCCTTTCTAAAATTAAATCAGTGAAACTACTTTAATATGAGTGGCGTTGCGCGTGTCGCTGAAAAGTAGTGAAAGATCGTCGATCCTCGGCGAAATCTGCCCGAATTGGTTTTCAAAAAAAAAAAAAAAAAAATTTAACGAGCTATAGCGAACGATCCCGATATTGCACGAGTAATAAATTTTTATCGATGCGATCTTATTAGCCTTAATTAACGCTCGTTTATCCGTCATTCCTTTGATTGTGATTCAAATCAATGAAATCATTGATTTGTCCGGGAAAATGGTGGCTTTTGTTCGGGTCAGTGACCCCGAGTTCTCTTTCGCTCGTCTTCTCGCGCGTCCTCCGCGGAGATTAAAACCGCTGGGAGACGACGGCCGTTAGAAGCCCCGCACGAGACCTTCTCTCTCCCTCTCTCGCTCATGCGAGTAGCGATAAAACTCTTCCTATATATGTCCCACGTCACGAGTGAGTCCAATAAAAGTCCGCTCGGTCGTACGTTCAAATTAACGTAGCCAGAGAGGGGAACAGAAAGAGAGAAAGAGGACGATAGAAAAAAAGGACAGAATGAGAAAGAGAGAGAGAGAGAGAGAGAGAGAGAACGTGCAGAAGAATCCAATAAATTATTATCGTTCCTCTGCTCTGTTGATTTTCTTTAGCAGGGATTCGTAAACGTTCTCCGGTACACACGCATCATTTTTTTGTTCGCTTCCTGCAGCTGGCGTGCGTCCTTCGCGATTCCTCCCGGTTCCTTCCGCTCATCTGGTCTCTCTTTATCGTCTTTTCCACTCGCCCACACTCTTTCCTTCCGTCACGTGCGGATCGTTCTCCCCCTCATCCGGTCGTGACCTTGATTATTTTACCCCGTTCTATATTCCGTCCCTACCTCGAATCTTTGAAACTAAAAAAAATATATTTTCGAACCTACCCTCGATGAGTTTTCAAAATTGGAATTTAAAGTTGAAGCTACCAACCCTACCGCTGACCTTGAACGACAACTAGTCGAAATTTCGATAGCGTCTCGATTGGTGAACTTGAACTCTTCTTTGTTCTTGTCTTCCTGCCCAAGAACTTTTCTCTAGGCGTCTCTAGCGGTATCGAAATAACTTTATCGAAAGAATCCATCGGTAATTCGGGCACGAGGTTTCGTTCGGAAGCCGGATCGGTTCTATACGAGCTCCCGGAGCTCACGTGTAAGCTCTCTCGGTATCGATGTTATCGCGAGGTATTAGGGTAGGTCCGTGATACACGGAGCGTAAATCGGGAGGAGGGAAGAGACAAAGATAGAGATTCGTAGTAGCGATCTTGCCGAATGCTCGTGAGGACTGAGCCCCTCTCTTTCCGTCTTACCGGCTACGAATACCTCCGTAATTGGACGAGCCTGAATTCTTAGCTGATATTGGACGTCCGAGCTTGGAAAATGCACGGAAACGGAAAAACTAAATACATAACCCGACAAAATTAGCGAATAACGACGTTGCCTTAATTTTTCATATATGCGTGTGCATTCGAGATGCACTCTACAATTTCTACTATTTTTGAATTGGCTCATTCAAATCTCATTTTTCTCGTCCAAGGTTCTCCAACGACGATTGGCAATCCCCCGATCGACCTTTCGCGCAAAGTTGGCGCAACGTTGTTGCGATTCCCGCGGAATTCGGAATTGATTTACTGCTCGACTATAGAAGATGATTCTGTTATTGAAATCGATTCGCTCGGAGATAATGGAAACGTTCGCGCCGAATCGAGTTGTCGATAAATTCGATTTCGTCAGTGGAGATTTTTCCTCTCCTCGTCCACTTTCGAGCCTTTCCCCTTAAAGAGGCACGACACGCGGAAATTGTTCGTCGTTAACCTCGCGGTGCGTGGGCAACAAATGTTAAACGGGCTTTAACGGCGCGTGGCTAAATACCACTTGGAAAAGCCTAATCGCGTGTTTTACAACGGACCGGTCCGCGGATGTCCAATCTGGCTTAGCGATTGTTTCGCAAGCCGAATGGATCTCGCGAATCGAGAGCCGGAGATCCTTGGGTTAGCTGCATCCGATTTATTGGCTTGCGAAACTAAGTTCAAGGCGTGTAAGAGTCTCGAAAAATTTATGGCGAGAGATAGTCGATATCGGAAACCGACCTGCAGGACTGTCTCGGAAAATATTGTTCTAGAAATAAAATTGGTAATATTTTCATTCGTAAACTTGATAATTACGAGCCTGTTAATCAGAAGAAGAAAAAAAAAAACAGTACATTTTCTCGAAAAGTTAACTCGGAGAAAGCTCGCGGGTTGAAATATTCAACGCGAGTTCGATGTTTGATCTAGAGAAAGTCGAGCTGTCAAAAGATCCGAGGCATATTTTACAACGCGTGCCAAAGAACGATACTCTTGAAAAGAAGAACACATGTGGGTGACAGACGCGCCATGTGCGCTATCGCCGAGGCGAGGTCAGAGACGCGATGAATAAATAAGAGAAGAGAAGTGGAGGGCGCGAGAGAGGGGGATATCAATCCGGTGCCGAAACTCATGGGCGCGGCTTCATGCCCCGATGAATATTTCTCAAACGTCCCTTTGTTCTAGACGCCCTGAAATTCATAACGCGAGATAGGCGCGGCCCGAGTCGCTCGACCTTGACGCCCTTTTGGGAAATTTTTTCGAATTTCTGTTACCCTAGAAAATTGCCGACCCAAATTTTCAGCGATCGCTCGACCGTTCAATTAGCGTAATTCGTGGATCGTCGTTACCAAGCCGAGCGGAGGCTGAGTGCTGAATTTTATCATTAGGCCCGGAGCAATTGAATTTCATCAAGACGAGAGCGTTAATTGCGAACAAGTGGATTTCTCCAGCCTCTCTCTCTCTCTCTCTCGCTCTCCTTCTTAGTCTTCGCTAACGGTTACAGCAATTTCTACCGTTCGTTCGCGCCAAATGAATGGTACTTATTTTTCTACCCCTTCCACTCTTCTATAGTGGAAAGAGCACCAATTGCCGAAGGTCTTGGAATTTTATCGTCCATTGTCGCCAAGACGAAGAAAGAGAGAAATGAAGAGCCGGAAGAAGGCAAAGAGGCAAGGTCATGGGGACGTTTAGCCAGCTGGAGTCTGTCTCGTATTGACATTGCTGTTGCCAATTAGCAACAATGTTAGAAACAAAGATTATTATAAAAAAAAAATCTACTACGCTATTATTTATCGTTATCGCTTTTTAAGTTTACGTACACAGTCACCGAGCGGAAAAATCGCAAGGCGAATATTATCGGCTCGCGATCGAATCGAACGGTAACGCGAACGGGGTATGTATGACGATCGATACCGGTTCCCCTCCTTCCGTGGAGCACAGAGGAGGATGTATTTTCTCCGTGCAGCCGAGAGAGCCTAGCGAATAAGGAAAAGCAGGAATCGTCGTCGGCGCCCGAAAAGAGCCTTTTACGCGATTGCGATCGGTGAACTCGCCGCGTAGAACCGTTTCCGATCGCGGACAAAGACCTGTATACCCTCGAGATCGATTGGATTGGATGACAATCTCTCCGAGATTCATTGGCTCTCAACGAATTTTTTTCTATCCTATCAGTTTTATCGATATTTTCGTATCTCATTGCGTTTAAAAATATTCATTGTGTATATTTTATTCAAGAGAGAAAAGAGCACATATTTAGCGAAATAAAAATGTGTACTGTGCTCGGCATGGATTTTTGGAGCGATGGTCTATTCAATGAAGACGTTCCCCGCTTCGAGAAGAACCATAAAGGACAGCTTCTTTGGAATTTTTTGATTCGTGTAAAATTTTCGGAATTCGTCACAAAGCTCGCGTCTGACGAGTTGAAAGAGGCAGCCTTTTTCGTCTCCTCGCTTACATTATACACACACACACACACGCAGGACGTTGAGAGCACGTGCGAGAGCGCGAGGACGATGTTTACAGTAGCTTTTGAAGACGCGAGCCACCGACAAAAAACATTCTCTATACGGTGCCTGCACGCTCGTCGTCGTCATCATCGTCGTCGTCGTCGTCGTCGTCGTCGTTGTCTCTATTATGCGAGAGAGTACGCCTCGCGCGCTGATTACTGACGGGACAGGCGGTCGTTCATTATGGAGAGACCGGAATGGCCTCCTCTCGAGTGGAGTGAAAAAAATTTTAGACGTCGAATTTTCAACGAGCCTCCTCCTGGGAACTGAAATATTTAATGGGGGGGTGTCGAGGCTGTAACGCGCATCTTCGGAGCTCCTACAGTTTCTCCGGTTGAAAATTTAAAGCTAGATCTGGCTTTTTAACGATACTAAATTGTTGTTCATCATTTCATTCGTTTTAATGTCTTTATAAAAATTTTTGTATCTCAATTTTTCTTAACAGAAAATTTTATTACTTGTTATTTTCGACACCTATTCCACTTTTTGTCTCGATGTAAAATCTATTCGTAAACGAACGATGCGACGGCGTAACGAGGAGATTAGAGGAGGCTCATCCGACGGATTGGCTGGAGAAAAACGCGAGATGGGGAATCGTTCGACGACCGATCCAATTAGTCCGAACGGCCCTTTCCGGCTCGTTCGTCTTTGACGCGCGAGGGCTCGACCATAAATCCGGTGGCTGGCTATTAATTTTCCGCGAGCCAGTGCCGCCCCGAGTACGCGAGAGGTGAGGAATATCGCACTGAAACACGAGGAGAGCTCGGGAAATCTATCGGGGTGTGGACGAGAAAGAAGAAGAGAGATGGAAAGAGAGAGAAACGCGTCAGCCTAGTTCTTTATACCATCGCGAGAAACCGTGAGAGAAAAGCGCCACGCGCATCTCTCGCTTCCGGTAACTCGAGAATCGTCCGGGATTTCTTTCTCGGTTACGGTCGCCCGACTGACGACACACACCGCTGTAACTGACGCTTCGTCGTCTCTCGTTCTCCGCTGAGAAATATAAACTCCGATCGGACCGCGTTGAAAATAGTCAACGAATATCGTACAGTCGTCGCGAATCGGTTGAGATAATTACAAAGTGCTCGATCGTTTGTATAAAATAATTTACGGATTACGAAACGCGAAAGATCGTAGATCACTCGGCGTTGGATAACGTCGACATTTTCCAGACGGGATTCGACAAAACGATGAAATTGACTTCCTCTCGCCGCGAAATTATTTTTCAACGTCAGACATGAAAATCGAGGGAGCCCGTGGTGCGATTATGTCACGAGGCCGTTTCGCACTACCGAGGCTTCTCTCGTCGCGAAAGCACCCAGACACACACGAACTTTACGCGTGATTTATCGTCATTCGTAAATCAACGCGGAAAATCATCGCGTCACGCTCGCGCCGCTCGCAATTTTTCCATCGCGCGATAATTACGCGAAACGATCTTTCCGATTTTTCGAAATCTCACGAACAGCGGAGCGAGCGAGAGAGAGAGAGAGAGGGAGAGAGAAATATCGAGCTCTGGTCGTTTACGAGGCGTTTTATATTTCGCCTATGATTTCGCAAAAGATTGTTTACGACGATAGATCGGCTGGGCGTGAACGTCGTTACACTGCGAATATGAAAACCGTTCGTTTCGCTTTTACTTTTGCCGTTTCCGGAGGTTTCTCGCGTATCGGAAAATTCGCAATCCGATTTCGTCACGGGACCACCCCGAGTGGGGCAGGAGGAGAAAAAAAAAATATCGAATTCAAAGAGGAACAATTTTCTCCTACCGCTATTCATTTGCCCGGGTTACGATTTTCCTCTGCCCGTAATACGCCGGGGAATTTTTTGCAACCTCTCCCTCTTCGTTTTCAAACCGCAAACGCATCTTTCTCTCCCCGGCTCGAGTCGAGTTCAGCAATTCCACTCGGGAACGTTTACTTTTCGTAATCGGCCGTATTACGGTTTTCCACTCCGCGAACTACAGTTTAACTGTAAATCGTCGTTAAAGCTATGCCTACGTTTCCGATCGTTTCTTGTTCCGAGGACGCAACAAAGTTCAAGTGTGGGCTGTTTCCGAGGCTACTCGTACTTGTGCTCGTTATCGTTTACCGGTTTGATCAATGTGCGCCTTCGTATTTTATCGTTTTATGAAATGAAATGAACAATTTATTGTATATTTTGATTTTGTTTGACTTTTAAAATTTTCTCACGAGCAATTCATTAAAAGTTAAAAATAATTTCAGTTTCCAATCAGACTCGCGAGCACAAGTCCGTCGTCACCTAAAGAGCCGCGACGGGCCCGAAAGTGGGTGTAGAAATTTCATATTCGTTTGCGGTGACTCTCGAGAAATAACCACACACTCGATGAGAGAAACTCGTTATCTTACCTTTGTGTGTAGAAAAGCCAGCGATTTGTTAACGTTCTCGATCTTGTGTACGCGCATGCGTCCGTTGTTGGGCTTGGCCAGCCTCTCGCCGGAAATGATCTCCAGGAGCTTGAGGAGTTTCTTGCCATCCGCGAGGTCCGTGAAGAGATCGTCCACCTCCATGCGGGCCTGTTGGTACGAGAAGAGAGAGAGAGAGAGAGAAAAAAAATGAGAGCCGTGCGTATAGACGAGTCTTTAATCAAAACGGTCCCGAGAAAAAGCTAATGACGGCCCCGGAGGGGTATATATGCAAAGTGAGATTGCATTCTGGAGGATAAAGGACTTTAATGTTTAGAAGATTACGGCTGGACGGTTGCATTCCTCGAGTTTAACGACGTATCGTTAAAACGCGAACCAAACTCGGTCGGTAGGGTAACGCGTGCCGTATATATTCGCGAATTAGCGGTAGTAGCCGCTCGCAATTGCTACCGTTCGAAAAGAAATTCTACTGTTATCTCGATAGAGTCGGTATTAGGGGGTACCCACCTTCAGTAGGAAGGAATTTATCCATTTCGTGAACGTCTTCTTCTGTATGTGCAGACGTTCCTCCTGCAGAGCCTTTATGCGGCCCTGCTCGAACTTTATCACGTCCTCCCTCTGTGTCATTCTCCTCTGAATTTCCGGGCCGCCCCTGTATCGTTGGACTCGAGGGGGTGGGTACGACGGGCAGTACGCGTAGCTGAAGGTCCTGGTCTCGGGTGCGCCGCCGGGCCCAACGCCGGGCTCATACTGCGCCCCTGAAACGAAAAAATTGAACAATTGTGGAAAAATTCAAATTTAAAAATTTCGTTCAAACGCGTTCACTCCAGCGCGTTTCGAGAACATTTATAGATCTCTTGGACGAAGGTTTTCCCAACGCTTCGTCATCCAAACATCGAGCATCCCCCAATTAATCTCAGCCGACAGCTCCGAGTCCGCGATCCTCTTTGAGAGCTCGCACGCGTCGCGTTTTATTCGGTCTCGTCGGGATTTTCGCTGCGTTAATAATAAACCAGAAAAGGAAAACCGAGCGAACGAGGATAATAATAACGCCGAGTCACGTTAGTCGGAATACCGAGACAGCCCCCATCGGAGGATTCGTTTTTCGATTTTAAACGTCACTCGTTCACCTGCACCTCTTCCAACACAAAAAAAAAAAAATAACAATAATATAATAAACCAACTTCTAATTTCGAGTTTCTACATTATCGGTTCGTCGAATGAAATAAAAAATTTCACATTCCTTCGATTCTAATTATAGCCCAATTAATTTAACGCCGAATTCAACCAATTTGATTTCTAATTTCTAATTTTCGGTTTATTAACGAAAATAAAAAAATAAATCTCACATTCCTCCGAACGTAATTATAGCCCATTTTGAGATCATCGATCTTGAACTTAATTACGACCTCTTCGACCTTCGAATTCGAATTTCGAGAGTATAGAAATCCGAGGCTGCGTCCTCTCCATGAATTTGTTTATCCAATTTTTTTTTCTCCTCCATAAAACGGGCTGCATCTCGCGGAATTCGCGAACGTCTAATAATAGAACGACGTCTTTCCGAGTTCTCTACCGAGAAGTTTCTTTAACGGTCTCGGTGCGCATAATTTTCGCGAGTACGTACGAAAAGGGTACCGCTGGGCTCTCTCCGTCGCTCTTTCCTCGCTCGTCCCACGAACGCCTCCGGAGATTTCCGGCTTTGTTCGCGGCGACACGGCCGCTTAGTAAACGTCAAACCGGAGTTACGAAATTATTCACCGCGAAGTTGCGAATCGGAGACACTTTTTTTTTAGAGAGGTTCTCCGAGTTTTGTACGTTCGATCGAGAAGGCACTCCACAGAAAATTATATAAGCTTCCTAAAAACTGTAATAAATAAATTACCAGAAATTCTAATTTATCAATTTCATGTACAGAATTGAACGTTAAATTGTAAGAAAGCCATAATCTTTGAGTAATTCACGTGCAGCTGCGAGTGGGTTGAAAGGGACAAAACACCCCGTCGGGTTTTTATCGAGCCTCGATTTATCGCGAGCCTCGATAAGGCTCAACTGGCGAGACTACCGGCGGCGCGTTTAGCGAAAAGCGAGATTCCGCGAATGAGCGAAATCAATGAAAACGTCAATACGTTTTTATCTCGACGCGAAATAGGTGTCGAAAATGCATAAAGCGGAACGTTCGAGGAGTCTGTACGAGGTACGCCTCCGTGTTGAGAAGCGAGCCGCGAATGTCAGTGTTGGGATAGATAAAACGAGGATTTACGACGGCTCGACTCGACTCGCGTACGTATCGGCACCCACCAAAGTCAATATCCGCCGGCTACGGAAGTACCGCGCGACTATCGAGAACTGTTTTCGAGTTGCGTAACGCGAACAAAAGCCTTTTAACGATGTTTCTTATTTCGACGAGCTGTTTAACGTTTCATTAGGAGAGCTGAATATGATTGAGTGGAAGTAAATAAGAGATAAATCAATATTTCGAATAACACGATCGATTATTCCACTATTTATTTTTCATGTCGTCAATTTAAATATCTTCCAAAAAAAAAAAAAACTTGGAAATTTCACGTAAAAATGACTTCGCCAAATTTTTCTACGAACGAAAGCTAGGTCGGATAAAAAATGACGAGTAATCTGGCTTCGATTACCGGCCATTTCGCATTACACGGCTAATCCGAGTCGGTCGCGGGACGACTCTAGACACGACGGAACGATACGCGTCACACGTAGAAAGATTGCGCAACGCCTCGTGCCCGCGGAAAGTGCTTCGTCTTCGAAAGCGAATCGCGAAACAGTCCCGGAATGGCGCTCGTAAACGCGCCTGCAGTCTTCGCCTGACCATATATATAAACATAATACGAAATGTGCACCATATAGTAATTCACACGGGTATTTCCCACATCTTCCTCTCGCGCTCGCGAGCGGAGCTCCCTGCACCGTGAAAAACTCACGTGAGGTGTATTACGCGCGGATGCGGTCACTGAGTAGCGTACGCACCGGTGAGAATGAAGTAATAAAGACGATACGATGGCTCTTTCTCGGTGTGTGGGAAGAGCCGAGCGAGTAGAAGGAGCGTAATATGGTTCTCCGCTGTCGGCTCCTTTTCGCACCGACACCTTACTAGTGACACAGACTTTCCTTCACGAGCTGGACTACTTGCTATTTCGTATCACAATAATCTATACTACTCGAAATGATCGAGAGCACACTTGTTATTTCCAAGAGGCTGTATCTCGATTAAAAATTATCGAATAATTTAGGTTATATTTTTTAAATTTGACTCGAAGAAAATTCTGAAGGACTCAGAAGAGTTCTACGCCAATGAGCCGGGCTAATCGATGGGTAGGTCGTTTGTAAATTTGGCGCGAGTTAGCGACAGGTAGCGAGATATTATTGCTGCTCGAGCCGAGCGAGTCCCTACCGCGCCTCCCGCGTGACGAATTAACGCGCATCGCGCTCGTCCGACCCGCAGTGTTAAATCAATTAACGAGGCTTTTTTATTGAGCCGAAAAAAAATCGCCACCGTTTAAGAAAAAAAAAAAAAAAAACGGCGTGTATATCTTCGAAGAGACGCGCCTCTCACGTAGGAGTGAGATAGTCGCTTTTTATAGTCGCGACTATCTCTCGTTATAATTGTAGAGATAAGCCACATCCGACTGGAGGAGGCCCAAAGTGTCGACTCGTCGAAGAGAATCGGCCGATTTTTCTCCGCTCGGTCACGAAAAATCGTCGAGAGAGCGATCGACGTAATTCTGGAATGCGATAAGCCTCGCGTTGGGAGATAAATAGGCGCGACCGTGGGGAAACACGCAGGTGCGGTTATCGGAGCGATACTCGAAATTCTAACTGCACTTTTTCATTAGGAGCGTTCTGGTGTAGCGAGTCGAGTGACCTTTTTCGTTCTCTTTCGAAATTTCTCAAAATTTTTTACTACACTGGGAGAAATCTCGACAGGTCAAAGTACATCGAAATATAAATCGCATTGACCGAACCGTTAATTATTATATTAATTAGATAAACCAAGTTTTGTACTTGACTATAATTTCGGAACATGCAACTGACACTTTTCGTTTCTAGAATTATTACTACGGTACAATTGAATATTTTTCTGACTATTAGAAATAACAAATAGAAGCTGATTTTTATTTAAATCAACAATTCACGAAACTTCACAAGGCAAAAATTCCTATCGACTCGTTGCCGATTTTTCGGCCATTGTCGGCTCGTCAGGGTCGCGCACCGCGATCGATATTTTTTTATCGAGAGCACGTAACCGATAATCCCGACTCTTGACGATGAAAAAACTCACCGTGATGATTGAACGCCATGTCCCACGTGATGCGTGACACTTTCGTCTCATCAAGATTCGCGTTTGTGTTTTGTGCAATCGAATCGGTACGTTTTTTTTTTCCAGAGCGGAGCAGACTCGCTGCGAACGCGACGGCAGACTGATCCGTCGGACGAGCAAGACCGACAGGAGTCCTTATCGCACAGAGCTCGTCCGACGAACGCGTTAACGGCCGACGATCGCGTTCCCATACGCGAGCGGGGAGTTGCTGCGAGAGTGGGCACCGCGCCTACGAGCGAGCGAGTTCAGGTACGCGTGTACGCCGCTGACCAGTGCCGTCAGAGTTTACATCGTTCCTAGGTCCTT
>NCVS01000681.1:145147-169764 GCA_003055095.1 Goniozus legneri
AAAATGTTGGACCAATTGCATTCAATACTGCCAAGATATTTCGAGTTATTCCACTCGACAAAACAGCTTGGCAGTACATAATTGCACATTTTGGTTCGACAACATTTTTCTCTCAGTGTAGAACTCAATTGACCATCTTATCGACGAAATTAGCGTCTTACGCGAAATTTGAAATACCGAGTGGGCAATTTATAAATTTTATTCAATTGGAGATTCCAAGTTTGGAATTCCGACTCTTTGCGCACGGTTTATTGGTAAATTAACGCGGTTATTGCCACCGACGGGGCTCGCACATGCCTCTCACGTACCTCGTGTATATTATACGGCGACATTACACGAGTAGCGGTACCGAAGCACGCGCGCGCTCGCTCGCCTAACGCGCATACCCGATTCCGGTCGCGTATTACCGATTCTAATCTCGAAAAACACGTTGTAAGGGGCCTCGATAATACCGAGACTACGACAATTACGATCCCACTAATATCGTTGTGTATTCAATTGCGTTATTATTATAGCACTGGAATTGAAATTAATCGGCTGTTTACGTCCCGGAGATTTTTCGACCGCCCGATAGATCGCTGGGTCGTTAGACTCATCGCGGGATCGAGATTACCGAGAAACAAAACATCTGCGCGAGAGCCGATTGTTTTCTATGCAGAGGGGATGTTTATCGGTTGACACTGCGCATAGCTCGGATCCGATGGCGGCTCGCGTTTCGAAAATCGAATCTCGAAGAAAGAGGAGTTTCCGGTCAATTAAGCTCATCGGAGTCGAATTACAAAGCTTTGTTAATTGCGTAGTTTACCAATTTCGATAAATTGAAACTGGTTGAAAACTTTTCGACCGAGAGACGAATCTCGTTCGAGAAATCGAAAACTCGTCAGGGTTAATCGATCCTTCGATGGAGCTCCACGTGAACTCTCCACGAACGATCATTAACTTCGGCGGAAGCGACCGATCGCACCGGAAATACGGTGAGTGAGCTAATACGCGGACTACATACTCGGCTGTTACTCCACTACGGGTCGGCTCTTTCGCGGCTTCACGCGATCGATAAATTATCTCCGGTGAAACTCGAACGAATTTCGCGAAACGTTAATTTCACGAATTTTCGACGTTGAATTTCTCTCGGCTCGTCGATCGTTGTGTTTTACTGCGTGTTAACGACGCTTAGGCGCGACTTTACGAGATAACGTTCGCGGTGACAACGTGTAAAGTCGAGCGAGGAATTTTCCCCATTCGACGGTAACGTCTTCCGATATTTCCCGGCCTTTGTCGGCGTCGCGAGGAGTATCGCGCAGGAAGCACAAAATTGCACCGGAAATACGCTCGGCGCACCGAAAGCGTCGACTCGCGTTCCGCGGCCTGTGCAAGGAGTGTGTGGCTTTTCACTTTTCTTCGATCTTTTTATCTACCGGTTTGAGAGTGACTTTTATAGAGATGCTGCTATTTTTCAATTTATTAATCGTTCAAATTTAATGCTTCCAACAGGCAGATAACGGAAAAAATGTGATAGTTTCGGACTTTTAACAAAAACGAAATGATCTAATTTATCGAAGCTGGAAGCAATTACGATCGAATAAAGAGCTCTTCATCGGCCGTCTAATAGCTCGCTAATGAGTTCAATTTCTCGAGAACGTCGCAATATATCGCTATCTTTCGTAATTCATTTATCGCGATCGTTCCAAATATTCGCGGGCGAGAAGAAGAAAGAGGTAAGGAGGCGATTATCGATAGCACTTTGGAGCGCAAACAGAACTGACGACACGTCTATATTCGTCGTCGACGGATTCCGCGACGATAGACGGCAAACACGATTCGATTACCTTCGATCGCTCCAAATGAGTTATCGATTCTCGCGTCCTTCGATTTCGCGCGACGCTTTTTTTTCCACAGCCTTGCGCAATTTTCGTTCTTATCGAGGTAACGCGAGCTCTCTCGTCGAGAATAGAGTTTCTCGGCGAGGCTACAATAGAACAGAGTGTTGCCTTCGCGAGCCATTGTGACGAGAATTTCGCTCCCCGTATTCCGCGCGGCGAATGAAAAACGCGACGTCGTGGCGCGCGAGGTGGGATTGCGCAACAAAATTTGATAAGGCGAGTTACGTAGACGACAATGAGCGCTCGAGAGAGCGCAACCCCTCAAGGACGTCGGGAAACATCGAACCGAATCGGTACATCGACAAATTGCCGACAATCCGAGACGATAGGTCTTAATTTTCGCAATCTCCGCCTCGTAAATTTCAATTTACGCGAATTTTCGCAGCTCGGGATTCTCGAATCGACGGAATTTATCGATAGGATATCGGGATCGGTTGTTTCGAGCTCCTCGAGTGAGAAAGAGAGAGGGAGAGGTTCGGCGAGTGAAGCCTCGACGATAATTCGTAATTGCACGTTACTTCTTTCCAGCACGTCGTAAAACGTCCCCAGGTACGGCCTCGGGGGAATGATTTAGATCGACGCTTCGTTTCCGTCGACAAATTAAAACCGTGCCGCGTTTACGAGGCCATAATTCCCACTTTTCTCTCCGTTCCGTCTCTTTCTTCATATTTGATTCGCGAATCGATTATTGTTATCAGTGAAATTGTATTCATTCGTATCGATGAACTCGCCGCGTTCAGCTGAAAAATTATCGCCGATTATTCTCGAATTAGCTCGCTCCAAAATTTCCTGTTTATAATGAATATTTTTATTATAATTTGTAGCTACTTCAAACTGAGAGAATTCAATGAAAATTATCAAGCTTCTTGAGATTCTGTTCAATTATTCGTACAAGTACAGTTTAAAAGGCTTCTCGAAAATATTTTCGAGACAAGCGTATTATCTAGGTCGTAAAATCGCGTCTACAAACTCGAGATGTCTTGGATGTTGTCGTTAATTATAGCCCCCTTTTATCTCGCGCAATAATACTCGAGCTCGGCACAAAAGATGAGACCCGACCCCCACCTCTGTCACCGGATAGTCCAATGACGATCTCATGAGGTTCGTCTGCATCTCATCGTTACACCGCTATTGCTATTCTGAGAGGAAAAAAATGCAAACGAGTCATAGACCGTTTTGCAAATTACTCATCGATAGTTCAGAGTCTCCTCGATTGTTTTGAACGACCTTCAATTTTTTAACCGCCATTATCGTAACTTCATTGCTGTTGATTGGGCCTTCGCTTGTTTTAAGAAATTTTATGCCAAAATTAAAAATAAAGACCTCGCCTTATTTGATAATCTTTAATTTTTGAAATTTTGTCATTTTAAGATATATTATTTTTTTATCTACATATTATTTTTAATATATATAATCATCGATCCTTAATTAGTTCTTAGTTTCGTATAAACTCTACTTGAACATTTTTTAACGATCTTTCCAGTTTCCTCCTCAAAAGTGATGGAGCTTTAAATTTTTTACTGCCACGTTTAATTATGACGTAAAAATTTTTTGGGTCCGATGATCGAGACAGGGAAGAGTATAACGTATATGTACACATCACGCAGGGGGGGGTATTAATTCTGACGAGAGCGTATCTTCGAGGAACTTTCGAGTATCGGGTTAGCCAGTGAAATATCGAGTTGCAAGGTCGAAAATTCCCGGCGAGCCGAGCTCCTCGGCGAAATGAAGTCACGAAACGTAAAATCCTGCGAGAAAAAAAGTCCCTCGGCATTCGCAAATTACAGCGAGAGATTCTAACGGGGCCCCCGCCGACTCCTCCGGTAATGACGACGAGTTTCCGAGCCGGAAATCGCTGTCTTCGTTTTCGAAGGAAGCCGTAAGAAAGATATCTCGATTCGACGTCGCGTCTAGCCGCGTCAGGATCGTTTTGTCTAATCCGTCGGCGGGAATAAAATTCGATAAGCCGATCGTTCACCCTTCGGGATGAAACTCGATCGAACTCTCTGAGAGGGAGAGAGAGAAGAAAAAATAAACTACAGTCAGCGAAATTGAGCGTAATTACGCCCACGTGATACGTTCGGTAATATTATTTGTTCTCGAGCGACGTTCTTCGTCATCGACGAACCGCTGCGTCGCAGTTCGTATCTAATTGCCGCGACGATAGCTACATAAAAGCGCGTGCTGAGCGACACCCACGTTTTGTGTTTTTGTCACTCGATCCACTCGTCGTGTTTGAAAAATTATTAGTTAGAGCGTATTTTAATAAACGAGAGATTTAGAGGAACGACGAGATGTCGGTTCTTGGAACAGAGATAGTTGCAATCGGAGAAGTAGATAAATAGTTGAATGATAATTCGTAATAACGACAATTAAGTATAAAATAATAAAATGATAATTCGAGCATATATTTCATCTAGTTATTTTCCGAGAAATTATTTATCGAATTTTATTCGCCGTTAGGAATATTCATTCGAAATATTCCAAGCGATAATTTTCGTGCAAAAATATCACAGGCAATTTTCGTCAATCTCACGCTTTATGGGGGACTGAGATAAGCGTTCGGGATTCGTGTACATTCCCGTTGACTCCAAATATTGACATTGCGCTTCTCGCTAAAGTGTTATCGACGCAGACTTGGATGGTACAATCCTGCTACACCAACATCTTTCGTTATGTCGTGCCCGGAATCGAATTCCCAAACCTTTACTTCGATTTTTCTCGATGGAAATATCCGACGATCTCGTTAAAATCGCATTCGCGTTATTTACAGGCGAATATAGAGGCGATTGTTCGGAGAAAATAGTTTATAGCTCGGAGAGAATTACGTCCCGGGACGCCCATGTCTGGACGGAACGAGCGTGAATTTCAATGGCCGCGACAATCCGTCCGCAGACTATGATCGTTTACGCGCTGATATACGGTCCGTCGAAATATTCATCCACTGCTCGTGATTGACATTTATCTTTTCCTTTCTCGGTTTTTAAACACAATAATTTTCGCTCTGTAGCTAAACAAATTGTTCTAAATCGCAAAAATTAATTTCTAGCTTCTCTAAAAACGGGAAAACTTTATTTCCTACTCTTTCCAACTACATTTTTACTATCCTCAGATAAGTATAATTCGGTATTTACCAAGATAAAATGGTAAAAATAGCCAACTCATTTAAAAGAAATGTTTATATTTATTTAGCTTCGAGGAAATTTGTAAAACATTATGTACCTAGTGGGAATCTTTGTGTGCCATGTTATGTTATAGAGAGGATAGTTTACGCTGCGATATACGAGCCGCTGAATCTATCCACTACACCGAGCGTAATTGACGTTTATTGTGGAACGATGATAAATTGATAAGGGGAGGCAAAGTCTACGAATCAAACAACCAAAAATCTCTCGATGACAGTATTTATGAGAAATTTAATCTTATCGAGTAAAATTGTCGAAAGGATTTCTTCACTCACCCAGAATATAAATACTGATTCTCGTTCTGAAAGAGAGCTCCGAAATTGAGTCAAAAATTCTACAGAACAATATTCGCAATAACTTTTATTAAGACTTAAAATTCTTAAAAAAAATTATTTATCTTAACAGAATATTTCTAATGAATACTCAAATTGAAGAGAATCTAGAAAATGAGAAATTTTACAGGACGATATCTACAAATTTTATCGAGTACAGGAGAAAAATCGTCGAGAGAAGCTCCGCGAGCTTCTCAGCGGGGATAGACGTAACGCTCGATTATTCGCGGCAGTTTGAGCGAAAAAAAGATGAGGGAAAGAGGCGATGAGAGAGCCGGTCTGGCACTCAATATACAGCTAATTCGCTCTCGGCATTGAGAGGCACACGTGCGTCCCGCGATGCAAACGAGATACGAGCGAGTACATACGTACATATATATATATATGTATGTAGGTATATATATATATATATATATATATATATACACGTACACGTATGTAGACTCGCTCGCGCCGGGTAATCGGTATACCGTTCGGGCTCACAACGAGTCGTTTATTACCCGCTCTCGGTAAGTGAAAATATCTCGCATCTCTTGCCTCTAGTGGAAAACAACGACCCCGAGCGTTCGCGACAGTGCGCGGGATAACGCGACCCGTTACCGGTCCATTACCGGCCCATTACACCAGCGAATCCACTGTCCATCCCCTTTTTTCCGTGTAATTTCCTTACTTCACAGTGCTCTCTCTGTGGTCTCGAGTTTCCCCCATCGAGCGCTTCCAATGAAAATCTCTTCGCCGAAGTAATTAACTGAGATTATAACGAGAATCTTTAAGAGGTTTTGTCACGAATCTTTAACTCTAGTTTCGAAATTTCAAACTAGAGAATTAAAAAGTTTTCTTCTAATAATATTTCAGTTATATTAAAATGTAAAATAATATTTTATTATTCACAGTTATTCACGATAGAAATGTGTCGATCCAAAGGGTTATTCCGCTAATACAAGCGTTTATTTACTTCTATTATGAATAACAAGGTCACGCTGTGTACATTTGTGTTCAATACGTTCCTGGAAAGTCGTGTGTCGAATCGCGATCTCCGCGATCGATCCCGAGCGGAATGATATTCAAGACGATTTAATCGGACGAGGGAATACAAATCCATTCGATTTTCTAGCAAAGCGCAATCGACATGACGCAACTCGATCGGGACGTACCTGTTTTTCGAGTTACCTACGTAGACTTTGAGCTAATATATTCCCGCTGTTTTAAAGATCTTTTTCATTCTCTCTCTCTCTCTCTCTCTCTCTCTTGCCCACGTAATACCACTCGGCATTACGTAAGGTGAATTGTAGTACTTTAAGATTCCATCTCGCGCAAACTTTTTGCTTTCTTCTCCCTCGCTTAGCGAAATCGGTAATCGATATTTAACGATCGGATAGCCAACCTGCGTTATTAATCGCGAGCTATTTTCAGAGCCGAGCGTGTTCCCCGATCTCGGAAAATTGCCGGTTTAGCGCGGAAAATCCCAGCTGGCGCAATTCGCCGTACCGAAAAGTGTCGAATAAATTGCAGCCGGGGTTCTAATTAACTCCTCGAGTACCCGAGACAAGAAAAACAACCGGAAACGTTAGTTTACACAGAGTCGAATTTATTAGACGAGCGGGAATGTTGATTTTCGTAGCGAGAACCGGTAAGGCCGGAAGTCGCGAGAAGGACGGGAAGATTGTCACGGTTTTCGCGGGAACGAGAGAAGCCGGCCGAGAATGACTCCGCTTCGTAATTGCACATCACGAGCGGAGCGAATGAATCACCAATTGAGATACGCGATTTGATTGAGCGATTAGCCGCTCGATCACGCACTCAATGAATTTCGACTGAAAATTTCAGTAACTATACATTTTCCATTTTTTAACGATTATACCGATTTTAATCATTTTAAATTAACAAATGTAATTGAATACAATTATAAATTTAAATTATTAAACTCAATCTAATCTCCAAGAGTCAGAAATTTTTGCGGCCGAAATCGGAATTTTCCTGGTCCAGTTTTCTCGAGGTTATTCACGCAGAGTGGAGAAAAAGGAGACAATAAAATCGAGAAGGATGGAAACTAGTGCGAGGTGCTCGTCGAACGGCCGAAGCACGCACCGTTATAATTTCTCGACATTCTTCCTCCGCTCTCGCGATATACGTATATATACCGTCTCGGTAATCGCTTTAACGCTACATTCCAGACTTCTTACGGTCGAAGCCTATTTAGAATATTATCCACTCGCGTACATAGTCTGCATGTGTATCGAGTGAATTGTTTTCAACGTTGAGAACGGTAGGTAATATTCACCTACAGAAAGAGGAAAAATTCTCAATGGGGAAAGTTGATTTTTTTTTGCGAAATTGATCGAGGGTATTAAGAATATTATCCAATATTGTAAAATGTGTATGGGATATATGAATGAAAATGTTTTCTTTTTTCGTATAATGTACGAGTAGCGTTACAAGACTCGAATTAATTTCAATTAGTTTAATAGGAGAATCTGAATTTTTTTAAATTAAAATATAGACACTCAGAGGTTTGAAATTATCCGTGACTAACTACTGAAAAATCTGAATAATTAGACGGTAAATCAAATGTCCGAATAAAAAATAACTTTTCACTTTCAGCTGCGTAGCTATTCAAAGAATGTGTCATATTCATCCAGAGAAGAAACATTCCAAACCGAGAAAATCGAGAGAAAAATTGAATTTCCACAGAAAATTTCTCTACAATAAATGAAGAAAAATTCTAACGAGTTTCGGAGATTAAGTTTCACATGGAAATTCTTTACGATGGTTAAAACTGAATTTCCGTCTGTATCAACGAACAATTTTCTGAAGATTTCACTTCTCGTAATTGCGAGTATCGGCGATCTTCCGAAATCCGATATATCACGATAAAATTACGGTGGAGGGGTAGGAGATACATGAGCGGTTGCAGCTCCGAGGTCGATTCGTGTCCAAAGGCGAAGAAATCGGGCTGGGCCGGCGGACAGGTGAAAAGTGTGACGACGCTCGTGTACGAATGTTAACGAAGCCGAAATAGAAACCTATTACGCGTGCGAAATGCGAAATGAGTCTCCTTTTTTTTCTCCGAATACACGCGTTCCATTATCTCTTTTTTTTCATTCATTCTTCGGTAGAGGCGCCTCGTTATCGTTGAGAGCTCCCACGCGAAATTCGTATCGTCGCGAGGATCGTGCGAGAACGAGAGAGAATCGAACGGTGAGATTCTTTTTCGGGGTCGTGACACACAATCTACCAAAATGAGATGAAAAGGTAGAGAGAGATAGAGAGAAAAGGCAATTAACTCAACAATCGAAGGCAAATTAAAGGTTTCCACACCTCGATCCGTAGGAAAAAATGTCTGTAAATTAACCGTTTCGAAAATTGATTACGTCGATCGATTCATCGTGATGGAGAGTCCGAATGAGAATTTTCTTTCAACGACCTTAAAAAGAAAATTCACGATGAAAAATCGTGGATCAAATTTTCTTACAAATTACGATACTTTATCTAAATGGAATTTTCAAGGACGACAAATTGACGAAAAATTTCGATTCATTGCGTTGACTGGCTTGAATGAGACGTCGACCTCAGATTTTTTTCATCGCTCTTATATCGATGGTCGAGAACGAAAAAATGATGAAACACACCTCGGCTCGATAATGGTCGAGCTCCCCCCTCCCCCTCTCCTCTCTTGGCCGGTGCCAAGCGAGTGAAAGTGTCTACCCCGGCGTTGAACTCCGAACCACCTTCCGCGTTTAACACCGCGAGGTCTTTTTTGCCTCCCCACAATGTCGCGAGACCGATAACCGATAAAGCGAGAGAGAGAGAGAGAGAGAGAGAGAGAGAGAGAGAGAGAGAGAGAGAGAAAAATTGGTAGCTTGTATTATTCGACGGTCAACGACGCGCTACATTCTTCTCGCCTCGACGCACATCTTGTGCTCGCGTTTGCCGAGTTACTTCGAGAAAACCACGAACGCGCGAGTTATCCGCTTCGACGGTCAGGAACCGAGTTCGCCCCTCGATCGAATTCAGAGGCCTTCGCGAACGTTCCCTGTGAATATTTTTCCGAGACAAAAATGACAAAGCCTTTAATTACTTTTGCGAGGGTTTTATTACGCGGAGTGCCCTCGTCGGTAATTAAGGGTTGTCGATCGATCGAGTGTTGCGAAAACGGACACCTTGCGTGTTCGACTGTATAGAGAAGGAAAAGCGACAAAAGAATTTTCAACAGTACTTATTGTTTATCGTAATTTCGAACATTGATTTTTCTCCTACGGCCAAGTTCGCTATACGAAACTTTAACCGAGTTTTCCCGTTCTGGAAAATGTTTGAAAGTGCACCTGTTATGTAGAGCCTACTTTACGCACCGAGGAACGTCGACCTCACCACCCTGCTTCGACACGTCCACGCTCAGATTGTTATGAAACATTCGCACGATACTTGGTAAGGCGCGCGGAACGGAATGTCGAGAAACGCCTGAGAGCCTCGATTTGTTTAGTCTACGACCTTTAGCGTCTATGAACAATTAGATTGATTCATAGGATACTCGAAGAAAAAAAATTTCACTTAGATATTCATATTTCATGTGTAACATTCATGAGCAATTATCGTACTCTCCGTACAAGAATAATTCAACCTCGGGAACATTTTTTCAATTAAATCGAAACTGAACTGATTTTTTTTTCTTAAATAAGTGAAATATTTCTCAAATTTTTGAAAATTTTTAATCGACTGTAATTTTCTTATTCGCTTGATATTTCCATCAGCTGTGGATTTAACATAATCAGGGCGTCACCGGCGCATTACAATGCGTCCCGACGACGATACGGTTCTGCATCGCGTGACGTCACGAAAGTGGGTAGAAAGTTCCAGCGAGCTGGAGAGAGAGAGAGAGAGAGAGAGAGAGAGAAAAATGTACATTCCCGCGCGTACGCGCCCGCGGTGTCTTTTACATTCACCGTCGGTACTTCCCCCCTCCCCTTCCGCACCGCCCACGCTCCCACTAAGAGAGTAAAATGTTCACGGGGTCGCGTGCGCGAACGAAAATCCGAGAGCCCAATCGATAACGGACCGATGAGGCCCCGATAACGCGCTACAAGGCTAATTGGACCGATTTGTCGATCATCCAGCGGTGACGTCATCGAGAATTTTTCATCTCCGGAGCTCGATATTCCCCGGACGGTGAAAAGTGTCACGCGGGTTCAACGCACGAGCGCGTATCCTCGGTAGAAGAATATCGATTCGGGATATTTATACGTACGGGCACATTGTCCGTGACGACACGCGCAAATATCGCGTCGAGAGGCAAAATTCGTCCGTGAGGAGTTTCGGTGATAAAAAAAAATTTTCCTCGATAAGATAAGAAAAAAATTATATGTAAATAGCCGAGAACGGGCGAGAGCTCTCGTACGAATTTGAGGCTCGAGAAATTAAATTTCGAATTTTACGTACGCGCGACCCGACACGCGAAAGTTTACTCGCGATTTATCGTCTATAAAATATTTTTTCCTCTCCGTTGTGTTCGAAATGGAACGCGGACCGCGAGTTATCGGGCCGCGACACGCGAACTTCGAGAGCGTGCATTACGCGTAATTCGCCATAAATTCAATTAATTCCACAGAAGATACCGTATCTTCGAGTAAATACGTTACGCAAGCGCGTAATCGCTCGCGAAATTCCTGCCGCGATTTCCGCGCATAAAATTGTCTAGAAAAGGTCGAGGGAAGAGAAGAAGAAGAAGAAGAGAGAAAAGAGAAAGAGAAAAAAAAGTAAATTAATCGAGACTGTCGCTTTCGCTGGTGTGACGAATTTCCTAAAAATATCCTATTCCGTGTTCGGACGCAGACGAGATTCTTAATGTCAGACGGGCATTATGAATAAGCAAGAAAGGTGAAAAGACGGGAGGGACATTTAAACGAGTCTTTCCTGAAAATCGCGTCAGGACGCCGACCGGAACGATATAGAGCTTACACCTGGCGAATTAATCCCGGCAGATAGTCATCTACAGAAAACGAGACATTTATATTTCCAACGGTGTATATATAATTCGAGAGCTCGACATAATCAACCGATCTGATTTTTTCTCTCGCTCCAGTGGTTGAAAAATTCGGGAAATGATTTTATTGATTGGAAATCAAAATATTATTCCTCTATTCTTCATTCTCCTAATCCTTTGACATAGAAATTTAAAATAATTAAGGAAAATAAGATAAAAAATAAAATATTTTATTTCAATTTCTCTGAATTTGTTTTTCAATTACACCGATTCACGTCCTCGTTACAGATTTCTACAGCAAATATGTGAACTCTGATTTAAGCTATTCACCTGCAAGGTTCGCTATGAGATCCAACGATAAGAGTCGTGTCATCGATGACATAATTTCCCCCCATCCGAACCCACCATCACTGGTATGCGAGATAACAAAAATTGCGAAAAAAAAAATAATCCGATTGAAATATTCATAAGTTGCAATTAGAATCGTAAAAACCTAAAGAGAATACAGCAAAAAAAAAAGCGGAGAAGCGAGAAAGACGACGATAAATCTCGATCCCGCTGACAAGCGGTGCCTCGTTTTTTCAGTTTAAATGAAATAAAAAAATAAGAGAGAGAGAGAGAGAGAGAGAGAGAGAGAGAGAAAGAAAGCGCGAATTGAAAAGAGCGAGCGAGAGAGATAGAGACGAAAAATAGTATGTATGTATAAGCGTACGTATTACGGCGCTAAGGAAGAAGGTTTTTCGAAGCGGGCGTAAATCTGAAATTGACGGAAGGCGGGAAGCTTTGCGTTTGCGGTGAGTTGGAGTCGCGCGCGCGCGGGGCCTTGAGGCTCCGTAACTCGAGAATCTGTCTCTATCCGTCTCTCTCGCTCCTAACGCTCCATCTCCCTCGGACAGGACTCGCTCTCTCGATGAAACCGGCGCGAGAGAGGGAGAGAAAAAGAGGGACAGAGAGGGAGAGAGTGACAAGAGAGAGAGAGAGAGAGAGAGAGAGAGAGAGAGGAAAGAGCGGTCCGGCAACTCTCCGGCTCTCTCTAACAAACACGCGCACACACGTACACTCGTTCCCATAAACGCGTCGGGTTGCGTACTACGAGAGGTGGATGCGAAGAGGGCCCCCTTCGTACAAGACGCGGCTTAAAAAAGTCCATTGAGACTTTACGGTATTCCACACGGCTTACGTTCCACGGAAAACCTAGCGGTCGATTCTCTTTTTTCTCCTCCTCTCTCTCTCTCTCTCTCGCACACATTGCGTGAATTTTCGGATTTCCCCAGGTCGGCCCCTACCGGCGATAAATCAGCGCGAACCCGTTGCCCGGAGTCGAAATTTTTTTTCGTGCGCAGAGAGAAAAAAAATTGTCTTCTCGTCCTTGTCAGGCACGCACGGATGTTAGGATTCGCGAGCCCCCTTGGAGGTTAGGGCGCATTTTTCCCGTCCCTATGCGATAACCCGTTCCCACTCCTCAGACGCGCTCGCGAGAATTCGATCGAGGCTGATTAAAAACGAAGTACCGTTTTCCCCGCGCGCGAGCTCGGCTGACTCGTTTTCTCGGGGCCTGCCCGATCGGAATACCGCTCCAATTTACGGCCTCTCTTTCTCCGTTATGCCGCCGCGTCCCAAAGAGAAAAAGAGATTCGAAAAAATCTCACGTTTACTTAGATGACTCTCTGTCTTTCTCTCTCTCTCTCTCTCTTGCTCTGAAGAAGAAGCGTGGAAAACAACGCGATAAATCGCGGAGTAACGTATCGTCGAGGACTCGTGATTGTTTTCAAGATGGCAGTGGTCTTTTTTTCGCCGGGCGAGTTTCTCGTCTAACGCGAAATGCAATTTACGTTCCCCCCGTCCGTTCTGGAGTTTCTTGTTTTTCTCCACTCCCGGCCGCTGAATCGTTTAGTTACCGCTCGTACGTACTTCCAAGGTCGTTCACGGACGTTGCCGTACTCCGGGTACGCACGCTCTAATCGACGTACGATACCGATTAATCGAACGTTCGCGTGCGAAAATCGATTGCTCGGACGAGTGGGAGAGAGAGAGAGAGATCGAATTTATGCGAAAATAAAACATGGCGCTTGTAACGGCCCGCGAAGGGAGAAGAGGGAATATTCCCCACCTGTTGAGTTGTACCACGTGCACGGCCAATATTACGCGGTAATAATATTTATGTCACCGTCGTGAGAGATCGTCGACAAAAACACGATATATAACACTCATACATGAATATACGTACCTTCTCACGTTCCGTGCGACGCTTATTCAAAAACGAAAACACACTCTTGGAGCACGACGAAACGAAACTGGGTTCCGTTTTTGGTGGGTGGGAAAAAGAATAACAAAGCTGCTGCACCGGAGGTCGAACCAAAAAATATCAGCACTTTCGGTCACAAAAATCACAAAAATCAAAAAAAAAAAATGCAATAATTTTCTCGAACGCACAGTGATTGGTAATCCGGCTAAGGGAGAACGTCTCGTATCCCCCGTTCTGGTGTGATCTGTCTCCTTGCACACTTATCACTGTCGTACGATCCGTTCATTCGCAATAAATAAAATATAATAATAATAATAAACAACAGTAATAATAGAAAAAAAATATAAAAAAACAGGTTAAATCCCACGCGCACGTTCCCCGCACGTACGAGAGACGCGCGTGCGTATGTCGTGTTCGTGTCCGTTACTGAGAGTTCGCGAGTACACCGCGGCTAAAATCCGCGGCCGACCGGGTAGTATCGCCCGTTGGTGGGGATAAGAGGAGAGGAACTTGGTTCACTCGGCCAACTCCGACCGCTCCTCGTCTTCGTAGCGTGCCGCGCAGGAGGGCCCTTCCCTTTACCGATCGTGGCCCTCTCTCCCACTTATCGGAGAACCTTTCCCTCCTTCCCGCAGTTTCGTTCGACCGTTTTCAAAATTGAATCTAACCGACCGCAGCGCCATCTACAGAAGCCGGGGTAATTTTCTTTCCATTTACCGACACAACCTCGTACAATTTTTAGTGTCTCAATCGATAATATATGGACTGTACACTTTTGTAGTATAAAACTTATAAATTTGTGGATGGAGAAAAATTAAAATGTTTAATTTATTTATTAATTTTGCGAGACATGTAGGGTTTTATAGATATTTTATTCAACTTTTTTCTTACGTAGAAGTTATAAATAATTTTTATCTGTACAATGATATGATACAAAGGCATTGTAGATGTTCGCAAAACAATGCATAATAGGTAGAATTTTTAATTTTATCTACCGGTATAAATAATAACAGTAACAATTTTGTTAAATGCTCGTTAACGAAACCAATGTTCTCTGTGTGTTAATATTGTTCATCGCTGTATGAATGATTCCCACTTGTATAGTTTCTGTGTCCACCTCTACCAAATTTGCTTCGTGATCCGGCTTCTTGATGATATCCCTCTCCTAAAATTATTGAAGACAAATTTTTTAAATTTCACATGGCATTGAAAAATATAAAGGAAATAATACATGGCTAATTATTTGTAAAAAAAAGACATACGGATATCACCAGCTGGAGGTACAGGTAACAAAAATGATTTAGCCACTTTAGAGAGATCCAACTCATTTACATTGAAAATATTTTTCAGACGATGAGATTTATACGCGCTTACGTAAGCCTTGAAGGCTTGCCTTGCTGACCAACTCAATTGTCGATTCTTGTTCACAAGATTCTCCATCTAAAATATATGAAAACTTATTATTTGCAATTTAGTTTGGTACTAAAATTCAATGCAAACTAAGAGAGAAAATTCGACTTTGATGTGTAATTGTTAAAATGATATCACATTCTTGGCTCTTTTATGAAAATCTCAATATTCAGTACCACTCATGACTTACTAAAAATATTTATATATAAATAAAATATTTACCCCTAATTGAATCTTGGGAAGTTTTTCCCATTTAATTTTAGCCTCACTTATAGGTATATTGGCTTTTGCTAAATACTGCAGAAACTTAATCTCATTAGGCTGTAATATTAATATTGCATTTCCTCTGCCACCTTCTCCACGAGCAGTTCTACCAACTCTATGAATATATTCCTAAAAATGTACAACCGATACCATTATTTACTTGAAATCAATGTAAAATAGAAATTATATAATTATTACCTTAGGATCCTCGGGTGGATCATATTGAATAATCCAATCAACACCTGGTATGTCAACACCTCTTGCCGTTACATCAGTGCAGAGCAAAATTCCTTTTGTAGTGTTACAAAACCGATAAAATGTTGATGTACGTTTATCCTGTTTTTGTTTACCCTATAAGTATGTAAAATGATATTAAATATAGAAAAGTTAAATTTTTCTTATCGTAATGTAAAAAATGTCTAAATACTTACATGTATACTCATTACTGACATATTGACAAAATTTAAAAGTTCCTGATGAAATTTGACAGACAAACAGGAACTGAAAAATACTATAATTTTCTTTTCTCTGTATTTTTTTAAAAACATGAACAAAACACGAAAACGTTCTTCACTTGGACATAGTAAGTACCCTTGTTTTAATCCTTCTACAGTAGCTTTTTCTACATTGTTGGTAAGTTCGACATATATTGGCTCTACATTCAGCACCAAAGAAGTTAACAGTTTTGTTTTCTCTGTTTGTGTTGCACTGAACAACATTGTTTGTCTAGATTCTATAAATTAAAGATTGAGATTATGTTAAAAATAAAATTTTTTTCAATCATATGAAATTTGTAAAATATTATGAAATAAGCTCACTTGGTAATAATCTTATAATTTGTTTTAATTCTTCTTCAAATCCAATATTTAAAATTCGATCAGCTTCGTCAATGATGAGACTCAACAAATTTTTGTATACAAAATCTTTAGTGTTTAATAAATGATCTAGTAATCGACCTGGAGTTGTAACAATAATGTTAACTCCTTTCGAAAGCCTCTCTGCTTCTACTTGTCTACGTTTTCCTCCCATTAATAATCCAAAAGTATGGTGATGGTACTTCATTAATTTCGTCAGAACACCAAATGTTTGTACTGATAATTCTCTTGTAGGAGAGATAATGATACAACCAGTACCTAAAAGACTTAAATTTATTATTGAATTAATATAAATAATTAATAATTAAATAACTCACCATTACGAGACTTAAATCCTGATTTGTAAATAAGTTCTATAGCTGGAATTAAGAAAGCTAGTGTTTTTCCAGATCCAGTTTTAGCTGTACCAACTAAATGTTTTCCTTCTAATAGTGGAGGAATAGCTGTAGCTTGAATTTCAGTCATAGTTTTGAAACCCATATCTTTTATCGCCTTATATGTTTTTTCACTTAATTTATCTTTCAATGAAGAAAATCTAATATTACTCGAAACTTCCAATCCTAGTATCAATCCAAGCGCAATGTAAAAAAAATAAATAAGTTATAAATATCTTATCTCACAAACAGAAAATTTAATATTAGACTCACGATGTTCAGTATCATTATCTATTCTACTGAGTTTGCATGTTTTGATTTGTTCCGATAATTCTTCATCATTTCCTACTGATTGTGAATCATCCTCGACAAAATGATTTTCATCAGATGACATATTTTCACTTTCACTTTTTGTTCTCCTTTTTTTCTCTTTAAATGAAAAGTTGACAAATAATACAAATAATTAATTTAAAGAAAGCTATTCAAATTACTAATTAAAAAACATACTTTTCACAGGTGCATCATCAGTATTCTGGCGTTTTGTTACTTTTTCAAGTTTTTCTGTTTTGTTTGAGCCGTTAATAAAATCTACATCAACCACTTCTTCTTCTGTAAATAAGAAACTTAAAAAATTATAATTGAAAATTAAAAAATAAGAATATTACATACAAAAATGTATCATTAGTTTCTGTTTATAACCTAACAGTATCCATACCATTATTTTTTTCAGCTTCTTTCTGTTTCAATAATTTTAATTTCGTTTCTTCCGTCTTCCTAATCCTTCGCTTCAAAATTTTGTCAGGAAGAGACATTTTTATAAATTAAAATGGTACACTAATATAAGTATAAGTATAAGTATAAGTTTATGTATAAGTATGTAATCACTTCCTAAATTGTCACGAAGACCGAACACGTGCTACTCAGTTCCCGGCTTCCCGGTTCCCGAATGAAGCTAGTTTGACTTGAGAGTTAAACCTGGGCTATGGCCGCTAGAGGCACTAGAGGTCCGTAAAAGCAAAGAAAAGAATAGTTTTCAAAGGTTATGTCGACAGAGGCGCTTAAGGTTAAAATCCAAGTCACGCTAACGCTCCAACGGCCAACCGCTCAAGCTTCATTCTTCCGGAGCCACTGCCATTTTTGTTTGATATTCCCTCGTGTTTGACCGCGTGTATGTATCGTAAGCCAAAAATATTATAAACATATCAAAATGACTGATTCAGCATTGGATAGTATTGTATCTTCTATTGAAAAAAACACTCAAAAACCGGAATTATTTTTAAGGTATTTTATTTTATTTATATTTATGTTCAGTTGTACTAGATAACCTATAACTATATAAAACTTTTTTCAGTGCACAGGGTGATACCAAGAAACTCGATACAGTTTCCCTGAATATTATTGAAAATCTCAAGGGTGTTCTGAAACAACTGTACGATTACAACAAAGCTCAAATTGAAAGACATTCAGATGCATTACCAGAGCTTTTAATTGAAGATTTTGATGAGGAGCAAATTTGGCAACAGTGCGAGCTTCACAACGAAAGTGAATTGAAATATTTTCTAGCTGAAACTTCTAAAATTATCTCTGAAAATAAGAAGTTGGTATTACCATCTAAAACATCATCAGTAGATTTGAAAAGTAAAAGTAAAAATGATGAAGGGAAAGAAAGTGAATGTACCAATGAAAGTGATGATGACATGGCTTTAGATGATATTGAAGAACTATATAATGATTCGAAAAAGAGAAAGAAATCTATTCTAAAAACAAAAAGTAAGCCCTCCGTTGTTGATGATCAATTTTTCAAATTACAAGAACTGGATGAATATCTCACAAAAGTTGAAAAAAAAGAAAATGAAAATGATAAAGAGTCTGAAAATTCTGACAATGAATCAGTCGATATGTTTGAGAAACTTTCTGATGAGGAAGAACAAGATCAAGATTTGAAATACATAAAATATGCAGATTTCTTTGACAATCCAGAAAATGATGAAGAAAACAAAAAATCTAGAAAAAATTCATATAGAGATGACGATGATGATCTTGGTGAAGGAGCCGGAAATACTCTTAATAGTGATGAAGAAAAAATAAACCCACCTCCACCTAAAAAAGTGAAATTCAATTTGACTAATGATTCTGACGAGACTGACAGCACAGAAAATAATCATGAAGAAGAAGAAGAAAAAGATATAGAATCTAATTCTGAAGATGGAGAAGAAGTGAGGTCATCCCATGATAAAAAAGAATTAAAGTCTACTTTCGAAGCTAGGCAAGAAAGGTTGAAGAAAAAAATAGAGGAAATGGAGGAAGCTGCTGTATCAGAAAAGCCATGGCAATTGAAAGGAGAAATTACTGCGCAAAACCGTCCACAGAATTCTCTTCTTGAAGAATTTGTTGAATTTGACATCACTAGTAGACCCGCGCCCATCATAACTGAACAAACAACATTAAAATTAGAGGACATCATAAAACAGCGAATTAAAGATAAAGCTTGGGATGACGTAGAAAAAAAATTCAAACCAGTAGAAACTCCTCTTGAATATAAAAAGAAACTTATTCTTAATCAGGAGAAGAGCAAAGAGAGTCTTTCTCAAATTTATGAAAAAGAATATTTGAAACAGAAAGAAGCTTTGAATCCTGAAAATGAAGCGAAAGAAAAAGAAGAACCAGAGGCTCATGCTGACATTCGAAAGATGATGACTTCATTATTCCTTAAATTAGATGCCTTATCTAACTTCCATTACACACCTAAAATGGTACTATATTGTTTTTATTTTGTTTATTTTTAACAACATTAAATTAATTTTTTCTTACAATTTCAGGTGGTGCCGGAAATTAAAATTATCAGTAATATATCGGCAGCTAATATGGAGGAAGTAGCACCAGTCACTACGAGTGATGCTACTTTGCTTGCTCCAGAAGAAGTAAAGTCGAAACCACGTGGTGAGGTAATTGGTAAATCCGAAAGAACGGACACGGATAAGAAACGGGAAAGAAGGAAAAAGAAGCGGCAACAGAAAGCTAAGCAAAAAGCCGCAGAAGAAAAAGAGAAAGAGAAACCTGGTTTACAATCTATTAAGAAGAAGCAGAAGAGTAAAGATTCTGCAATTGTTAAAAAACTGATAAAGGACCGCCACGTTACAAAAATGGACGAGTCAGGTGTAAAAGCGCCTAAATCATCAACAGCTTTCTTTAATCAGTTGCAAGATGAAGTAGTGAGTCATATTAAAAATAAAACAACCCCTACAATAAAAAAGAAAGAAAAGAAACTATCTTCCGTTAAGTTAATGCTATAATTTTTTTTCTGAAAATATTTGTAAATAAATGTAAATATCTATGTGAATAAGAAAATAAATATTTATACTATTTGATTACATAACCAAATTTAGTATTGATTAAGTCCTACGATTGAAATAAAACGCCATAAATTATATGTGTAACATTATCTATATTTTTCTTTAAGAATATCTAAAAATGGTGTTTGCACGAGAAGCATTGTGATTATATAATTTTGTACATTGTCAAGTTTGAACAATTTCTTTCAAGACATGATCATGATTGCACAGTTTACAATTATCAAGACCTAAATTAAAATAATTAGACTAATTCTTACATATCTAACGACAAGCTGGTATTAAAAGTACCATGATTTTTATGTTGCGATCGAGTTTGAGAAGTTTTAAAAATATTTTTCTTGTAGCTTATAATATATACTTCCGTTTCTGTAATTATGTACTAAATAGTGCATTTAATTTTTCTCAATAAAAAATGTACAATCAAATAAAAATAAAACATTAATTTATATTAACCTGTATAGGTTGATACTAATTAAAATCAATTAAAAGTAATGAAAATCATATTATAACTTCAAAATCGAATATAAATATGTTCATTACAGTTCATAACATTCCATACACAACTTCAATACTGCAATCAAGTTATTAACATATGATGACCGAAATGAAAATTTGTTATTTACAAACCCTTTTCGAAAGTTGATAGGCAATTTTTTTAAATTATTGTTACAATTTTCGTCATATCTTTAATGAGGCCATTTGTGCACAATCTAAAATTGTAATATCTGGCCATGTTCGCAATTAAGCCTGTCTTTAATGGCACTCTCGCGAAATAAATCCGAACGCAAACGCTCGAATTTCCGTACAATGTCCTACAAAAAAAAACAATTGTACAAATATAAAATAAAACTTCTCATAACTACAATGACGATTCACAGGAGATCCATTCACCAAGATCTTTCAATAATTAATTAGCGTAATATTCACGACTGAAGTGCTAATCCGTACATTTTCCAATACCGATTCAAATGCGTGTAGAGGGTGCTGATTATGAATGTCGGGATTGACTATCCCGTTGTAAAATGTTTTTTTTTCCTCTCAACAATACAATTTACGTTATTTTCATTTATCGCTACTCGAAAGTGGTATTAAACATGTTCAGCTCTTCGAATCCGGATGCTCCACCCTGATCTTGCAATAGCTGCAACATTTCTGATAATTCTTGAGGTTGAGTGCTGGTACCGCCCTGCGTAGGATGAGGTGGTTGTGCTTGCGGAGCGACTTGAGAATTCGTGTGTCCACCATCAGGTTGCGCATTTTGATGTTGCTGGCCTTGCCATCCCCACATGCCTAAAAATAGAAACATATATGTTAGAAAACAAAATACTTTTGTACATTATAAATATACATAAATAAAATACTTAATAATAACCTGGATTATTAGGCACTGTGGTAACTGCATGATATTGAGAAGCTGGTGTCCTGGCACCGCTCGCCCCGCTCAACTGCGTATATGTAGGACCGCTTGGTGATCTAGATGGGCTTAATTGACTGTATTGATATCCTTCTGTCACTGGTTGCTAAAATAAAAAATTAAAGAAATGTTACTATAATTATAATTTTCATAATTGTGGTAAGATACTGATATATAATTATTTATAATCATTACTATACTTTATTTTATCCCTATAACTAAAGAATGAGAAAAAATTAGTGCAATAAAAATGAACCACGTTAGTTTTAGAAACTTATCAGGACGTATCTAAAATTTGGTCAATTAGTAGGATATATAGAGGAATTTGCGAGGATTTACGGTTACATAAGAGATAACCAGGATGGTTATGACTGGTAGTACTTTCTACCTGACGTACATTCCAAGCTTGTTGAACTGGCGTCGGTGATGTGTTATTGATTTTTTGCAGCCTGTTTAGAACAGTTGAGGGTGCAGTCTGTTGACCAGGAGACCCGTATGCAATTGGCGATTGCGTTGTTTCGTAACCTTGATAAACATTTTGCGTACTGGACGGCCTAGCTTGTTGCGTATTAGCTGTAGCAACAGTCGCTGGATGCTGCATCATATGATGCTGTGAATAAATTGGTTCCCTCGCTGGATGTCTCTGTAGAGAATAATCCAAACCAGGTTGTGCGTAAGTCGGAACGGCTTCGTTTTCTGCCTGACCATCGTTGGCTGGGTGGAATGACCTGAAATATCAGTTAACGTAAGCTCAGTCTTTCACAACTAACAATTTAAATGAATTCAATTTATAAAATATATTTCTTACTTAGCATGTGCATTCGTGGCTACGATATACTCAATATCGTTATTGAATGGATTTAAGAATGCAAACGCTGTCATCTTTAACCAAACCCAATCGCGATTTTTCGCGCGGAATCTGTACATAGCTGGTACAACTTGTCCTTTGCCCTTCAAAACTTGATCGAAACTCTCACGCATGTGTGGTAAATCGTCAGGATGAAAGAAATCGTAACAAGGATGACCTAACAGTTCCGAAGGCGTGTATCCAAGAATGCCACCAACTCTTTGGTCCACAAATGTAAATTTACCTTCTGCTGAGTGGCGAGAAATAAATTCTGCAAAAATACCGAGATGATATATCAATTACTCATTATTAGTATTATACCATTTGTATAGAAACGAGATTGATTCTTACCGTGATTGCTATTTGGCTGCAAATCGCTACTGTTGGGTGTACTAGTGACCTGAAGACGACCTATCGCAACGAGGCAGCAATGCGTGGCCGCGCCCTCCTCTGTAACGACACCATCAGGCCCGGTTTGAACTCCGCCTGGGCCTCTGTCACCTAGACCCACACCTGGTACACACGGGGGAACAAAATCACCTATAGCGTAAAAACCACTTAATCAGTTAAACCAATTCCTCAATGATAAGGAATGTGAGAAAGCCGCTAAATAAATGAACAATTTTAAAAGATCGATATATGTAACTTTGTACAAAATTTGCCAGATCATATTCCTCCGTACAATTGAGAAATACTGAGATCCATACCAAACTCACCAGTAGGCGGCCAATTCTTGATGTAACCGGTGCAGTGAACGACTGCGTAATTTTGTCCATCTCGACCGGGTGGCCCGAGCGAATTTCTTTGCTTCATACGATGTAAGCCATGGGCCGCTGCCATATCACCCGTGGCCTGCAAATTGCCAACTTTCATCCGGCAAATGAAGCCGCGTCTCGAACCCATGCATAATCTCATGGAAGCTGAGAAAAAAAAATCAATATATCAATATCTCTGTGTTTATGTCATTACTATTATTATCAACCGAAAAATATCCCTTACATTGTCCTTCTTTTTTTACTGTTCCTGTCTTCAAGTCAAGGACTCGGCCACCGTGTTGGGGCTCAGCGGCGCTAAGCTGTTCCCGTACCTTCTCGGCGTCGTCAGGGTGTACTTGAGAGTACAAACTGGTACCATACCAGTCGCTTTGGGTGTAATTCAATACCGGTGCTACGGAGTCTGAAACGTATATGATACGTCCGCTATCACAACTCACGACGAATAGAAACCCATCGGCTGCTTCGAGAATCAAATGTTTTAATTCTTGATCGGTGAGGAAGGATGGTTTGTACGCATTATCCGTTGCCGTGTTGCCCGTTCCTGAAAAATCAGTAGGAATCAGAATTTTGACGTTTATTTCATTTTTTTTTAATTTTTTAGAAAATTATTCCTCTCGATAAGATTAGCTTTGAAATTGAAATTCTAATAGTAATTTAATCCGTTTTTTCTTAATTTTTTTTTGTTTATTATATTGAATTACTGAAATGTGTTTATTCTACTTATATATTCTTTACCAGAAATTAAAGATATGCTCTAAAATAAGTTGACATACCGGTAGGTAGCCGATTTTCGAAGATTCGTAAGCTAATTAGCTATCGTGGATTTTTCGGAAGCAGCGAAAAAATTCTTAAGAGTGTCGTGGCGAGAGGGGGTGGAGATTCGAATAACGAAAAACGAGGACGTCGAGGTACAGTGCTCGGACGTAGCAGGTAACTATCGAGGTGCAAGATCGGAATTGCAAAGCGGACAGGATACGAAGAAGAAAGGGGGAGAGAGAAAGAGACTCTCGCGATGCGATCTTTACCCCGATACATCGAGAAATTCCGGGAAGAGGCACTTTAACGACTTCCAAACGAGATCTATGGACGAACCTCGGTAACCTTCGTTACCATTTTACTTTCCACCAGCCGTAAAGGGGGGAGAGGGGGACATCTCGGAGGTACGTGCTATGGGACCTCCTACGGGATTTTCTTCGGGAAACCAGGACGCGTTTATCTTGCTTTTCTGGCGTGTTCGCAGCTTTTTAACACGCGGCCTCTTCGAAACCGGAGAAAATTTGCCGTGCGAACATCAAATTCGTAATTAATTTGTTTAACGAATTCAGCTTTCTAAACTATTTTCGAATGCGAAATTGCTACTTGAAGAGGAAAAGTGGTAGTTGCAATTGAGAAATTTCGATTAAAAATATTCGGAGGCATCTGAGAAATTTTTGATAGAAAATTTCGAAAGCGAGAAATTGGTGAAGTATACGGAGGAAGTTATATGCGTACGGTATTCTTAATACAGCGATTTCCTTCCACTCGGGGTCACGTTCGCGCGACAGGTTGGCGCTAAAGGCGGCAACGAACCGTCGACGAGAAAAGTGCGTACGACTGGTAGGCGGTGGTCAGAGCGATGAGGTAAAAAAAAAGGAAGAGAAGTAAGACAAAAGGAGAGGGAGAGAACGAGTGTCGACATCGGCCTG
>NCVS01000681.1:169796-243633 GCA_003055095.1 Goniozus legneri
AGATAGAGAAAGGAGGGAGAAAAATAATCCGAGAGAGGAAGGAGGAGGATCGCAGTTCTCCTCTTTTCGTAATTTGTATTCAGCTGTTCGGCCTCGTCGAGAAAGAGGAGAAGTGGCTATAAACAATGCGACGCACCGCCAATACGTTAAAGCTCGTCGGAATCACGGCCAATGTCCATCCGCGGTGCTAGCGCGTGTAAAACCTACCGGGTCCCGGGTAAAAAAGCTACTCCACCCATATGTCACTCTCTCATTCTTGATACACACGAGCCGGAAGCGACCACGGGCGCACTTTGCATTCGATATGAACGTCCGATGAGAAAAACTACCGGGAAAATATGAAGAAAAATAACTTCTATTTTCCTAAACCTCAAAGTGACATTTTCTAACATTCCTCGAGTCGCCAGAGAAGTGAGATTCAAAGATTCAAGATTCAAAATTTTGTTCAGTCTTGCAAGTTTCAAATTATGATTTCATGTTTATAGACGTTTTAAAAATAATTTGAAGATTTTTTATGCTGTGAATGGATTATTTTTACAGCAAAAATTTGTTTCGTGGACATAATCTCGCTAAACAACATAATTTAGGAATGAACGAATTCCTCGTTCATTGACTAAAATTCTCCCCTCCCCTTCGAATTTCGACCCGATGTTCAATTTGTATTGGCAACGTCCCAGCACGGTGTGTACATGAATCGTTATCAACGGTATCGGTCACGTATGTGTACTTTCGAAATGATTTGGAATTTTTTTTCTCTCTTCGCTCGCTACGTTCTCTGTCGTCGAGTGTATCGTGAATAACGTCATAGACGTTCATAGTCGCGTAGACGTATCGCACGTATTACCGGACGGATAAGGTCGAGCGATAATCGCATGCTCCGATGACAATCTATCTTCGATTTGTTGTATTTGTATATATTTACACTTGTATCGTCGTTGATTCATTTAATCCGACGTATCGGGTCTTGAAATATTGAATTATTAATTTTATCGGAAATCTAAAAAAATAATCTTATGTTTTATTCAATTGTTCCACCACAGATAATTCTCCGCGCGTTTGCATTCTCGATAATTAATTCGATCCGTCGAACGAGAACCGAAAATTTGAGATCCGCAAACGTTTACATAATACGAATCGTTAATCAGATTATTTATATTCCGTAGAAATCTTGTAATATGTTTCGCGCGGTTGTTATCTCGAAGAACATTTACTGACGATGCGATTTCGCAAAATGTTATTAAACACTTTGGCGCTGTTTTCCCTTTCTTTTCGTCCATCGCGTCGAAGATCAGCGTTCGACGAATGCAAAGTCGCGCGGCTTCGGAGCCTCGAGAACGGTAACGCACAATGTAAGAAGCTCTTTCGAGGTCGGAACGTGCCGATAATATCGCGACTCCGATGTTTTGAGCGACGAAACGCGACTCTTGGGTGACGAGGGAAATTCGAGAAGATCGAGTCGCGACAGTTTCTCGATTGGAAATGCGAGTGTAAGTATATCGTTGGTCATTTTTGGAAGTTGTGTATTCCTAGCCGATTTTATGTGTTACAATCAGCGGCTATTATCGGGAGAGAGAAAAAGAAATAACGGACGAATCTGTGGGGGTCAACGAACTCATACGTGTCATAAATATATGAACATTCGAAAGAATATTTATAACTCTAGAATCTAATTTTACGGTGCCCTAAATTCCAAACGAATTTTCAACGACATTTCTTCTTTTTTTAAACTTAAACTTCGATCAGAAAATTGAAGTTTATTTTTAAGTGTACAAAAATGAAACTTACCCCTCAATGCTTTCATATGAGCTACTGCCATCCTAAGTATTGTCAACTTATCGGGCTTCCTTGCGAGAGCCGAGCAAGTTGGGACCATGTCCGATAATTCGGTAATATAGGCAGTCATCTTGTTCCGCCGTCGACGTTCGATCTCGCAGTGATTCTCCCTGCTGTAAAACGAAAGAAGAAGAAAAAAATAATTGCATTGTTCTCTTCGAGATTTGCTTAATCTACTTCTTAATTCCTATCCCCTTTTTTCTACAATTAACTTTCATAATTTCTCTTTTGAAGTAGACGATCGAGCGAGAGAGGACTGGAAGGGGAAAAATTGACCACCTCTCGCATCTTAATTACGATCGGGCACGGAACCGCATTAACGCGATCACGTGTCCCGTAACGGTGATTCATGGCGTGACGTTGAGATCCGCCGAAACGATCGAGCGCGAGAAGGATATATTTAATTTTCAGAGAATAATAACAATAATCCAAACAGTTACAGACGGTATTAATCGCGCGAGATCTCAATTTCGAATTTCGCGGCGCGAGGACCGAATCGGGATCGGAATTTTCATTTGGAGGGGGAGGGGGGGCGACATTATCGCGATCCTGATTTATTTTCGCGCCGAAATTGGAGAGAGAGGGTTACGTAAATTCACAGCAATTACTATCGTCGCGGTCGATCCGGTACGAGTGTCACGCGGTCGCGGCCCGTTGTAGAACACGCGCGTTCCGTCGGTACCGATCGGCCGCAATAAATTCTGCCTTCCTCTCGCTCGCTCTCGTTATTACGCTACCAGAAAAGGGTTAAACGATTCTCGATCTCGCTAATCTCGGGATCGGATTTTTTTCTCTCTTTAATACCAGCAAATTTCGCTTATCTCGGAACCGCGAGGCTGACGATTTATCGAATTGTTAACTGTTTTTCTTCTCGTCGTTGCAACAAAAGTCGATAAGAGGGAGGGAGATAGCGAATATGAATAAGCGCACCGAGAATTTTTCGCGCGTGCCTAAGCGGAATCGTAGTAATCGTCTGTGAGAGACTCGTAACATTTATACACTTACGATAGATAAGGAGAGACACACAGGCTCTTTTTTCACTGGAGAATGCGATTAATCAAGTCTCGAGTATTGCGAGAGATGAATATACTAGGTATTTCTGAATTACAGGATTGGATAATGTATTGCCAGATGGCGATCGAGGGTCTAACTCAACGCTGTCTCTCATGATGGATTTTCTTCATTTTCTATTTTTCGATAGAACTCGAATCAGCGAAACTACCGAGAACTTATTTCAAATTGTTATCGACACTATTCCGAATGAAAATCCCCACCACCGAAACTTGTCAGGGGCATTTAAATCGTCTCAAAGACATCGTTAACGATTAAAGTGGGTATCCGGGATGTTTACTTAGCGAGTAAATAAAAACAACGAGCCCGAGTGAGAGAGAAAAAACATAGAGAATGAAAAAAGGGAGTCGTGACCCCAAGGATCGACCTTCTCCGAGTTTTCCATCTCGCTCGCTCTTTCGGGCCCCGTATCCGTAACGCTCCACAGGGCCCGCAGGCCTGGCTATTTAAAAGAGGCCACGGCGCTTAAAGCGCGAGTATAAAGAAGAAGGATAAAGATAGGGAGAAGGGGTAGAAACGGGAGGAACGCGAGGAGGGACTGTAGCGGGGGTGGAGGATGAGAGTGAGTGAGTGTGTGTGAGAGAGAGAGAGAGAGAGATAGACTCGGGGTCGGAGGTCAGCTACGAAGTTGTCCGCTCTCCGCTCTCCGTGGGTCCGAGTCAAGGATATACCGGGTGTCGAATAATATAGTTTCTATTCTATCCATATAGCTTTTGTAACCCACAACGATAATTCAAGAAATGCTTTCTAAATCAAATTTGTCAAAAATTTATTACTCTTAGAACTGTTTATAAATCAAACTACCGAGGCTGTAAAATTCTCATTTTTGACAAATGTACTTTCTGCACGTTCATTTCGTAGCTCGAGAAAGCGATATCGGTTGAGATTGTATTCGAAAACGAGAATTCATACTGTACTGATATATCATTTTTAGGTTACCGGTACACCCAGTAGTTTGCTTCTCTTATAACCCAGGACGAGAAAGAACAAAAATGAGAGTGTATCTTGATATGGGGTAAGGAAGGGCATTGAAACCAGATCAACTCGTACGAATCGTTCGATATTCCAACCGAGAATCCCATCTATGAACTCTGTATTAGAAAAATTTCCATACTACCTAAACGAGGGAGGTTCACGAAGATCCCTGTTACGACGTTTCATCTTGGAAAATTGATAATCACACAACGCGTCTGGTCGCGACACTATAGAATCGTCGACTTCGTGAGAATACTTATTGTCAAATCGATAGACGATTCAATTCATTGTTTATTATTGTAGTTGAGAAACGTAAACTCGCGCACGCTCTTCCTCACGACCGAACTCTCATACGTACTCTCTCATATTCCTGTGGATATCTCCACGCGTACTCGCTCTGGAAATGATTTAAAAGGCGAGAAACTGAGAGAGCAGCGCGAATAAAACGGCTCGGAGGAGCACCGTGTTATTTATCAGTTTTATTACGACTCGTGGTGCGGATTACAAGATCGTACACGGAAATTCGATTATCGAATGCCGCGGGAATGCTCGAATTACTCGTTATCGAAATAAAGCAAGGAAAAAAAATGTTCCTCGAGCAGGATTGTTGCTGTTTAATTGTAATAGTTATTTCGAAACGAAGAGACGGTTTAATAGGGGATGAGCTCGACGCGCAGTTCAGGAGATATATTAGCGCGCGGACGCCACATTAGATTACAACGTGGCACGCGATCTCGGCGACGACACATTGTCCACTCACGTTGGTGATATCCCTCGATCGCGTCGTGGATGGTCACTCACGGGAACGAATTTGAATTTTGTTGGGATTGAATTGTTACGTCTTTGTAAAGACATTATTCTACCGTTCATTTTCAAAAATTGTAATTTAAAAAAATCCGACTACTCTTATTATTCCCGCCGCAAAAGTGGATCATTTTTTATCGTTGAAAAATTTAATCAAATGTATGCATGTACGTGTTTTTTTCTTTCTAGTCGCTAGAGAAGAAGTTGGATGAAAACTTTCAGTGATGGAAAAGGGAGAAAAGTTGGCGCGAATTGGTCGAGATAAGGGTTTATTAGCTCGAAAGGGGCGGGCCGGGGGCGAAAATAGCCGATTCCGCGACGACAAAACCAAGAGGTTATTACGCGGTCGCGTTTTGCGGCGTGGCAATCGCAGGCCGCCAAAAAGAGACGATGGGCTTGAGGGGGCATTAACGCCGTGCCTCTCCGAAGAAAATGCGAGCTCGAGAAGAGGCGGCCACCGTACCGAGAGTAAAAGGCGCCGAGAGAACGCGAAATGAGAATGAGAAACCAGTCGGCGGAAAAGGATGAGTAGGAAACCGAAAAAAATCTCTCTCCTTATAAAATATATATATATAAGTGCAAGGAAAATATGCAGATCTCCCCGAGCAAATCTTCTGCCGATCGCCGAATTCGTTTCAACTATGTTTCTCGCGGTTCTTCAATTGGCCGCAAATTTTTCGACGGCGAATGGAAACGCTAGATGGAACGCGCCAACTCGAGGGGGGGTGGGGAATCCGAGGAGAGGAGAAATCCGTTTACCGGGGCGCGCGAAGAGGATATAAATAAAAAGGGTGAAAAGAGAGAAACGTATCGCTATGCGCCGTAGGTGGAGGAAAGGACGGAAGGGGAGAAGAAAAGAGAGATGGAAAGCTGGGCGGCTCGCGGCATGAGGCAGTAATTGCGTTATTAACTTAAAAGTGAGGTCGTTCTTGCGCCCGAGCGCTCGCGACATCGTATACTCCTTCTCATTCTCCTCTATCCTTCGCTCATCGCTCGAACACATAATCATTTTTTCGCGCGAGGGTGTACGCCCGCGAAATGACAGTACGTATATGTGGAATTACTTCTCGTATAAGTCATTGGGTACCGATTGCACGCGACTCGGCCCCTCGGGATTCTTCTCGGATTCGTCTCTTCATTGGACCTACTTTTGTTTATGTACAGTGTGATCGAAAAGTAGCGTCGTAATTTAACATTAACGCGGAACGATAATTTTACAACTAATCGACATTTGTCAATTGAATTCAAAAATGATTTCAAATTATAATTTCACATTGTAAAAGAAATCTGTAAATTCAGAATTTCGGGGCACTAAGTTACGAAGCACCCGATATAGCCATAAATATCACGTGAAACGAACACCAAGGGCAGGCAGATCTGATGGACTGTGATCATAGTGATCGCGCGATACCTGGTTCTCGATACAGGGCCAATTTACCAATCAATATGCCGATCGATCGTCTCGTTACCGTTAGAACTATATCTATTTTTCCTGTAGAGGGATCGACCAACGATTTGTCATTCACATCTCGGTTCTCCGAGGACTCGTCCCGTTTCCGGCGAATTCTCAAAGCCTCGCCTACTATAAAATCGTTAAGAAAAATTTTGCTATCGACGCAATTATAGATGATTTTTATCGATAAAAAAACGATAAGCCGAAGTAAAAAGTGAATTAAAAAACGCTCCCGTAGAATTCGGTAGTCTGAAAAATAACGTTGTAAACGGCGCGAATTACCGCGTCTAATTGACAGCCGTGCATTACGCCGGTGTGTAATAATTTCGTTCCTCGGTGAAGGCAAGAGGATAGTTTGGACGGATCCTCCGCCGAACTCGGTTCAAAGGGACTCGCCGGAGCGTATATCGGTAACGTGTGCATGAAGTTGCGTATGTGTGCGCGTATATATGCCTCGTGTTCCCACGCCGGAGCAGCCTCGAGGGCTACCCATTCCTCCTGTACACGGTATCTTCTTCTTCCTCTCTCTCGCTCTCTCTCATTGGTAGGCATCGTGTAGGTATGTATGTAACTTCGTACGTCCCGGTTTTTAAGTCAGCGCGGTACAGGGTGTACCGGTATATGGGACCTTACCGAGGAGGTTCACGAAATGAAGGAGAGGGAGAGAAAGAGAGAGGATAGGAGGAAGAGAAAAAAATTCGTGATACGAATACAGTAAGCGTACGTAAGAGTAGCCGGGCCGTTAAGAACCCCCGCCTCTCTTTAGATCGTCCACACTTTTATTATTCCGCTTTTTCTCTTTGCCTCGTAAGAGCTCTCGGGCGAGTATTCGCGGTTCCATTACGATTTAAATCGACGCTTCGCTATCTCACTCGAAACTTCCCGTATGTCTATGTACGTTACATGTACCGCAAAGTGCCGGTCGCGTTATTAATATTCAATCGGTCGTCCACTTCCGTTTAGACGACCCGTCGAGTTTTGCTTCCGTTTTACAGCTCCGGTTCTTGAGCCGCTATCAAGAATTTAGAGATTTTGACGGGACCCGACCTCGTTCGTACGAGATCGATCAAGACCGTTCTTAATTCTCTTCCCGATGTTTCTACATTCCACCCCCTTACTCACCTGGCGAACCTTTCTTTATCCTGCGTGCTGTCATCGTCGAATTTGCGGTGCTTGCAGCTACTGGGATCGTCTTCGTCCGATCTAAAAATAAACGAAAAACAATTTTAAGAATGGTTCTACTACTTATAACAGAAAATTCGAGTAGCACGATGCGCTTGGCGCGATCGTTAAAGATACCAAGAAATCGATCGATGAAAAATCGGCGCGAGATGCCGTAAATCCGTCGTCGACTGCTCATTACGAGACCGATAGGTCATATATCGCGCGAGAGTACAGACGTCGATTTCGCCGATCGTCAAGAGACCGTTTTTGCAATTAAACCGGTTAAGTCGGCGTTGCGCCCCCTCGACGATAAATTCGAATTTTTTTCGCTCTCAAAAACGTAGGATAGATCGGCTCGAGGTTAGCGTTTAATGCAGTTCCGTATCTGGATAGCGAGCGAGAGAGAAAGAGACAGCGGAGGTTAACGGCCGATAGTGGAATTCCCTGGGGCACTAATACCGACTCAACATATATCGCAATTTCATCGAGTTATGCTCTCATTGCGACTTATACGCGCATTGATACGTTCCCTCCGATCGTTCGATTCTCTCTCTCCTTCCCTTTCTCTTACTCTTGCAAATAGCGTACTGTACGGAGAGTTGCATGGTGCCCCGGTGATGTACGATTCTGACCCTGAGCGAAAAAGCACACAGATCCCCTTACCGGTCTCACCCTACGTTCCTCCATCTCTTATCCTGCCTCTCTACCTCTCTACCTCTCTCGTCCTCGCCCCCCCCCCCCCCCCGCTCAATCTCATCCCCGTTGGCCGAGCAGCCGCGGGTCCTACGATGTGGGACCGCGCGAAGGGCCCGGACTCGACACACCGTCGAGGAGCATCCGGGTATCCTCTCTCTTTCTTCTTCCTTTTCTTCGCTCAAACTCGAAGAACCGTCTGACTGACGTATTAATATCGCACCGCGCGATTATTAAGGAACGATAATAATTCACTGAGGTGAATATTCGAATTTTCTAGCCGATCAATTTTAATTAATACCGCGAGTTACGACGCTACTATTGAGGGAAAATTTTAGCGAATCGATGAAGAAAATTGAGAGATTTTCGAAGATTCGAGTACTCGAGCGGTAAACGCAGCAATCACGCGAGCACAGTCATCGAGTAAAACTGAGTGCTCGAATATTCTCGAGGCTCGATATTTCCCTATTCGACGGAGAAAATTGGAGAATTCGAGAGATCGTTCGTTGACGTGGCTTCTCGTCGCGGTGACTCGCGGGTAGATCCAGGAACGGGACCGTTTCCCGACTCGGCGAGGTCAGATTTGGGGTCAGGCACGAGAGGAGTCGCGATCTCGAATGGGCACTGCGCTCGCCCGTGCTCCGGGAAACAATAGTGCTTTTCTCTCTCTCTCTCCCTCTTCCATTGTGAATTAATTCGAAAACACGAGCGTAGAGAGACGATGAAAGTCAAAATGCGACGAATTTTTCACTTCGCGATCTCGGTCGGCTTCTATATCGGTGCTCCATTTATCGCGTGGGTCCGTTCCGCGCGACCCATAATTTGTACACGCCGCGGGAGAGCCGTGGGAACGGGTTACATATCGATACATATCTCTCTCTCTCTCTCTCTCTCTCTCTCTCTCTCTCTCTTACTGGTTCGCGTAACCAGCCTACCCCCGGAGGTCGAAGTTTGACGATTTAATGTGCGTTCGCGTGTGGATATTTTTCTCCGGGTTATACGTAGACTCGATCGAGTTCGCGCTAAAGAGGGAGAGAGTCGATCGCGAAGTGGATAGGCAAATGCGATCCGTGAGCGCCGGCAATTAGCGTCGTTAATTATCTCTCAAAAAGGTCGCGCGCGCCTTTCGATGTTCGAGAGCGTCAGCGGTTGACTGATAGAGTCGGTCTACAGGGTGCTCGCGAAATTTCCTATGTTCGTATCGCTGTTTTAATTTCCTAAAATTTTCAAAAATTTTTGCAGCGAAATTATAGCATTTAATCGACTTCGAACATCAACGACACAATTTCGTTAGTCGCGTAGTATTTCGAAACTCGACGGTAATTTCGAGATACCCTGTAGAAAGAAATTAACGAGAACAAAGAACGAAGAGAATCTCTCGAATTTGGATTTTACTCGAAAATTCTGGTGAAATATCTCTTTCTCTATATCGCGGAGTTGTAATTTTTTTTTTGTTACCCAGGATAATGTCGGACTCGCGGCTTCGCATATTAAATCGACGAGGGGGGCCCTGACGCGAGAGCGCGATTGGCGGGCCCCACTCGCCGCGACTCGACACGGGGACCGCAACGAGGGGGCGGTCCACTTGCTTTCTCTCTCTCTCTTTCTCTAGCCAGCTCGATCTCCCTCTTATTGGTCACCGCCCACCGGACGATCGACGAGCTGCCGACCGATCGACGACGACTACTTCAACTCTTTTTTTTTTATTCATCTTGTTCGCTTGAAATCTCTATCGAGTCGGTGCGAAACACGTGGGGACATCTCCGAGAGACTGAGAATTTGATGAGAATAAATTGAAATCGCCGGTTGATGTTCAAAATTAAAAGTCAAAGTGTTAAGGGCTATTCTATGCGAGACAAGGCGAGATCTGAAAGACTTGTCTTGTGGGTATCACAATGTATCTGAAGTTTGCACCGTTGGAGTCCAACGAAAATTCGACAAAATTTTTTTCCTGGTCATTTTTGACCAACCTTGAAACCCCTTAAACCCCCCCCCCCCCTTTAAACCTTGTCTTATCTTGCAGACAATAGTTGTATCTTACTTGCAAGCTTGCTGGTGATGTGGGTTTCTCTATACCTGCGAAAGGTAACTGATTCTGGTTGATAACACGCGTGAAAGTGGAATTAGGACAACAAGTATTTTTCACGCCTACCAAATTGTGACCTGAACTTCCTACCGAGCGTGGCTGACGTTTCACAGAATTGACCTGAATCTTGACCAGAAAAATCGTTTCCACGTCATTACTTTCTGACCTTTATCAAAAACTAGAACAAATGCTGACGTATCTATATAATTAATATATTATGATTGTTAAAAACCTACTCAAAATGATGTGCGTTCAAAACTTTCTCCTCTTCCAATAAAAACAAAATTTTTTTTTGTAATAATTTTTTCAATTTTAAATAAACCGTTTCGAATTTGAGTTAAAATTTAATGCAATTATGACATCACACTCTGCAAGTCTTCGCAAGACTCAGGAACCTTCTTCCAAAACTCTTGCGAAGACAAAAAAATGAAAAGGGGATGAGCGCGGCGGATTCAGTCATATAGTACTGGGACCTGAGGTTACTTGCGAGAAAGTTTTCCGAAATCTTATATTTTTTACTTAGTTACATTTTATCAAGCTCTATGCAATGAGAGCAATCCAGATACCATAGGCCAGGTGAAATTAATGTAAATAAACATATTTTTTTAACTTTTTTAACTTTTTTAATTTTTTTAAATTTTTTCTATTTTTTCAATTTTTTCAATTTTTACATTTACAATACAATTCAATAAAAGCTCCATTTTTCAAAACTCGAAATTCGCAATTAACCATATAATATGCAATAAATCAAAATAATCATCAGTTGCCAAGAAAAGAAATAAAACAAATGCTCGCGCTGATAAGGATCGGATTCCAAATTAAGTTTAATTTGATCGGGAATTCATTAAATAAAATCTTAAAATAAACATCGCTAGAAGAGTTCCGGTGAATGAGATCGGTTTACACTCGAGGAAAAATGGTAAACTCGAGAGGATCGGCAGAAAAGGAAGGGCAGCGCGGCGTTTTCACGGCCGAGGAAACCCCGACGCAACGTTCGATGAACATTGCATAGCGCGGAGCGTAAAGTCACGCGAATTCGAGAGGAAACGGGAAGTTTTCTCGGGCCTAATCACGAGAACCGTTTGGCACCGCGATGCGTGAATGCGAAATTCTCGAATCGATAGAAATCGATATATTCCCCTCCCGGGGCATCGAGATCAACGCTCGATCGTGGCGGAAAATTGCCGTTCGTTCGAATGCCGCGTACACGTATGCGTACACGTGGAAGAGTACGAGGTTCTGATACTCTGACGGTACGCGAACCGGTCACTGGCAATTTTCAATGCGCGTTCTCTGCTCGCCGAGATTAACATCTATAGCGCCCCCGTGTGTGAAAAAGAGAAGGAAAATAGAATAATCACGAGAATAATAATACCCGCGCCACGGTACTTTTCGCATAATTGCCCTAGAAATCGAACAATTTTACGCTAATTGGGGTAATTTGGATCTGCATTTCTGTTTCGTTTTCAATTGCGAGACCTTTTCGGAGTTGCCGATTTCGCAAATGTTGAGAAGAGACGGGGAGGGTATTGACACGCGTCGATTATGAATATATGACATAAATATGCATCAGGAGGTACCGAGCGTTACTAATACGATCTCAATTAAGTAGAGAAAGAGTCTGCTCCTAGTACCACTTATGGTCCATCCGGTTCAACGACTCCTTTGCGAAATGTCGATCGGCCGAGGTCGTTCTTCGCAATAATCGTCGTTCAAAGTTCAAAAGTTGCTCGAGATAATATCGAAAAGTTCCTTTATTTTTGTCCGACGAAACGATAAATCGAGAGAGAGAGAGGAATATCGATCTCTCGAAATTCTGCGTGAAATAATATCGCGCGGCTTCGTACACACTGGACTCGCGAGAGATTATGTAATAACGATCCTGGTAATCGTCGGCGCGCGAATTCGAGAACGACCACAAATCTCCGCTACGTGACGAATTCCGGGACGAGCGAGTTTTGTTTCGAGCCGCACGTTCGGCGCACGTGGTCGTGAGTGTAAAAATTCCCTCGAGTGATCACCTCTGTCGGACAGGTTGCGCGCAAGCTTATATTCTTTTATCCACTGAAAATTTCCACCTACGGGATGCCGAGTAACGTAATCTCGACGATTTTATGCAGATTGATTTGGCTCTGAGAAAAGCTCGATACCGCTGAAAATGTTTTCTGTTTTCGAAAATTACCTGAATTCGTCGAGGGGGATGAGTGTGGAGTAAAGTACTCTCTAAAATGGTGATTCGAACCAAAAAAGTTTACTAGAAGTGAAAATGAATTATCTTCCCTTCTGAAATTGGTAACTATGACCCAAAAAGCCAAGATGCAAAAGGTAGGGATCATCGGTCAAAGGTGTTCTAGGGTAAGAGGCGAGGTATTATCCTTGGTAAGTATCCCAATAATGCTTCTTAACCTTTTTTTTTTGGTAGTCCTCATCCAAATGAGGGAACAAAGGATCCCGTTAGGCTTACCAAGGAATCGGTAAGGGTTCGGTTACTAATTGGTGGATAGTGTAACCCAGAAAGATTATATGACTTTCTCTTGTCAGTTGGACATTACCGCAAATTACAAAGGACGGCTACTAAATGTCATAATGAAAATGTACTTCCCCTTCCTTTTCTAAGTAGAGACAGAACAAGTGCAGATCCCAAAAATCAGAAAAGTATACCTGGCATGAACTAGCTAGTTCGAAGCCTCTCTCGAACGAATGTTTCTCTAATTTTTCCAAGGAGAAAATATTTTTATTATCGCTACAGAAATATCGATCGAGATCGCGAGAGGCGTGTTTATCGACGCGCTTTTGTGAAATGCGTGAGTCGGTGGCGGAGAGCGAGATCGCGAAGGGCGATACGGTCTAGCGTGACGTTAATCGTTAACGGAATACGCACACGGAGCGGACGGATATCGCCCAAGAATGCACCAAGATTCGCTCCAACGGGCAACGTTAATCAATGAATTCTTCAATTTTCCACAAACTTTTCCTATAAATTAGCCCGATTATTTTCACACAGGTATCTGGTTTTCTAAAACTAAAGTGGAGGGGTTTTTGACTCGAAGAAAGTTCGAAAGAACAAATGGAGACGTAAGGAACAATAAGGGAATGCATAAAGTATCTAAAATCGAAATTTCAACTCGGGGGTTTTTATCAATCGATGCGTGACCGCGCATTGAATTTTCGCACAGGTGTGCTCGGAAAAAAAAAGGAAAATACATACATCAAGTATATTTCGCTCTTATCGTCTCCGCGTTTGGTATCTCGTCTTTCAAGGTTTGCCGGGAAAACTCCGTTTTTATAACGCTGAGAAACGCACGTGTCGCGTTAACGATCGCCATTTCGAGTTAAATATAAACTCGATCGAGCTCAATGAATCGATAGCCGAACAGCTTCGAACGATCCTGGAAGGCGTGTATGTTCAATTGACGAAAAAAGGAGGAAGAAGCGTGTCTAACGCTCCTCGGAGAACGGAGGCGACGGGGGTGGGGGGTTGGAAACACACCGCAGAATGGCAGGAATGCGACGGTACGTTCCCACTATACGGAGTCGATGAAGAACCGCGAATGAGATCAAGCGTGACCCCCCCCCCCTTTTTTCGCGAAAAATCCAACGAAAGTGAGAACACAATGGCTCGTTAATAGAAGACCGAGACAGGGTCGTCAAAAAAATTGCGATAAAAACGAATCGATCTGGAATTCTCGCGATCGATTTTTGCTACAATTTTCATCATCTTTGAGTTTTTCTTCCAAACAAATTTGTAATCGGTAACTCAAAATATAAAATTCGTCATTAAAATTCGATAGAATCCAATCCAATTTCCCAATTCGCGATTTCGAAATCCCAAGCTTGATAAGTCGAACGGTTTTCCTTTTTCCGCGAAGGCAAAACATCGCTCGACTTCCTTGTGTTGCAAGTTCCTCGATTAAATAACAACAACAAAAAGAACCAAGAAATACAAAAACAACCCGGTGTGTCGTAAACCCAGTGGCATTCCACCAAGTCGATTTTTCGATCTAACTCGTCCGCGTTTAATTCCAAGAAAGAGCTAATAAAAAATGTACCGAGAAACGGGAAGAAAAGAATTTCGGTGAGAGACATTGTTATTCCAATCAGTGAATTTTCTGGTATTCATCTCGTCCTTTTTTTACCTTCTTCTCTTGGACTGCGAGGCGTCGGTGTGAGCCGTGCTCGTCTGCATCTGATGCGGCGATAGATTGGCTCCGTAAGACAGAAGCTGACTTCCGGCGGGCGGGCACGTGGGTGGCGGTGGCGGTGGTTGCACCGGGGGTCCCAACTGGTAACCCATCCCGCTCGGGGAGGGCGCGTAGTGAGACGTGCTCGGGCCAGCGGCACCCAAACCGATCCCGTAACCACCGGCACCCGCGCCACCCCCGTACATACCGTTACCCCCCGAATAATCTATTTTGACGCCGGTTCCAAAAACACCACCTCGACTCCTTCACCAAAACTTTACTCCTCAAAATCCTTCGGCACTCCACGATCCACGAAGAATCGACACTAGGAACTCGAATAATTTTCGATTTTCGCGGGAAACGATTCGTGCAACATTGGAACGATTTAAAAAACTTTACCAGAGAACACTAACATTGTAACTAATAAAACTACGACTCTTCCACTTCACATGTGGCATTATAAAACTTGGTCACTGAGATACCGTGCGAACTACACTTGTATTCCAAAAGTAGAGAACACGAGATGCGAAAAATAGACGAGAATACTCGCGTGTATTTCAAGTAGGTAGTCCTTCGGAGCATCCGTACTCGACTAGCTTCTACCCACAACTGACCAGTGACTGATTCCACCATAGCGGCATAATATGGCCAAGCGGCCTCTCGGTACTCACTGGGTAAAGACTATCGCTTCTCCCACCAAGGAGTCGAGCGAGTGAGACGGAAAATGAAAGAGAAAGAGAGAGAGAGAGAAGTAGGCGCATTGTACTACGAATATACCTGTACACCCGTACCGTATACGTGTATATACATTGGAGGAGGTGCAGACGCGGTTCTGCACGTGTGAATACTTTTTGCGGTTTCGCGATCTTTTCCAACTCGCGGAGAAATGAGAGTTAACCGCGAATGCAAAATTCGTTTAGCGATCGTGTTCGCGATACACAAGAAGCTGACTTTATTAGCGTTTTGCTAATACTGATATTCAGAGCCATATTTGCAATAAAATTAATACATATATGTAAGAATCAAAATTCTTATGTAACTTATAAAAAAATAATTTAAATTACGTATCATAAATATATGGAACCTTTTTTACCGCACTTCAACATTATACGATTCTTCTGTTTTTGCGTACTTTTATGTTTTCTTACTTTTTTCTACCAAAAAATTTCATATCAACAATAAAGAATTCCTTAAAACTTAGACTCGTTGGATCACAGTGAGTAATAAAGAATGAAAATAGCGACTCACCCCAAATGGCCAGAGGTCCGCTTCTGAGCCATTCTGCTTGGATCGTTCCCTGTTACACAGAAGAAAAGTGAATAAGAAGCTGAATAATATCTACCTAAATAACTTATAATTATAATAAAGGTTAAAGTAATAATTCACAATGTATAATATACAGGACTATAAATTCATAATGAAATTTCAAACTTAATTATTATTTAAAAATTTGTTAATGGGATGTCAAATATTTCATTGTTAGTATAGTACACAGCAGGAAATATAGTATTGACTTGTTTGGAAATAGTTCTCACGTTCATTCATAGGTTTATCAATACTCGAAAATAATACGGAATGACATAGATTCGATGTGGCGCGTGATACCCATTTACTAGAACAGCTTATAACAGAAGAATTGCAGAATCGAACCTTATATGCCCAGCGAACGAAGACGTGAATTTGGAGATATAACTTTTTGTTAGATTTAGCGTGTCACAAAGGCATGTGAATAGTAAATTCGTCCAGCAAAAATTTGACACGGGTAGAACAAATCGGTGGGTAAAACGCTCTCAACGTCAAATCATGAGAATCGACGATTACCTGGTATAGAATGGGTGAGTGCGGATACAGTAAACATTCAGGTTAAATTTGCTTCTTACTACGTTGAACACAACAATTCTCGCAATTCAATAACACCCGAACCCGAGTAACTGGTTGCCTAGCAAACTCCACAATTCACTGATACGAAAACTGGGTGTTTACACTCAGCAAACGCGCCATTTTGAAGTTTTATTCCGGAGATTTTATTTTTGACTGGGCCGATGCGAATGCTTATTGCTAGAACGATATGTCCAATCCTCAATTCAGAAACTCGAATGCCGCCCCATCTGGTGTATAATTCTTGAAGTGAAATATTATTCCGTTGATATGACAGCAACAAATTTTTTTAAATATAATATTCGTCGTGAAGAATCGAATACATTTTCTTCCAAATTTTACTTCAAATTTGCCACGAATCGTTAATTTTTATATTAATTGTAATTTCTAGAAATTCCATGCTGAAATGAAACTTTGAAGACTTGTTATTAAATTGAAATATTTTCATTGCATTGGCTGAAAAATTATTCGCCGTTTAATAAATATTATTATTATTATTATTGTAAAGTTTCTTTATTATTTCAAATGTTTTATAGAATGCATCACGAAATGAGACAGACAATCCAATTGGTTACACAGATGCATAAGCTGCATCCATACGTAACCCATACAGAACAGTAACGCCTCTTCAGCGTGTATGGTCGAACTAACAGCCTGGAAACAAAATCGAGAATTGCGATTTGCGAGTATCGATATTGCATACTTCGCAATATTTCACTGAATTTACTTAACGAGTCGATGAAAGATCATAAGATATTAATAGTAGTGAATAATAGTTTAATTCGACTATAACCATATACCACTAATGAACATTCGACTCAATCATACATCTGAATGTCATTCACCTCGATGAATAATTTTGCGAATTCTATAAAAGTTTTTATAACTGTTTGTATTTTGATACAAATTGAAATTTTTTTTACTACGACTATTTAATTTATTCTCACGTAACAAAAAAAGATTATTATTCTATTTTTAAATATATTTGTCGACCTTAATTTTTCGTTGGGCACAAGTCATAATCTTTATTTTTTTCTGGACCAATGGTCACAATGGACGGTCAAGAGCATGTAGGCAATGAAAGAAATATGATATATCTTTTTTTATACCACTTATCAGATAGATGAAGGATCTCTGTGTTGATTGTCTCTAAGTAGTTTATTTTTCAGTAATTATAACAAACATAATATATGTAATATATAACAAATACATAATTTAATAATACGTAGTGGTTGAGTATGTAAAATAGAGTAACAATTTTAAGATTCGTCAACGAATTGACCGCAAATGAATATCAGAGGCGACATTATTGAAAAATGAATTACGCGAAAATTATTCGCATTTTGAAATGTGACGCCGCAGCGCCGGTATACCTGTATCGTGCCCTGTATCCACTACGCAACTTCCGCTGAGCTCGCTGCTGAGCAAAATGGACGCCTTTGTGTCTGTTTTCTTCGTATTCGCACTATAAATACTATTATCCCCGCGATGCACCACCTTTGACATGGCGATGTTTACGCGGTGTTGTGAAAAATACGAGAGACAAGTGCGCTGTGTTACATATACCTGTGCGACCCTCTGCAACTGACGAGAATAACGCACAAAACCAAGTAGGCCACCAAGCCAGGATGACAATTGAGTGGATATCGTAGCAAGTAAAAAGTTATGGAATGAGAGTCGTGCTAAACAATCGACATTTTTGACCGATATGTTTAAAAAGTATCGTAACCAGGTTGGAGTACGAACCAAGTATTGACGGCAAATAACGCTATCCCGCCAAATTCATGTTAATATCGAGCGTTTTACTCGCAGCATAAATAATCATAGTGACTAGTTTTGGTAAGATAAATAAAGAAAATTTTTCATATGCGACATGTTTTGACACCGATTAATCGCGATATTTCAGTTTCCACTGTACGGCCAACAATCGAATAGACGTTTAAAAGGACTTTTTTTCATTAATTTGAATGCTTTTCACAACTGGCATTATTCTGTGGATATGGTATTATAGGTATGATGTTCGATAGAACCACAACTCAGCATAAGGTAATTGTGACAATTTGCTTTTTCGTTATTGATTGAAGTTATATGTTCTCTATAACATTCTTAGAGTATAAAACTTTTCTTGAATATTATTGAGTAATATTTTTTTTAAATATTGCCAAATATAATTCTAAAATTGTGCAACTTTTTCATGCATACAATTTTTATTTCAGATAATCTTTAATACTAATCATGAATCGTCTGTTGGAGGATCCAAGAGCGTCATCTAAATTTGGCTGAAATTTCAAGTTGCATCATGGGAACTTAATAAAGACTGTGAAGTTCCCAACATATACTCTAGTGATAGTGTTATTCGGAGAGAATCAAATTAAGTACTATTAAATCGAAAAGTGAACAGTTAGTGTTTGGACTGTGCAAAAAGACAGCATTTGTTTAATTAGTGCATTTAAATATGTTGGATCATATATCCTGTATTTTGCACATATCGAAACAAACAGTTGTGACAAATTGATATAGAGTTTATAAGTGATACTATTTCATGTGTTTAGGACATCGGTTTGGAACCAAGACTTTCTTGAATTCTGCTGTTTGTCCAGGCTGTAATGCCAGAGCAAATCAAGTTCAAAATGAATGGGGTTATTCCAAGCGTGCCAATTACTACCTTAGCTGGTATCGCAAGTCTGACAGACTTGTTACCTGAGATGCCCCTACCGACACCGCTACCGCAAACACTTACCAATAAATCTCTTTTATTTCATCCAAGAGTCGCAGAGGAGGCCCAAATACTTTTGAGTGTTCCAGCTGAAAATGTTGTACCTCAATTGACTTTATCATTGTCGCAAACTTCGTCGGAAAATATTGAACTGAAAGACCATTTTTCTAATACCGAACAACCTCTAGAGAACGAACAGAATACTCCTGAGTTGTTAAAAGCTATCCTAGAGATAAACCCTCATGTATTGAAAGGCTCCCAGTACAATTCACCAAGAAATTGGCCTCAAGGAACACCATTGCCACAATCCAACCAGTCGCCTGCAAGCTATGGTCGATTCTCACCATCCTACTCTAGTTCCTCGGGATCTAGACAAACTCCTCAAGGTAGTCCAGCTCATCCTGCTGCGGCAAGAACCGTGCTACCACCACCCACTGGCGTTGCACATGCTCAGCACCCACGTATGCCAGTACCGATGCAGAATCATACTGACATTTCGCAAATGTCTTTTTTCGCTGTGCCTTCTCCATCACCCAGAGCAAACGTGATGAATGAACAAACAAGGTCATCTACAACACCGCAACACATACAAGAAGATGTTAATTGTTTAAATTCCTTACCCAATATGAATCCTGCGACGAACATGTATTCCCCAGCCCATATGAACTCTCCGAATACAGGATTAACATCGCTGGGAAATGTAACGCCGCAACATCCCACTCATACAGGATTGACACCTCAACATAATGTGCATATGAACATGCAACAGCATCAAACTGTTAGCATGCAACAAAATATATTCGAACCCATGATGAATCAACAAATCCATCATCAAATGAATCAACCATTAGAAATGGGCGGTACTACAAATCAACAATTTTTACTGGATCCTACTTCTGGATTATCCGATATTGTTTTACCAATGGATGGTATGGAACCAAAACAAAGTATAGACAATTTGCAGCAGAATATGCTGACAACCGCACAAACGTCATCGTACTTGAATTTAGAGACTAACGATATGTTAAACTCTTTAGCAGTATCTAACGCAATGCTCATGGATCATCAACAAAATAACAATGCCGATAAAGAAACTAAAAGTCAATCTTTCTCTGAGAAACCCTATCCTGAAAAATTGAAAGAACCAGTTGTCATGTTAAACAGATTATCTTTAGCCGATCAAGCTCTAATGCAAAAGAGCTTATCCGCATTTGCTGAAAAATCACCATCTCTCGCCGCAAAAATGGGAATAACGACTCAGGAGGGAATAAAATCGGAATCCGATAGCGAAGAAGAAATTGGAAAAAATAGTAAACATTTCAAGGCTAGAGCGAAAGAAAGACAAGTACAAAGAGAGAAGAAACGAACTGAAAGTAAAAAGAGCGAGGATAGAGGCCATAGAAGAAAACGTATAATTAGTGACGACGAAGAAGAGGAAAAGAAAGAACAAGGATCTAAACCAAAAATTCGGAAAGTAGAGAAAAAGTTAATCCCAGTTGTTACAAAGATAAGTATCGAAGAGTTGATGGAGAGCAACACCTATCAACGCTTCAATTCCACTATAGAAACGATATTCGAAAATACAGAGGAATACGCTACCACTATGGAAATAGAAGAAGACGGTGACGTACCTGCTGAACTTCTCATTCCTAAATACCAATTGCACGATCTCTGTACGGAAGCTGCGAAATTGAAAACTCTGGGAGCAATGGAATCTGTACCAGTCGATCGTTTGGTTCGATTACTAAATATTCTCGAAAAGAACATTCGCGATGGCGCGAGAGTGTCACCTCTAGCCGATCCTGACGACGACGTCGAGGAGAGCCGTTTGTGGACGCAACTGGCAATGGAGCGAGTGCAGCGAGCCGTCGAAGCTTCTCTCATCTGTTTGCATATAATGACGTCGAGCAATATGCCGAAAACGGTCTACTTAGAAGACGTGATCGACCGAATAGTCCTCTTTATGAAGTTCCAGCTACAGAATACAATTTATCCCTCTTTCGATCCGGTGTATAAAGTAGATACAAAAAACAAGACTGACAATTTTAACTCTAGCGGACGTAAGAAACGGGGCCACATGAAAGAAGTAAGAGAGAAGAGCATATTACAACTTTACACGAAAATGCACGAACTGGTCGGCCTCCTGGCCGATCTGCTGAACGTACAGATGCTGACAGACACGACGGTACTTCACGCGTCGACGTTAGGAGTCGCGCCGTTCTTCGTCGAATCCGTGAGCGATCTGCAATTACGCGCTCTCAAACTCGTTACTGTAATATTCACGAAATACGACAAACACCGAAGATTATTGCTGGACGATATTCTAGCTTCGATAGCCCGATTACCTAGCAGCAAACGGAGTTTACGAACGTATAGACTCAACTCTGAAGATCAGATTCAAATGTTGACCGCCCTGGTGCTGCAGCTCATTCAATGCGTTGTCGTTCTGCCGAGCAACATCGCACCGCAGCCGAAACAGCCGAAGGACGAGGAAGATAAGAAGGAAGAGAAGAAATCCAACCACATAGACGCCGATTTGCTGATCATCAATAAGTACGAGACCGCGACGAGGATAGCGGGAAATTTTTTGACGGCTTTCCTGAACAAATGCAGCAGCAAGGGCGAAGAGATAGATTACAGACCGTTATTCGAGAATTTCGTTCAAGACTTGCTGGCGACCGTGAACAAGCCCGAATGGCCAGCCGCGGAGTTGCTGCTGAGCTTGCTGGGCAAGTTGTTGGTCGGCCATTTCTCAAACAAGAGCTCCGACATGTCGCTTAGAGTGGCGTCGATCGACTACCTCGGTGTTGTCGCTGCCAGATTGCGAAAAGACGCGGTTAACTCGCAGTGCAAGCTGTCCACGATCGACCAGATCATAAAGGACATCGAACTCGAGCAATTGAAGGACACCGACTCGGATCAGCCAAGAGAGAAGGAGATCGCCGGCCTCAGCGAGGACGAAGAGAGGACCATCTTTCTACAGAAAGTTCTTTTGGACTACTTGGCCGTCATCGGCACGAAGGACTCGGCTTTGGCTTACGCGCGTCACTTTTATTTGGCTCAGTGGTACAGGGATTGCGCTTTGGAGAAGACGCGAGTGGGCCAGATAAAGCACAGCCCATCCAAGAAGTCGACCAAACGAAAGGGCAAGAAGAAGAACAGACATCACGACACCGATCCGGAGACCGACTCCGAACTCGATGAGCCTGACGCTGACGAGAACGACAACAACGAACAGAAGAATTCGGAATCCTATCGCCTGATCGAGGAGAAGAAAAAGTTCATCCTGAGTCGGATAAGGCCGAACGCGTCCGGGACGAAACCGGACATACTGGAGACTTACATCGATTACAATTCGGCGGAATTAATATCGCAATATCTCGCCTCGAAGCGTCCCTTCTCCCAGAGCTTCGACACTTATCTCAAACAAATTTTGCATGTATTGACCGAGTCGTCGATCGCGATTAGAACCAAAGCTATGAAATGTTTGACTCTGATCGTCGAGGCGGATCCCAGCGTCCTGGCGAGAACCGACATGCAACTGGGAGTGAAACACTCGTTCTTGGACCACTCAACGTCGGTCAGAGAGGCAGCGGTCGATCTCGTCGGTAAATTCGTTCTTTGCAGAACGGAGCTGATAGACAAGTACTACGAAATGTTATCGGCTAGAATACTAGACACTGGTGTTAGCGTGCGAAAGCGCGTTATAAAAATCCTCAAGGACATTTGTATGGAGTGCCCGGACTTCCCCAAGATACCCGAGATCTGCGTCAAAATGTTGAGAAGAGTCAACGACGAGGAGGGTATCAGGAAACTCGTTATGGAGGTTTTTCAAAATATGTGGTTCACGCCGGTTAGAGAACGTCCCACGCTGGATTCCGAAGGATTGCTAAGAAAAGTGATGAACATCACGGATGTTGTGGCTGCTAGCAAAGACATGGGCCTCGAATGGTTCGAACAACTTTTGGTAAGTTTGTTCAAACCGAAGGAAGACAAAGACGATAGTACGAAGATGCAGACCGAACCGCCTAAAGCGTTACTGACAGCGTGTAAACAAATTGTAGACTGCTTGATAGAAAATGTATTGAGATTGGAGGAGACGAATTTGGACGACCCTGGTAAGCCGGCTAAGACGGGCTCGTCTCAAAGACTAGTGGCTTGTCTAACGACTTTGTACCTATTCGCAAAAATCCGACCGCAACTCCTAGTCAATCACGCTATTACACTGCAACCCTATTTGAGCTTGAAATGTCAGACCCAGGGAGATTATCAGATAATAAGCAGCGTGGCTCATACTCTAGAACTCGTGGTACCTCTAATGGAGCATCCTAGCGAAACCTTCTTGGCGCAGCTAGAAGAGGACTCGGTGAAATTAATCCTCCAACACGACAAATCCGTCGTAGCGAGTTGCCTGTCGTGCCTCGGCTCGATAGTCAACAACGTGACGAGAAATTTCAAGTTGATCCGAGACTGCTTCAACAAGTACTACGGGCACTTGACGCAATATAAATCAGCCTACGAGAAAGACCCTCGGCATCCCGCGTTATTGAAGCACAGACCGTTTTTTAGAAGAGCTTTGTTCACGGTAGGTTTGCTGCTCAGGCACTTCAACTTCACCGATCCCGAGGTCATAGAGGGACTCCCGGAGAACATCAAGGATCAAGTATTCGAAACTTTAAGTTATTTCGTTCATCAAGAGAACGACGACACTCGCAATTTCACGTTAAGTGCAATCGGCTCGTTGTGCATAAGACACTACGAGTTCATGATGCTGCCGGAATTGAAAGAACTGTACCATCACCTGCTCACGTCGGAGCACGCATTGGTCCAAATGAGGATCCAAGTTTTGAACAACATCGAGATGTACCTCCAAGAGGAGGAAAAGAGAATGATAAAACAGGACTTGGAGTGGGCGAAAATGTCGAAACAGGAGAACCTGAAGGAAATGGGTGATGTCTCGTCCGGTATGGCGAGTACCGTTATACAACTGTATATAAAAGAAATCCTGGAAGCTTTTCTGCATACCAACGTGAACGTAAGACACGCGGCTCTCAAGGTCATACAGCTGATCCTCGCGCAAGGTCTCGTTCATCCAGTACAGATAGTGCCCTACTTAATCTGCATGAGCACAGATTGCGAGAAAGCCGTGAGTCACAGCGCGGATAAACAACTACAGGACATCGAGAAGAAATATCCAGGTTTCATTCACATGAAGTCCCAGTTTGGTATTAAACTGAGTTACAGACTGCAAAAGATACTGCAGAACGAGACGACCGTCCGTGGGATGAGAACGAAGGAGGGAGAATTCCCGGGAGCCCTGAACGGCTTCCTTTACACGATCCTGAGAAATACGAAGCAGCAGAGGCGAGCCATCGTTTTGTCCTTCCTGAAGCAATTCGACGAGAGCGCGAAAACAAGCCTATCGCAGATGCTGTACCTCGCGGACAACCTGGCCTATTTCGCGTACCAGGTCCAGGATGAGCCGCTCTTCATCATTCATCATATTGATATTATCATATCGCTATCGGGAACTAATTTATTACAATCTTTCAAGGAAGCTTTGCTACCCAAAGAGGGCTCCAGCCATGGCCATTCTATTCTCACGCCATCCAGATTACCGACGCAACTCCTGCCGCAACCACCGGCCTTCCAGACAATGCCGATGGGTGGCGAGGCGACACCGCGCACCTCCGAGTTGCTGTCCGTTGTCGCCGACGAGGAGGACGACGAGGAGGACGAGGAGAGCGTCATGGCAAGGCTCCCACCGGACACCACGCTTCTGCGCGAGTACATAACGGCCAGTCAAGGTTTCCTGCTGCTTCTCAATTTGAGACAGCACTTGAAGGATTTATACGGCATCTCGGATGCAAAAATAAGTCAATACTCACCCTCCGAATCGGCAAAGGTCTACGAGAAGGCCGTCAGCAGGAAGGCGAATCTTATGTTCAAACCCAAGACCACTCTTCAGAAGCTGAAGGAGGGAATAAGCAATATAGAGCTAAACGAGGACGGACGCAGGAAGCTGGTCAAGGAATATTTGGACTTCAAGCAGCTCATGCTGAAGTTCGACCCCGAAGAACCCGACGAGGAAGCCGACGCAGACGGACATAACAAGAGTCACTCCGAAAATTCTAGGTTACAGAACTCCGAAGCTGACAAGACGAACGACAGCACGTTCAGCAACTACCAGCCGAATCTCAACTCGTCTGTCGAGCATCCGAACAATTCTATGAATATGGTGCAGCAGCAACAGCAGCAGCAGATCTTGCAGCCCCCACCGCCACCGCCCGTCCCGATACCGACGTCGCCGCGCGTACCGAAGCTGACGATACACGCGCACTCGGACTCGAAGGAGCACCGCAAACAGCGAGCTCACAAGACCGAGAAGGTCAAGAAGCACAAGAAGAAGAAGAGGAGAAGAATCTCCGACAGTAGCGAGAGCGAGGATTACAGTGACCCAGATTTTCTAGTGTGAGTGTAGTGTATATGCTTTCGTGTATATAGTTACCTCGTGTTCCGTGGTTCGGGTATTTCACGATATGAAATCTCGTTGGAGAGCCTCGACGAGCCACTCGTACTTGGACATCGCGGGTACGCGATGATGGAATATTCGAAATAATAAGTAGAAGTATAAGGACGTTGAAAATCTGCGGATGTATGCGAGAAGCGATTTGTATGATTTACTCTACGGAAATATATTATTGTGTAGATAACGCGACGCCGTGCGTGGCGCTTTTAAAGATTATCGTACTACCGTTTATTTGCACACACCGTCTTATTTGAACGATTTTTTCTGTTTTGGAATGTTTTGCGGATAAATGAGGAGGCGGAACTCGATTCAGTTTGCACGCCACTCATTACGAGCGTTCGTTAGCTCTATTTTTCTTTCAGTGAGAGAAAAATTAATAGCTGAAAGACGCTCGCATTCTACATCCGCGAACTGAATCGAGTTTTTTATGATAATATCGAGTCACAAAATGCGCGTTGTACTATCGCAGGAGCGTGAACAAACTACTTGTACATAATGTCCGAACAATATCGTGAATTTTAAAAGTGCGAATCCGATTAAAAATGAGCATAGTCCTCGACATTACTGATAAAAAATTAAAATAAATGCCGGTGAATTTTTTAGACAAAATATAAAATTGCGATTCACGATTACGAAAACGAAATATAAAATTTCCATTTGTTATTTTTCAATTTTATGAATTACGCCATATATAGGTGCATTTTGAAACACGGTAATTCGAATTTTGGAAAAAGAATTTAAAATTTATAAAATCAATAAGGTTTAAAAGCAACAATGAAAACAGATGGTGCGAGCGGTGAATTAGATCGCTCTATAGTATGTATATTACAAATATGTAGTGAAAATCATTGCCTACTAATTATAAAAAGAATGTTATCTGTAACATGTGTATATAAAAATTTCAAGTAAAATATCTTATTTTCTTACAAACTATATAGCGGTGACATTACAAAGAATACTTAAGAAATTTTGTTGTCATATTGTGTATTTATTCAAAATCAATGTGGTTCCGACACAATTTAACTTCATGCACTTGTCTTTGGTGTAATAAAGCTATCATATTTTTCTTTTTTTTATACAAACATAGAGATAGTTTAACGGTAAGCAAGAAATTTTTTTCATGCTTTTTTAATCAATTAGAAATGAAACTGATTTATCTTATCCTTTCATTTCAGCAAATCATTTATATAATTTAGCGAATTAACGTATTTTTTACTTCCTCTCGTATACACGCGCATTAGAAAAATAAAATAATTGTACAACTCAAATATACTTATTGGTAGATTAATTTATATTTTTTTCATTATCGAAATAAATGTGTGTTATTCAAATAATATGGGAAAAATAAATTTTTTTCACCAGTTCAATAAAAATTATGAAAATAAAACGATAATTAGTACTGCGTATCGCTTATCGGCGTTAATTTGTTATTTACAGAGTTGTCGAATTTTGATTTCATCGGTTAGACTGTGAACTATTTTATTGACTTAATTGTTTAATTGGTAGTTGATAACTACAATATTTTTCGATACTCATGATAATGTCTCTATTGAAATTAGGCGTGCAATGATAGAAATTAAGGATATATAAAATTGGATTTGCGATTTTGTTCATTATTTTGCGATTTTCCGAAATCTCGTAATGTCCATTATTGAAAAAAGTCATTGTCAATAGCTTTAAAGACCGGTCATTTTTTCTGTTTCTTTGAAAACCCTCATCATTGAGCGAAGAGAAAGAAATACGGAAGTTGAAAATGATTGAAACGGAAAGAGAGAATAATTTTGAAAAACGTGAAAACGATGGGACAAATTTATTGTACAAATGCTCACGTGTACATATTCTATTACACGGGTCTACGAACTGCGACTGCGTCCATAAGGACGGCCCTTGCACTGAGTGACAAGTGTGTCGGAACGAAGTAGAGAGAGTGTGTGTGAATGCGGTACGCATTAAAAAAATAACGAAACAAGTGCGAGAACGAATAAAACAAAAACAAATAAAAACGAGAACACGTTGGAACGATTAATTAAAGAAAAAAATACTTTATTGTTCGTTGTAATTAAATTTTTAGAAGGTACACATTATGAATTCTAAATAATTATATTTCTACGTAACTTATAGTGTTTAAAAAAAATGAAGCAAGAATAGCGATAAGATTTTTGCGCGTAAGTATTTCCACAACAAAAAAAAAAGTAAAAAGAGGTGCCCGTCGTTTCGTATCGCGTATATCATACATAAATGCGAGAAAATAAAAAAAAAATAGTCGCTCAAAATAATAAGTTGTACGCGGCGCGAATCGTGGCGCGCTTTGTATTATAAATATTATATATATTGTATCACCTATGTTTTTGTATTTGGTAATTTAACGAGAAAAAAGGAATATCGAATTAAACGGACAGAAGGTTAATAGAAAGTATATTATATATTTGAGTAAAGATGCTGAGCATTGGGATTATTCACGACACGATTAAAAAAAAATGTTTATTCCCTTGCGTTGCATGTAGACATTTAACTGATTTACAGGAGCAAAATAACGAGAAAACGTGTGCGTGTGTATGTGTGTAAAAGTAAATATTAGTTTTAAATGCTTAACATATTGAAAAATAATTGTGCGGTGCGAGCAAGTGTATATGTGAGAGTGTGTGCGTGCACTTGTGGATTAGTATGTATGATCATGTGTGGGATAAACTCAACGCTCGTTTACTCATAACTTATTATGTACATCGTCTGAAAGAAAAAAGGTACGTTCATAAAAAAATAAACATAAGTATATATCAATGCTGCTGTGTATTCATTTCCTCTTCATCACGAAACTCAATTACATTTCCTAATTGATGAGAGTCACAGCGCAGTTAGCTTCGCTGAAAGTTGTCCTTCAGTTCTTGAGATTCTTGATTCCTCCAACGAGAAGCGGATCTGAAATTCGAAAAATTGAGTATTTGCGGATTTAGAGAGTTCGTGAGATACTAACAATTTCGGAACGTCTTTGATGTACAAATTCGACGTATTTTGTTTTCTTTTGTCCAACGGATTTTCACATTTCATTTTCCAAACTTCAGTTGCATTGTAAAGCGTTGTATAGTTCCTAGGTATTTCCTTTCTCTTATTAAAAGCGGGCAAACGTCGTTGTTTTGATATTCTTGCTCGTTGAACCATGCATGTTCGTTTTTTTACATATTCTTCATCTTGATTTCTAAAAAGTTGAAAATTCATGAAAAATTATCTGAATCAATATTTCTTTACTTCTTACATACCTGAACTTTTTAACTAGAATCAAATCGAAATTATGTTTCCTCTCTGGACTTTTATGGGTGGTTGTTACCGATAATTTCTTCTTCTTGTACTCGTCAAGAGCTTCGCGAATCTTCTGAAACTTTTGTTCTTTTCTTTTCTGTTTTTCAATAAATCTTGATTGCAATTGATTTTTCATTTCTCTTTCATCGGCGAGACGTTTTTGCTCTTTTTCAAGTTTCCACTGTTTTATCAAATCTTTCTTCTTATCTTTTTCTGCTACTGTTTTATCCGAACTAGTCGCCGATCCCGTTCTCTCAGAATTAATCATTTCATTTTTCTTCGCTGACAGATCGACTTTCGAGGCCAGCCCTTTATCATTTTTCTTTTCTTCTTTCTCCAGCTGTTTTTGTTTTCTCCAATGATTTAGAGCATCCTTCTGCTTCTCACGGAGATTCGAATAAATTTTATACCACGCTTCGTGATTGACAATCGCTTCGGTTGATAAGTACGGACAATTAGTTTGAATAGCCGCTACAAGCGCTGGAATATTTTTGCTCTTTTTTCTAAGTTTTAGGAACAACTGATGATCTTCATCGTTCCAGCCATCGGTGTGTCCAGATTGAGCAACCAGCGTGTGAATATCTTCGAATTCTTCGCGTTTTGAAAATTTTATTCTGTCGATCACTTTATTGGATGATGATGCCGAAGAATTCGTTGAAAAATTTTCCGACCGTTCGTATTTCTTTAGTCGAGGTACGAGTGCGTTTAATTCGGACTCCAATTCCGCTTGTTGTTCAGACAATTCCTCCAGAGGTAACGATGTTTTCAAATCTTGAATTTTAAGCGTCAGTTTCTTCAAACGTTGCTTATAATTTTCTGCGTCTATTAAAAATACGAAATTATGAATATTGTTATTGTCGTCTACAAATTTAAAAATGTTATCACCTATTTTTTCAATGTCATCGGAACTATCAATTACTTCTTTAACCGACCGCAACTCTTCTGTAATACTGAATATATTTTTTTCCAGAACGGTCATTAATTTCCGCCTGCAAGTCACAAAAATTTTAATTTTTTTCAATAACAGTAATTAATTAAACAGATTTTACCTATCAATAGATAACGCGTTCTGAGTGCTAACAACGCTCTGTGTTATCTTACTCGGCATTTTTAACTTGTCAAAAAACATTTCCATATCTTTCGTCAGAACAGCTTGCTGCCTCTTTAATTTCAAGAGGGATTTAAAATAATCCATGGTTTTGCCGGTAATATTTTTTTCATCTTCCCGCAGCATTTTGTTATTGAAATGCTCTCAATATTTGCAAATTTCTAAACCAGTTTATGAAATTCTGTAAAATTTCCGTAAAATTATATTTTTGGCTTTTTTAGAACTTAAAAAATCAATTTGAACTGTTTAGTATTTTCTAGTTTTGATTCCATTTAATTCAGTTTAATTCAAATTTCTGTTCACTTCTGATGTTTTACTTCACCATAACATGATCTGCCGATCTCAAAGGATCGTAAATAGAGTCCTTCACCTTCTTTAGTAATCCACGAATTGGCTCGTTTACAGTCTTTTCCCCACCTTTTTACGGGTAACGTCATCGTGCCGGGTTTGTTGTTTGGGTAACACACGCGATGTTTTGGGTAACCATAGAGAGATCGGGACGACCGTTGCGCAGCGTTGCACGTTGCACTCTCATTTCCGTCCAATGGGAGTCACCCGCGACCGCGCAATGGCGTCTGCGCAATGGCCGCTGCGCGTGAAAAATTTCATCGTGAAAACCTTCGCGCACGATCAACCCTTCGGCCTTCGCCGATTTCGCGTTACACGCCAGTCTGGCGTTTCGCTTCATTCGATCCGCTAGCTGCCGCTAGCGTAATTGTTGCGTTCGGTTTCTAGTTAGACCCCCCCAGTAGGTGGGTGATTTTTATCTTGACCACCGGCACACTGCAAACGAGAATTGCAATGTCCGGATCGATTGAAATACCCTTGCGGGATACAGATGAGGTGAGCACAGTGTTTCAGTGTTTTCCCAAGCTTCGAGTGAATTTTCTTGTGTAAAAAAACATTGCGATATATACGCAATTGCTGCTTATCGCGTTCGTAACGTGACTGCATTCTAACCTCAAAATTTCGTCACTATGTGAATGTCTATTTTAAATTGCGGTTTGATAATTAGAATATTGCTCCGAGAGTTGCGTAAAAATCTTGAGATATAACAATTTCTTTTTTATTTCTTTTTTTATCAGTGTTTATGGTTTTTTAAAGATGTTAAATTCATAGTGTAATCTAGAGCAAAATATTTATACTGTACCGTATTTGTTAAATCATCAGTGTTTATATCAGTTTATTTAATTTGTGGTATTCATGGAATTTATGGTATTTTAGGTGATTGAACTGTGCTTGGATCAACTTCCAGATGGAGAAGAAGTACTTGGAATTTTACGGCAGGAACATGCACAGCTTAATATTTGGGTTAATCTTGCGGTAAGGATTAGAGAATATTCAATATAATAGTATAATTAATATTAAGATTGTTTTATATTCTTAGCATCAGAATAATTTCATATCAAAGAAATAATCATGTGTAATTTGATTGTAGCTCGAATATTATAAACAACATAATATTCATGACTTCATCAAGCTTCTGGAATCCTCTCGTGTCGATGCAAATATCGACTACAGGGATTATGAGAAAGATCAAATGCGAGCCCTGGATATGCTCGCCGCTTATTATGTGCAGGAAGCCAATAAAGAAAAAAACAAAGATAAAAAAAGAGAACTGTTCACAAAAGCCACTCTATTGTATACAACTGCGGATAAAATTATCATGTACGATCAGAATCATCTATTGGGACGAGCGTATTTTTGTCTCCTTGAAGGAGACAAGATGGAGCAAGCTGATGCGCAATTCAATTTCGTTTTGAATCAGTCTCCAAATAATATTCCTTCGTTGCTTGGAAAAGCGTGTATTGCTTTCAATAAGAAAGATTACAGAGGGGCTCTAGCATTTTACAAAAAAGCTCTGAGAACCAATCCAAATTGCCCTGCAGCTGTCAGATTAGGTATGGGTCATTGTTTTATGAAACTGAATAATCAGGAGAAAGCTCGTTTGGCATTTGAGAGAGCCTTACAGCTCGACAGTCAATGCGTTGGTGCATTGGTAGGACTTTCTGTATTGAAACTTAATCAACAGCAACCAGAAACTATTCGTGCTGGTGTACAAATGTTGTCCAAAGCCTATACCATAGATTCTACAAATCCAATGGTACTGAATCACTTGGCTAATCATTTCTTCTTTAAAAAGGATTACAACAAAGTACAGCATTTAGCCTTACATGCTTTCCATAATACCGAAAACGAAGCTATGAGAGCAGAGAGTTGTTATCAATTAGCGAGAGCATTTCACGTGCAAGGTGATTATGACCAAGCTTTCCAATATTACTATCAAGCAACCCAGTTTGCACCTCCAGCATTTGTCTTGCCTCATTTCGGTTTGGGTCAAATGTATATTTATCGCGGAGATGCAGAAAACGCTGCACAATGTTTTGAAAAAGTTCTCAAAGCACAACCTGGAAATTACGAAACAATGAAGATACTTGGATCACTTTACGCTAACTCGAATTCTCAATCCAAACGTGATATCGCGAAGAACCATCTCAGAAAAGTAACAGAACAATTTCCTGATGACGTTGAAGCATGGATTGAGTTGGCTCAGATTTTGGAACAAAGCGACCTCACAGCTGCACTAAATGCATATGGAACTGCAACGAAAATTCTAAAAGACAAGGTGGAAGCCGACATTCCACCAGAAATCTTGAACAATGTTGGAGCATTGCACTACAGACTAGGAAACTTGGAAGAAGCGAGAAGAAATCTGGAAGAATCTTTAGCTCGTTCAAAAGCCGACGCTCTGCATGATCCAGCGTATTACAATTCAATAGCTGTAACAACGACGTACAATTTGGCTCGGTTGAACGAAGCCTTATGTGTATTTGACAAAGCTGAAAAATTATACAAAGATATTCTGAAGGAGCATCCAAACTACGTTGACTGCTATCTCCGATTGGGATGTATGGCTCGCGATAAAGGTCAGATTTATGAAGCCTCCGATTGGTTCAAAGATGCCTTGAGAATCAACAACGAGCACCCAGATGCTTGGTCTCTACTAGGAAACCTTCACTTGGCAAAAATGGAGTGGGGACCTGGTCAAAAAAAATTCGAAAGAATCCTGAAAAATCCTCAATCGAGTACCGACGCGTATTCATTAATAGCATTAGGCAATATCTGGTTGCAAACGTTACATCAAAGTGGCAAAGACAAAGAGCGCGAGAAGAGGCACCAAGACAGAGCTCTGGCTATGTACAAACAAGTATTGAAGAATGACCCAAAGAATATCTGGGCTGCTAATGGAATCGGAGCAGTTCTCGCTCATAAAGGCTGTGTCAACGAGGCAAGAGATATATTCGCGCAAGTCCGGGAAGCCACTGCAGAGTTCTGCGACGTTTGGCTAAACATTGCCCACATTTATGTCGAACAAAAACAATACGTGAGCGCTATTCAAATGGTAAGTACTTAATCGAAAAAATATTTTTTTTATGGTCTACTCATGAATATTGTTTTTCAGTACGAAAATTGTTTACGCAAATTTTACAAATATCATCACGTGGAGGTACTTCAATATCTCGGACGAGCGTATTTCAAGGCTGGAAAATTAAGGGAAGCAAAATTGACGTTGCTGAAGGCTCGAAGAGTTGCTCCACAGGACACAGTATTGCTCTTCAATATCGCTTTGGTTCTCCAAAGGCTTGCAACGCAAATTTTGAAGGACGAGAAATCGACTCTCACTACTGTGCTGCAAGCTGTTCACGAGTTAGGGCTGTCTCATAAGTATTTTCAACATCTGTCGGCTCATGGCGATAGAATGGAACAACTCGCTAAAGCCGAAGCTAGTCGATGTCAAGATTTGCGGTCCCAGGCTCAGTATCACGTTGCTAGAGCGAAGAGGCTCGACGAAGAAGAAAAAATGCTCAGACGTAAACAAGAAGAAGAGAGACAGGCATTCAAATTACGCCAAACTGAGGAACAGAGGAAACAAGAAGAGATACGAAGACAGAAAGAAGAAGAAATGTTGCAGAAACGCCAAGAGTACGTTGAAAAGACAAAGAATGCACTTGTTTTCGGTGAAATGCCATCCGAGAAACCCGGAAAGAAAGGAAAGAGATCGAGGACGGATCAATACGTTAGCGACAGTGGCGGATCGGGTGAAGAGAACAGAGAGGACGCTCCCAGTGAACGTAAGCGCAGACGTAAACCGAGTTCAGACGGTAAAGAGAAGAAAACCAAAGGTAAAGGAAGAAAACGCAGAGAAGCTAGAAGCGGCGAGAGTGCCTCAGACAGCGACCGGCCGAAAAGAAAACGCGGAAAGAAGGGTAGCAACAAGAAAGACAAAACTCGTAAATCAATACCCGAAGTACCGAAAGGTAAGATCAAATCTAAGGAAACCATCTCTACCAGTGAATCAGATAGCGACACCGGTGGACTCAAAATTGCCAGCGGGTGAGTTTTTCAATCATTTTATTACCTCTGGCTTATTTATAATGATTCGGTTTTAATAGCTTCACGTTTTTTACAGCGACGAAAGCGGAAATGAAAAAGGCACCCGTGGAAGAAAGAGAATTACATCCGATACAGATGATTCTCGTGGGAAGTCTCGTTCAAGATCGAGATCAAAGTCAGCCAGCCGATCGCGGAGTTCGTCGAGGTCGGCATCTCGTTCGAGGTCTGGATCAGGATCAAGAAATGGATCCAGAAATGCATCCAGGAATGGCTCCCGAAGCAGATCAGGTTCCGAGAGGAGTAGATCAAGATCAAGATCGAGGTCCAGATCAGGATCCAGGAGGAGTCAATCTAGGTCTCGTTCACGTTCAAACAGTGGATCGAGAAAGAGTGGCTCGCGTGAAAGATCGCGCTCTGGATCCAGAAAGAGTGGCTCACGTTCTCGTTCACGAAGTGGTTCGAGGCAAGGATCACGTTCAAGGTCAAGATCGAGATCGAAGTCAAGATCGAAGTCAAGATCAAAGTCGAAATCAAGATCGAAGTCAAGGTCTCGGTCAAGATCGCGTTCCAAGAGTGGATCGCGTTCGGGTTCAGAAGGACGCAGATCTAGGAGTAAGAGTCGTTCTAGGTCGAAGTCAAAGAGTCGCAGTCGTTCAAGGTCAGGGTCGAAGAGAGGCTCTCGTAGTCGCAGTCCTAGTGGTTCTGCAAGGTGAGACAGTTTTGTTTTTAAATTCAGAATAAATCTCAAACTGAATGAATGTGAATCGAATTTCGATTACTTTCCAGATCTGCATCACCAGTATCGAGAAAATCAGTTTCTGGAAGCGACGTCGGATCGCGTCACTCTAGTTCGGATCGTGGTGGTGGTGGTAGCGATAGCGAATGATAAATTAAGCAGCCCGAAAGTCGTAATGTACGATCGCATTATAAATACCTGTATAAATCCACATGTAAAAAAAAGTATAGTGTAGAGATCTCAAGTTCAAAAATTTATCGAAAAGGAATATCAGAGATTTTATATGTAAAGCGTAAGAGAGATGTTAGAATGAAATTCGTGACTACAGTTGACTTTTTTAAATATAAAAAATTTAAGTTTACGAAGCGCTTGATTAGATTCTATCACTATGTGATACTTGGATATTGACATTTTTACTAATTTGTATTTTTTTTTTTTTTTTTCGTTTCGAATTCGTTACTATGACATGAATTTTTTCGAGTCGTGTTTTTCGTGCGAAAATATTTTAAGAAATTGGACACGCGCCCATTTGCGAGAAAATAATACGCTCGACTCTAGACGTAAAAAACACCCATCCACAAGGGGAAATCTTTTCCTTTTGGAAGTAGTTTGTATTATGTATTATGCGATAATAGTTTAGTTGTATCTTTCTGTTGCAATTATCGTTCATTGAAACTCTGTTATGCAAGAGTTCGAACGTGAAAATTCATCCAAGAAATAAAACAAAAGTCAATGAAAACCAAAATAGAAAAATTTTTTAAATTTAAAATTCCACCTGTTCCCAATTTTTACTTTCGATATTTAACATCCTAAAAAACGTATTTTTTTTATAGAACGATTCAAAATTGAATTGACACACTTCGAAATGTTCAAATTTAAACGAGAAATACTGTTTTCAATGGAAGTCGAAATGCGCGTAGGCGAGTACGTAACAGGTACTTGTGTACCTGTAGGACCAGGAATAGCGCGTTGGCGAGTCGCTTCCTTATCGATTTCGGTCCGCTGATATGGTCCTGAATAATTCAAGCTTGTTCGTTCGAGGTGAGTGACACGTTACTTGCGGAAACACTCTCTGGTTCCGTTCGACAACGGTGTGGTTTTCGGTGCTTCAATTTGCCTTGTCCGAACATCCGTTTCCTATTTTCGAGTCATTTAGTCTTTACGGTTACGAAACCCGCGTGAAAATGGAAGAAAAAATATTAGTTACGTGATTCGTTGCGTAATCATGAATCGAAGTATTCAATTTTCTTTGTCCTTCGTATAGTCGAGGGTTGAGGTTTATGTAACACCTTAATTATAGTTACATACTATTTAAAAATGAAAATTTATGAAACATTTTCAGAACTTGCACTCGCACTGTCGAATATTGTGATCTAGATTACAAATTTGAAGAGAAAACTTTGATTTAGGAAGATTGGTTGTCGTCTTTAGAATACGCTAATTTTTACGAAGATGGACAAAAAATATAAAATTTAAAAGATATAGAAAAAATAGTTTGAATTCCCAAGATATTACTCGCAGATGATCGGTCATTATCGATCTTGAGCCGTTCTCCAAAGTCCCTAAGTACCAGGATCCTGGCTTGTCGCGTCAATCTTGTGGATACTGAATAAATTTTCGAGGATTTCTACATAACTTGGCTCGTCGTCCTCGCGTAATTACGTCACTCGGTACACGCGAGCCGTGATGAAGATGGATCGCGCAACGAGATAATTTCCCACGAGTAATTCGATAGGGGGTGGTTTGTTTTCTCATTTACCTGGCGCTTTATTCGAGATTAAAAGAAATTTATGAAAGGAGGTTCCAAGTCTTGTTTATTTTGGCAAAGGAAAATTAATCTGCTAGTTAAATATCCAGCTGAGAGTGTAAACTACATTTTCAAAAGATCGTAATTTGAAAAATATTGTTTAAAAGAATAGTAGATCAGCAAAAAAATATTGAATTATTATAAAATGTAAATATGACATACGTGTATTTACGTTGATCAATATGGTATCGAGTTGAACCTTTCTCGTATCGTTCTATCGAGATTAAAATTTCGATTCAGTTCCATAGAACAGCAAACATTTCTCAATCGTTTCGCATATCGTTGTAGAAAATTCTAAGAAATCGTTCGTCTACGAGAATCGATTTAAAGTATTTTCGGCTCTTAGCAGTTCAAACATTATCGCGAAGAGCCGTTTCGAGTATCGCCGGGATCCTCACGGGCCCGCGAAAGACACGAAGTGAGAGGGGAGGGGAGTAAATTTCCTGATGTTCCATTTCGGATCCTCGGGAAAGCTCTCGAGTATTTACTCTCTCGATCCGCGTCGACTGACGAGAGTGGATTTTCCGTTTTCGTTTCCTTTTTCCCCGTAGCTCGATTCGCGAAATCGTCCTCGCAGTTCTCCCTATTTCTACGCCCACGTCGTTACTTCAGTCACCTGAGTACTCTTGGTTTGGACTATCTTTTATCTAGAAAAAAAATTTTTTTTCAACTTTTTGCCAAAACTAAACTAAATAAATAAATATAAGATCAATGATAAATAATGAAAGATGAGTCTAAAATGGACGATCCATATTTATGACTAGTTTACATGCGGGTATTCTGCTCTTACAAGGCTTACGTTTTGAACACACTCCGAAAACACGGAGCTGGATGCCAAATTGAAATTACAGGTATCGGCCGTTTCGCAATTGTCGCGAAGGTACGATCCTTCTGGTCGTAAATTTATTGTCGAACACGCAGGACAATATCTGTACTGTAACAATAACGCCGGTTTAATTAGGGAAATTAAGTGAAATATTGCGACCGTTCGGTAATTGATGGTTCTGAGTTAGGCACGGGAATGAGTGGTCAAATTCAATTAACGAATGAACGTCGTTTGTTTGCTTCTATTATGTTCCCTGATTTCCGATAAATGTAAATTGCGACATGTATATTTTATCGAGACCTTCAACCCTTCCATATTTATAATAATAAGAAGCCACATTCATGTTTGTCGAAGCAATTGTTTAAAAAAACATTTCTTTCTATTGTCGTAACGCGAGTGTATACGCGAGATGCAAAATTATACGGGTATGGTAAAGCGTTCGCTATCAATTTCTTAAACGTCGTGAATATTCATGAACCAAGCCGAACAATATGCAAATCCTCGACCGATGCTCGGGAAATTTCATCCGGAGCATGTCACACGCGAAGTATTAATACCCGAGCTAATCGCGTTGAACGATCCTTATTATACTCGATTGGTCGATTGATTGTCCTTATTCGTTGTAAAGTTTGCCTAATTGAAATTCAAAATTATCGAACAATATTATCATATTTTATCTAATATTTAAAAATTATTTCTATATTTGTGTATATTTGAAGGAAAATGAAAAATTTTGATTCATCTAATAGGGATCTTTCGAGAAGAATTTCATGTAAAATAGTTAGGCATTCGTTTGTTAATCAGTTGATTTTCACGACAGAAGTCGGGCGTGATTTCGAAGTTTGTTTAACGCGTCGAGCCTGAAACGATGACGCGTGAGAACGACGTTTACCCTTAGAATTACTATGCCACTCAAAGCGTCACTCAAAACGTCGCGTTACACGGGGAACGTAGCTGTTTCACAAAATCAATCGAAGTTTGTTCCTCGGCATTTATTTCAGCACGTGGATGACCCATGAGTTTACTTTTCCATATCCGAGAGGGGGGGAACACCGAGGTATACTCGCCAAGTAGATATAGCTATTTTTATATTCCCCTTTTATTAAATTAATTCGTATCCGATATTGAGACATTTTTACACGGATTTGTTCGAGTTTTAAAGGGAGGGCATTCGTGGAGGGCAAATTCAACCCTTTTTATTACATAAATTGCAGCGAAGCTGGAAAAAAGATGATAAAATATAATTGTAATATTGTACTGAACATTCCTCTTAGTCTTATCAATAGAAATATATTTCAATTTCTAATTACAGGAAAAGTGATGTTAATATTCTCAGCTGAATTTCCTTTCGGTATCTCTCAATTTTTCTAGGTTTCTCTTTTCATGTTACTCAAGAAAAATGTTCACCTTTGAGTTACTAGATAACCCCTCTCGATCGAGCTATTTGTATATCTGTTGTTTTATTTAACTTCGCAACAGTATTATCTTTTATCGCTCTTGTTTGCATTTTTCTCTCTCTCCCCTTGCAATTTTATCTCGTACTTATAAATAAACGAGGTTTATAGAATTGCATTCATTGAACTAAAAATAAACGGTCAATATTAATTCTGGGTCAAGTAGTCAGAAATCAATGCACAGTGTTATTCATAACGTTGTGTATTTTTCTTCATTGAGTAATTCCCACACGGCGTCTCCAGATGAACTCGACTACTACGTTCAAGTTCATTGATAACGCTGCGATAACGTATTAAGTTAGCTTCGAAAGCTCTACGTGACCGATTGGCCCGATTAAATTTCCATTAAGACCGATCCGTGAAATTGAAGTGTGTTTACAATGCGACGTTTACAACGCTAAATTTGAAGCCCCAAGCGCAATACGTTAGAACCTTGTTATAGTAGACAGATCGAAATTAGTCGCTGAACCTGAAAAAGCAAATACAGCAAAAGCAAGAAACATAGATAAGGATTTGTCGAAATCGCAAAATTAAAAATTGCTGTACATTTTGCACAGTTTAGTAACTCCAGAACGGAAGCTATAGAACGAAATATCCCCAATGAAACAGTAAAGCTTAATGAGACAAAAAATGTCGAATTTATTGAGCGTGAAAAAATTTGAGAGGAAAGAAAAGAGGATATTTTGCAAAACTCGCCGCGTAACTCGCGTATTATGTTAATAACTCTATGTGAGTTATATTGATTTTTTTCCCGTTGAGGAGTCCCATTATTACGGATGAGATCACCAAAAGTGAGAGAGAGAGTGGGGGGGGGGGGAGATCATCTCAAAATTCCAAAGGGGATCCGTGTCGTCGAGAGCCTGCCGATTTTCCCAGAGAGAACACTCCGACCCTACTTTTCCTTCCTCTTTATCTTCCCTTTCACTTTCTTTTCCTAACAAATCCCCGTGAAAATTTATACACGCCGCGGATATGACGTATAAGAAGTTCACGGCTTGGAAAACAACTCGGAGGAACTACGGGGTCCTCCCCTCTCGGAGTTTGTTAAATCGCACCTTCCGCGATTTATGGAATCGGTTTTACGTTCGGGATTACAATTTTTTCTCTTCCTCTCTCTCTAGCTCGTACCAATCGTTAGTTTCCTCGGGTTTTACCGTCGAACGCGGCGTGTTAATTATGGGAACGAGCCTCGTAGAATTTTTAAGTTCGATCATGCGTTATTGTTCCCTGGGCATCAGCCGGTAAATTACGAATTACCGCATGATTCGCTCGTAAATTTCGCGTTCTATTTTCCTTTTATGTTTCGCTATACAGCGGGGAAAATGTAGGTCTCGGGACTCTTTAACGCAACTCTCTGGAAAAATGGAAAATAATAAAAATATTAATAATATATCAAAAAATTTTTTAATCAAATATTTATGAGATACAAAAAATAATTAAAAGAGTTATATAACATATTACAATTATTTCATCCTATTAAAATACCAATTTCTAATCTCAAAGATGAAGTAGTGAAAGTCTTGAGAATACAAAAAATGACGAATACTCACGAATGTTTGAGCGGTGAGTGCGTAGCGCTTCTACAAGATAAATACTCTGGACTTCAGTGAAGTACTACCCCTCTTCCTTTTCTTCGCTCCAAGTGTAAGCCGATTGCGACTTCGAAAATAAATCGAAACATCGCAATAATTGAAATTGACAATTTAACACAAATTTTTATAATCAATTCTCCTTTCTGCTTATTAACAATAGAAAGCTCTATTCATGTGCCTCTAAACTCTGATCGATAGAAGTACCTCAAACACTCGATTGGGGCTGATTTTATCTTTGAGACCATCTTGAGCTCTTATAGACGTAACCTTGATATCTATGTTGAGGTCAGCGTTGAATCAGGGTTAATTGAATCGCTTCGAGAGCTTTACCTTTTTCGTTTAAACGAAGGGAGAGAAATCACAGAGAGCGAGGGGGAGTTGAGAAGTAAAAGAGAAGGGAGAGAAAACGTACAGCCATGCGTCGGGTGGCTTATAACGTTCTCCATTGTCCGCTCCGCGGAATACGCGAAATTCTCTCGCTCGGCTCTCGACAATGGTCGCACAGTGTAAACACAACGAAACGCGATGTTGACGCTTCTGTAGTGGATCAAAGAATTGCAAATGAGGGAAATCTGGTTTTGAATTTTCTTTGTCGTTTTTTCCTTTACCTCGAACGACAAGCTAGTTCATCGAGTGTAACAAAACTTGTAAGATTTAAGGAATATCAGGAATTTCAGGGCTCTTCGTAATTAGCCAAATAGCTCGGATAATAATAATTCAGTTGATAATTGATGAATTTAATTATCTTTCGAATTTCAATAATTAATTAGTTCGAAAAAAAGTAAATTAATATTTTATTTCCGCGCAAAAATTATGTTTCAAAATCAGATCGAAAATAGTAACTTCGCCAGAAACGTTTTTCTCGGGGATGAATTTTCCATTTAAAATTTCTGATTAAATAAAACATTGAATAAAAGTTGCTTAAAAAATCTTTCAGTCCCATTCATAAAAAGGCATTGTATTTCTATCTTTAGTAATTCGACTCAATAAAATTTCTTTCTCTACATATAAACATCATTTCATTCTACTAAGTATTTGAAGAAGATTTAAGTGCGCGAATTAATGAAAATAGCTTTCTCGGTAAAAAGACATTCCTGGGTGGATAAGACAAACATTTGGCAAAGTCTAACACTGTCGAAGGAGAGAAACCCTGTAAGAGCGGAAACCAAGATGGAAGAATTACGATGGTTAATCTTGGCTCCCATAAAATTGGGCTTTCGAAAGAAAATAAATTCTTTGCTCTTTCTGGGCTTGAATAATGTGAAATTTGTCAAATATGCTCCAAAGAAATATGATCTCAATTGGTGCAATTAGGGATTAATACTAAGGAAGTAGTTAAAGTTTCACGGTAATGTAAAACAATATTTACATAATACTATAGAACGTTAAATGTATTATTAACGAAATTTATAATATTAATATTCTTTATCGCTATTATTAATCTAATAATATAATTGATAAAAAATCGATCCAACTCGTATAAACGAAAAATAACAATGATTTTACAAATAATCCTATAAAATATGCTAAAATACCATCAATAAATAACAAGTAGTAAATTAAAAACATTATAATAAATATGAAATTTGCTCATTCTGGGTAAATAAAAATTTAGTATTGGTAAAACTGTTCTTTCTCGAAGCAAATATATCCGTGATTTCGAGTCTCGCTGTACCAAATCCATGTAGCAGGTGTCGGAACAGCTGATACCAAAGAAATTTGTCGGGAATCGAAAAGTCGTGCGCTCAAAACTTTACCTCGGGGAGACTTGCTGATATCCACGAGACTTGGAACATGCAATGAGGGTTGCAACTTCCTGTCTTATAACTTAGACGAAAATGGCCTGGAATCGATTTTCTGAAACAGAAGGAAAAAATATGAATTTTATGTACTTGAATTTACATTTTCATGCAGAGAGTGTATAAAATCGGTTGTTATGAAAATATTTTGAGTTTTTATTTTTATTTCTGTTATTACGTTATTGTTTTAACTCCTGTTACTGTTGTTACTATTATTTATTTTTGTTCGAATGCAAACTCAAGTGATTGCTAAATAATTACTCTAATCTTACAGGAAAAAAATGAATGAAGATCCAAGAGGCAAAATACAAAAATATTGTTTCTAGACTACGTAACCGGTGGAAACTCAAGGAAAACTCGACAAAATTAATATGAACGCCGGAGCATTCCGGCACGGTCAGGCGCTGTTGTATTAATTAATAGCTTGTTTGCAGATGATAATGAAGGATGCGTAGGTGCTGTGAAAACAATGCACCCTCGCCTTCTTTTCCTTCCTCTCTCTCTCTCTCTCGCTTTCTCGCGAAACACGTCGCAATGTAATTAATGGAATTACAGCTCCCGCGAACGATAAACTTCCACGCTAAAAGAGAACGTCGAGCGGGATATTTTTCGAATTATTTTTCCTGGGAGGTGAAATACGATAGAAGCGAGTGCGTACAATCGTGAAGAAACGAACCTTGGTCGAGGGGAGTGAAACCCCTCGCGAGAATTTCCTCATTCCAATCTGCGTCCTCCTGATTGGCCTTCGATCTCGCCTGCCGCCCGCGGAAGCATCGCCGAATTCGTACAGCTGGAAAAGAAATTTTTTTTCAGATCAGCTACAGAAGTGAAATTCAACACAAATTTATAATATCGAAGTTACCTCGATAAAAACGGAGAAAATTTTCCTTTGTGAAAAATTCGTGGTGAACGAGCCACGTGAGTGAATCACTGAAACGAGATGTAGATTTTTTTAACGCAAATGATATTTTGAACAAAGAGGTCGCATAACAGGATCACACCATATTGTTAAAGTTGGTCACTTAAATGACCTATGTTGTTTCTATTATTCGTAAAGAAGTACAGTTCTTGCAGTTTCCTGACCGGCCTAAACGAGTGACCCATTATTTTTATAATTCTGTTGCCTTTCAACTCGATTTTTCGAAGATTTTTCAGACCGACGAAAGTATCGTAACCTAAAAGGGATAGGTTGTTCGAGTTCATATAGAGTTTCAGTAATCTGCCCAGTCCATAGAAGGTTCCTGAGGGTATTTTCATGAACCCGACACTGTCCAGATTCAATGTTTCCAAGTACTCCATGCCAACGAACATTCTCGGTACGAGTTGAAATCTGTTTTCACTCAAATCGAGTTCTCTCAAATTTTTGAGAGGCACAAACGCTCTGCGTATCATGAAGCCGATTCTGTTACACGACAAATCGAGCTTTTCCAGTTGTCCGAGACACGTAAACGCGCCAAATTCGATCCTCACAACGAAATTTCCTTTCAGATCGAGTTCCACTAACCTCTCCAACCCATAAAAGCATCTATCCGGTATAGATTTAGTCTTTATTTCCTCCAATATCAATTTTTCGAGCCTAATCATTCCATAGAACATAGCTTCCTCTAAATCGAAGCTATTGAAAGCTAAATCGAGATGGATTAAATGTCGCAAACTAAAAAAAGTTCTAACGCCTACTCTTCTCACGTGGTTAGCGCTTATGAAAAGATGTTTCAGATTATCAAGACCGACAAACGAACCAGCCTCGAGCTTCGAGATCTCATTTGTGTTGAGACTGATCTCTTCCAGTTTTCCCAATCCAAAAAATGTTCTCGGGGGCAAAACTTTGGTTTTTATATCATCCAGTATTAATTTTCGAAGATTGATTAAACCAGTAAAAAGATATGGTTCGAGCGCAAAGTCGCAGTGTTGTAGGCTAAGAATCATCAAATTTTTAAGTGGAAGAAACGCATCGTGCTCTATCTTTTTAATATCGTTTGCTTTGAAACTAAGTTCTTCGAGAGAGTCGAGACCGACGAACGAATCGATTAAAATTTCTTGTATCCCGTTGAAACTCAGATTCAGGAATGTGAGATTTTTCAATCCGAAAAAGGTACATCCTGGAAGTACCGCAGTCCCGACGCTATCTAATACTAATTTTTGGAGTTGTACCAGACCGGAGAACATGTTCGCTCCCAAATCAAGCGCATTCGTTTCCAAATTCAGTAAAATGAGATTTTTCAGAGGAACGAAAGTATTGGGGGAGATCTTCGATATTTTATTGCGACAGAGCAAAAGCTTCTTGAGATTTTCCAGACCGAGAAACGAACCGGCGTCCAGCACTCTGAGATCACCACTTTTAATATTAAGATCCTGCAGATTGTCCAGTCCCAGAAAAGTTCCTCTCGTGATCGTCTTGTAATGATGTCTGTTCATGTCCAACGTCCTGAGTTTCTTCAGATGAGCGAACATCCCCGACCACAACTCGAACTCGTTGTTATCCACGCAAAGATACTCCAAATTCTTTAACGGAAGGAAAACATCGGGCTCTATTACCGCGATATGGCTATCATTTATTTTCAGTTTAACCAAATTGTCTAAGCCTGTGAAGCAACCGGCATGCAGAACCGGGATGTTGTTGGCACCGAGACTGAGCTCCACCAGGTCTCGGAAATCGGCGAAGAACCCTGTAGGAATCAGGGTAATGGAATTATAGAAAAGCTCTAACACGCGAAGACTCGCTAGACCATCTAACATGCCCCAAAACAATTGGATTTTGTTGGAATTCATATCCAGGGTGCGCAATTTTCTTAATCGGCTGAAAGTACCAGGAGCTATGTTGCAGACGTCGTTCGTTCTTATATCGAGTTTCGTGAGATTTTCGAGGCCGGCGAAGGTATCGGGGTCGAGATCCGAAACGGTGTTGACGTTCAAATATAGTTCTTTCAATTCCGACATGTCGACGAACAATTTTGGGGGGATAGAATCTATCATATTGTTGTTCAGTTCGAGTTTTTCCAGCTTGTACAACCCACGAAACATATACGGGGACAACCCGAGCTGATTGTTCTTTATGGTCAGATATTGTAAATTATCGAGACCGTTGAAAGTGTCTGGGTGCGTTTCTTCGATTAAATTATTTCTCAGGTCTAAAATTTGGAGTTTCGAAAGCCCCTCGAACGTTCGAGTCCGCAGCATCTGCACTCTGTTGTGACTCACACTGAGCACTTCCAGATTTCCCAATGCACCGAAGATGTGAAGCGGAATCGATTCTAATCCAGTATTTATCAAATTCAATTTCTTGAGAGAGTACAGTTGAGAGAACAATGTTTGCGACAAGTTTAATCTACTCGCTTCTATTCTTAGTGTTTCCAGTTTCGTTAATTGTAGGAACGTGTAGCCGGTGACTTTCTCTAGACGATTGTCTCTCAAATCGAGAAGTTTCAGATTTTGGAGACCACTGAACGAATAGCTATTCAGTCTCATTATACGGTTATCGTTGAGGTCGAGTTCTTTTAACGTACCCAACGCATAAAACGTGTTGGGCGGTACCACTAGAATAGAATTTCTCGCCAAAACTAATGTTTCGATACTGCAGAGCTGACTGAACATGCCGGGCGATGGGATGATATTGTTACCGCCCATGTCGAGGAACTTGAGCTTACGCAAAGGAGCGAAAAGTCCAGGTTCCAATGTTCTGAGAACATTATCGCTCAAATCTAATCTATCCAAAGAGAGGAGGCCTTCGAAGGCCTTCAACTCCGCCTCGGCAATTTTGTTCTTACCGAGACGGAGTTCCTCCAACTTCTCCAACTCAGAAAACACGGAAGCTGGCAAAATTTTTATCCAGTTGTCATCGAGAGTCAACGCCTTCAGGTTCACCAGATTCACGAACATTTTCTTACATAATTTGATATTGTTTTTGCTCAAATCCAAGCAAGTCATCTTCGCCAGTGGCTCGAGAGCGGCTCGGAAAGTCACGAGTTTGTTCGACCTCAAGTTCAGGTACTCCAAGTTTTTAAGACCCACGAAAGACTCGTCGTTCAGCTCGTCCAAGTCGTTCTCGCTGATGTCCAGCAGTTTTAGTTTGCCGAGATGAGCGAATACTCTGGATGGCACTCTGCCGATCCTGTTTTTCGAGAGCGACAGGGTTCTCAGATTGGGCAGACACGTGAACAGACTCTCGATGCGCGAGATCTTGTTGTCGTCCAGCTTCAACTCCAACAGGTTTCCCAGAGGATCGAACGTTCTCGGCGAGATATTCATTATACGATTCTTCGTGAGGTGGAGAAATTCCAGATCTCGAAGACCGTAGAAGGCCTTCGATCTGAGCCTGAATATTCTGTTGCCGGTCAGGTCGAGTCTGATCAGACTAATCAGATTTTCGAAGGAACGGGACCGCAATTTCTCGATCCAGTTGTTTCGCAGCGATAGATCCGTCAGCTGGAAGAGGTTCGAGAGAATTTCTCTCGTTGGCTTCACGCCAGTGTGGTTCAAGCAGAGCTCGACAAGATTGGGCCATCCGTCGAAGTTGTCATCGGTCAGTGTTAACTCGTTGTCATCTGCCGTGAAACGAGTAGCAGCGATGTTCTTGAAGGCATCCTTGCGAATCCTCTTCAGTTTCATACCGGTGATATTCAGGGTTACGTGGGGTTCGATCTCGATCACTTTCAGGAGCTCTTCGTTTGTGTAAATGAGCTTGTATCCATACCTGGTATCGTTTTTCACTTCAATTTCTTCTTGCTCTTCTTGTTCTTCCTGATCGACGTCGTCGACGTCATCGACTTGCATTGGCTCCTCCTCGTCGACTTCCATTTCGATCTTTTCGAGCACCCACTACTTTCAAAACGACGAAATAATCGATTTTTATAATCCGTGTACGAACTGCAGGACGGATACGAGGCCTGTCAGCCTCGTAATAATCGTGTCAACACTCCGATTTTCGACTCGCCGTGTAAGCAAAAACGGTTTACGAATAAATGCCGATCACAACACCCGACCGTTTGAGAATCGAACAAAACAAACCTATTATCGAGTTTCGAATCGTTTAGCTCGATTCGTAAGTGATTAATAGCTAGATTAATAGTTATTCGGGTTTTCTATGGAGCTTGATTTCGTTAGATTCGAAAATCGAGCAGCCGTCAAAATCAGCTGTTCCGTCGAAAGAGCGGTAAAAAGAGACGGCGGCAGTTTCGAGCGACCACGAGCCGAGTGCGAGTAGGACGGTATCAAAACAATAAGAAACCGCTAGTTCCTCAGTTACGGAAATATATATATGTACATAGAACGGTGAAATGTAACAAATTTTATACAACAATGCATCTATAATCAATTATATAGCAAATACAGATATCATTAATATTTACATAAATAAAATATACTCTATATATTTCATTATCATAAATAAAACATCACGAAAACAAGAATAAAAATAATAATAATATTGTTATCTATAATAATAATTATTATTATTTTTATACGAACACAGATATGTATAAGTAATTATATATACATATTTGATATTATTTTTTTAGTCGTAACTAAAAACGCAACGAATTACGTCTCGATATAAAAAAATATTAAACTTGCTCGTGGCTACAGTATCACTCGCAAGATTTGTCATTTTTAGGACTCTCCACGTTGCTCTTTCTCTTCTCTTTATTCTCTTTGTTATCTTTTAAATTAACGCGACGCAATTTCTTCAGGTCGCGAAACTCTTCGGGAGGTATTTCCGTCAAGAAATTCTTGGCCAGATTAATTTTATTGAGATTTTTCATGCTTCCGAAAGAGCCGGATTCGATGTACGAGATCTTGTTATCGTCAAGCTCGAGTGAGGCCAGCTGAGTCAGCTGGGGAAAACTCTTTCGATAAATCGCAGAGATGTTATTGTGACTGAGCGACAGAGACTTTAGACTTTCTAAGCTGCTGAGGGAATCGGTGGGCAACTGGGTGAGGTGGTTGCGCTCCAGATGAAGAGAAGTCAAATTTTTCAGAGGATTGAAAGCGTCCGGGGCCACTCTGACGAGCTTGTTGTCGGCCATCCAAAGAGTCGAGAGCTCGTCCAGGCCACCCAGGGCCTGCGAGGTCAACGACGTAATGTTGTTGTAGACGAGATTTAGCACCTTCAGATTTTCCAGCCCTTGAAAGGTTCCGCCGGGCACGATTTTTATCTGGTTGTCGTTTAGGTCGAGTATCTTCAAATTGTTTAGGCCAGAGAACATGTTTTTGAACAAACGTATAGAGTTACCCTGCAGGTGGAGCATGATCAGCTTGTTCAGAAAAGCGAAGCTGTGAGGCGATATTTTGGTTATTTGATTGGACTGCAAATTCAGGTCTCGCAACTCCGAAAGCTCGCAGAAGGTTTTTACTCGCACCTCGCTGATTTCATTGTAACTTAAATCGAGTCTCTTCAGCTTGGTCAGGTTGGCGAAAGCTCCTGGGGGTACGTAAGAGATTCTGTTGTGGGACAACGAGAGTACCGATAGGTTGATTAGACTATTGAAAATGTCCTCCAAGGCAGTGATGTTGTTGAAGTCCAATCTGAGCTCGAACAGTCTATCCAGAGGAACGAACGTTTTTGGGTTAATATTCGTGATGTTGTTTTTTCTCAAGTAGAGGTATCTCAATTCGGTAAGTCCGAGAAAGGAGTTTCCCTCCAGCCAAGTGATGTCGTTTCTATTAAGGTTGAGTTTCAAAAGATTGTTCAGGTTACTGAACGAGGCAGGTGGCAGGACTTTGATATTGTTGGCCTCCATGGAGAGCTCTGAGAGCCTCGACAGGTTCGTGAAAATGAACTTGGACGGAGTAACGCCGGTGTTCTCTAGAATCAGCTCTCTCAATTCTATCCATATGAGGAAGGTGTCTTTATCGAGTATGAGTTTGTTATTATTCGCTATCAGCCTGACCGCCCATATATCTCGAAACGCGTTTGCGCGAATCGTCGAGAGGCTCAGGTGCGAGATATCCACCACGGAACCGCCATCTCCGAAATTTATTATCTCGATCAATTCGTTGCCCCCGTAAAAAATCGTGTATCCCCCTCTCAGCCTCGACTTCAGCCGACTTTTCGACGATTTAGATTTTTTAAGCGCGGCTATTTTGCGGCCTTGCGAGCTCGACGTCGCTCCCATTTTTTTATCCTCGTTCGGTTTTCTTTTATTTCTAGTCGATCTCGAGTAGGTTACTACAAAAATTTCGATAGTAACAATTCGAACTGTAACCGTTTAACTGGCCGAGCAAAAGTGAGCGAGTGTCAACATCGATCTTGAGTGGAATCTTGGCCAAATAAATGACAATAACAGAGGTAATAATAAACGATGTACTTGTCTGTTTTGAATAATTTTGGGTGATTTGTTACAGATTAATTGTTCGATTGTTTTTTTCGAAATATAAAGTTTTGTCGTGTGATAATAATTCCGAGATCGAGTGAGTTATGTCAAAGTCAGCTGTTGTGGATAAATTTTGAAGGAAGATTACTCTCGACGGATTTATATGATCCCAAAAGAGCAAAAGAGGTAGAGAGAGTAGAAAGAGACAGGAATGTCAACATCGCACGAGACTCGTCTGCGAGAGCGAAATAGAAATGAATCAGAACGTAATTGTTCTTATTTTTAAATACAATTTTAAATACGATTCAACGAAGAAATTTTAATGTTTTCGAAATATTCACAATTAATAGTATTAAAATTAATAATATATAAATGTTTGTAATAATAAGATATAAACAAAAATAATGGTACAATAAATATTTTATTTTTTAATAATAATAGGATATAATTTAAAATTTTTTGCACATTATTTTAGTTATATATTACATTATATAACTAAGTAATATAATTTATTAATTTACAATAGTTTGTATGATAATAATAATAATAAAATACGAACGAACATAATAAAACAATGAATATTTTGTTTTTCAGCGATAAAAGTATGCAATTAACAGTTTTTTATATATTCATTCTTTCAACTGACATTAATTAACTTAACACTAAAAAGACAGTATGCATAATCTTCAACATAATTATTTTTGTCTGGAAAAAAATGATCTTCCTATCAAAAATAGGACAGAATTTTTGATTTTCGTCGTCAACGACGAATAATTTCACAGTTTTCATTATTGAATAATTTACAAATAAATAATTTCATGATTTTCAGGCGTTTCGGAGCTCCTTTTCAGTTTCTTCTACAATAAACGGTGGAATATCGGCTCGTCTACCTTTCCGTCTGTTTCTATTACGAAGATTTCTTTGGGGTGTTGGTGGCGGGGGGACAACATTTGTATCATATGTAAATTCTTGTAATGTTTTCAATGGAGCGAGGATTTCGTAAGTAAATAGCAATACATCGCTGCCCGAAATATTCAATTTTTCTAAATTTTTGAGACCTGCGAACGATTCTCTATTCAGTTCAGTTATATAGTTATTATCCAGATAGAGATCTCTCAAGGTGTCCAATCCAACAAAACACTCTTTTACTAATTCTCCAATTTCATTATCGGTTAGTATCAATTTTTCGAGTCGAATCAGACCTTTGAAGTTCTTCGATTCAGGTTCGAATTTGTTTGCTCCCAAATCGAGCACTTTTAAATTGGGCAAAGCTTTAAAAACTCTTTTATGTATTTTCGAAATTATATTGTCGTGTAAAAAAAGATTTCTCAGATTTTTGAGGCCGTCAAACACGTCCGGTGATAACAATCTGATTTTATTGAAGCTGAGATCCAGATCCTCAAGATAATCCATTCCGTAAAAACATTTTGGTAGTAACGTTTTGCACTTGATATTTTTCAGCGACAATTTTTCGAGTTTTGATAAGCCAGCGAACATCAAAGGAGCGGGCTCGAAGCAATTACCCTCCAAATCGAGAATGCGTAAGTAAGCCATTTTCATGAAAGGTTTATTGGTGATCACTGAAATAATGTTATGGGACAGATAAAGCTCTCTCAAATCTTGGACATCTTCGAATGAATGATATTCCAGTTCTACAATTGTGTTACGCGAAAGACTGAGTTTCTCCAATTTCGGTATTCCTTCAAAAGCGTGTTTAGGAATTGAAACAGCTTCGATGTTATCTAACGACAATCTTTTTAGTTTATCCAATCCAAAGAACATTTTTTCTCTCAACCTGAAGGAATTGTATTCTAAATGAAGGGATTCTAAATTTGGAGTAAAAACAAAGGCGTCGGGTGGAATTTCCTTGATTTCGTTGACCGACAGATCGAGTTTTCTCAGATTTATCAATCCGGCAAAAGTGGCCGCATCGATTTCTTTAATTCTCATGTCATTCATATAAAGTTCTCTCAGTCGCCCCAACCAACAAAAACATTGCCGTGGTAACTTCAATTCATCATAGGAACCGGAAATCATTAATTTCTCGAGATTTAACATACCGACAGACATTCCGGCTGTTACCGTGATAAAGTTCTTTCTTAAATCAAGGAATTTTAAATTTTTTAGATGACTTAAACTCTTAGACGGTATTGTATTGATACAATTGTTATCGAGGACAAGATTTTCAAGATTTTCGAGATCAGAGAACGATCCGAAGTGTAGTTTTGGTATATTATGGCACGTGATTGTCAAATTTTCTAACTTTTTCAAACTACCAAAGGTACCAATTGGTATCTTCTCGATCCCAACTGAAACGAAAATTATGGTCTGGAGATTAGGAATATTGCTAAACATGGCCGGCATCAATTCGATTTTTTCGTCTCTTATTTCGAGCCTAGTCAAATTTTTGAGATAATGGAAAGCGTAAGGGTCGAAAGTTTCTATACCGTTATCTCTTATATAAAGTTTCTCCAAATTTTTAAGATGCTGAAAAGCATTGTTTTCAATTGTTTTAATTTTGTTGTCATGGATGTATAGAGTTTCCAATGCATCTAACCCAGAAAAAGCTCCTGCAGGAATTTTTTCTATCTCCATATTTCCCATTATTAATTTCTTCAATTCTATCATTCCTTTAAACCTGTTTTCCGCCATGGTTATTGGATTATTGCTTACATCAATTTCTTCCAACTTCGTTAGGCTACCAAAGCATTTTGCCTGTACCTCCGAGATATTATTTTTTTTCAAATCGAGTATTTTCAAGTTCTGCAAACCCGACATCGCGTCGGATTCCAGGCATTGGATGCTACATTCGGAAATGTTTAGATATTCTAAAGTGTTTAATCCGGTGAAACATCTTGCCGGAATACGCGTCGCGCCAGTTTTGTGTAGATTCAATTTTTCGAGATTGCCCAAGCCGGAAAACATGAACGACGATAAATCGAAATAATTACATTCGAGACCCAAGTATTTCAAATTTCCTAGAGGTCTGAAAATGTCATTCAATATCGCCTGGATATGGCTCTGGTACAAATAGAGGGATTCCAAATTTCCAAGACCGAGAAACGAGTCAGGACCCAACACTGGGATTTCGTTGAGGCCGAGATTGAGAGTTTCCAGCTTGTCTAATCCACAGAAGCACCTCGCTGGCAAAATTTTCGTTCCGACTTTCTCTAATTGCAAATCTCTCAGGCTGACTAAACCAGCGAACATTTTTGGCGCCAAATTCAAATTGTTCTCGTTCAGATTGAGCTCTTTTAACATACTCAGTGGGAGAAAAGTATTAGGTTCTATAGACTTGATTCTATTCTGTTGTAAATCGAGCATTAGTAGGTTTTTGAGACCAATAAACGAGTTGATATGAAGTGACAAAATTCTATTGTTATTAAGCTTCAATTCTTCCAACATTTGTAATTCGCTGAAACACCTCGGCGGAATGGCTTTGAGTTTAACATTTTCCAATTTCAGTACTACAAGGTTGGTCTGGCTGTGGAAGAGGGTCGAGGACAAAAGGACTGTATTGCAATCTAAATAAAGTCTAACCAAATTTCGCAGATTGCTAAACGTATCAGAATTTACCCTATCGATTTTGTTGTTAGTCAAGTCAAGTATTTTCACATACTTGAGACCAAAAAAAGAATCGTCATACAACTGATTAATTTCATTGTTATTGAGTAAAAGTTCTTGTAAATTCTCCAGACCACGAAAGCAGCCAAAAGGCAGTGATTTTATGCTGTTATTGTGTAAGTGTAATTGTTTAAGCTCAGCACACTCACTAAACATGTTCGTAGCTAATTTTATTTTGTTAGAACTGAGATCAAGATATTCCAAATATCCTAGACGAGAAAAAGTGCCGGTTTCGATTTTTGTGATACTATTGTTTTTCAGGTCGAGTTGACGAAGATTTGGAAGACCGCAGAATGTTTGGGGACCCAGTAATTGAATTTTATTGGAACTAAGGATGAGAACTCTCAAATTAATCAGTCCAAGGAAGAGACTGTCAGGTTCCGAATGAGCACTTCCAAACTTTTCTATCACGTCTCCTAGTGGCTCATTGACGAAAATTAAATCGCTGTCGATCACCAAGTCCAAACAGTTGCATCTTAAATCTAGAGTATATAACTGATTCGTCTCAACAAAAGCTCTGGGCTCGATTCTCGATATTTTGTTCGACTGTAAATCGAGACTTCGCAAACTTCGGAGTTTGGAGAATGAGAAGGACTCAATCGCGATGATCTCGTTGTGACTGAGATCCAGAATCTCCAAGTTAACCAGAGTGTCAAAAATTCCATTTGGCAGCGATTTGATCCTGTTGTTGGAAAGTGATAATATCGCGAGGGTTCGAGTGCAATCGAATACTCCTTTGACACCAGTTAATTTGTTGTAATCCAGGAACAAGTTGGCCAGTGATTTCAACGGAGTCCAAGTTTTTGGGAGGATTTTATTGATTACGTTGTGGCTCAGTTCGAGTTCTTGTAGTTCCGAAAGGCCAACGAATGTTTTGCAGTTGAGAAGGCTGATTTTGTTTTTTCTGAGGTCCAGTCTTCTTAGGGCCCTCAAATTGTGAAACGCCTTAGGTGGTATTATTTCAATCTCGTTGCTTTTCAACGACAGTTGCTTCAATCCAGGCATGTGATTCAAGTACTCTGCAGATATAATCATGTTGTTCTCGTCCAGGTTCATTTCTACCAGGTGGGGCCAATGTTTGAACACATTCCCAGCTATACGGAATAATTTGTTGTTGTGGGCTTGCAGTTTGGTCGCAGCGATGTTCATAATGGCATAATTATCAATTCCTGTGATTTCGAGTCCGGAGATGTTCAGGGTGTCGCTGGTTGGCGGTTCTTCTTGAAACACTTTTATAAGTTCATTGTTCGCGATGTCCAGGCGATAACCCTGTCTATATTCTAAACTTTTCATATAGAGTTCTTCATCCTCCGAAGTTATTATTACTGAATCTCTACTCAATCGTTCTCCCATTATGACTAGTTTTACTCAACTATTTTTTTTTAATCAACCCACACTGATGATAGTGAAATACGGAAAGAATTTAATTGTATACAGTGTGTGTACAGGTTTCGGAGCAAATGTGGTCATTGGTACTTCAATATTTCGGCCTCGCACGGAGTTCTACTATGGTAGAAAAAATTGTCCTCGAAGTAAATATGCTGTAACGACAACAGTTATTTCGACATCTGCTGAACGACCGTTTGGGAATAAAGCAAAATATATCAATAGTTTCGAATTTGTAAGCGATTAATTACTTGTTAATTACTTGACTTTATGATTTTTCGAGTTTATTAAAATTTTTTAATTAATTGCTATTTTGATAACGCATATATAAGTGATAGATTTATACCGGAGTTAATTCATTCAGAGAAAGGGAGAGGGAGAGAGAGAGAGAGAGAAAAATACCAGCAAACGGAAAGAATTTATGTGCGAGAAAGACAAAATCAAAATAATCGAAAGGAACTACTTGCTTAGTAGTTACATTTAGATTAAATACAAAATATATATATATATATATATATATTTATGAAAGAAATTTTTATCTTGTATCATGATTAAACCAGTTGAATCATATTGTATGTTCTTACTGTATCTAAAAGGATGATTAAAGTTTTATCAACATCTACATTCTTCTGGAAAAGAATACGTTCTCGTAATTACTTATAGAGTATGAAAAAAAAAGATTTTTTTCCAGCGATTACTTTTATTTTTACAATTTTCATCTCTACACTGTTTAAAAAAAAATCTTTCAAGTTTATTACTTTTACGCACTTCACAACACGCAAAATGGAAATTCCATATATAGATACATAAATATTATTTTCTTTCTTTTGTAAAAAGGTATTGTATTATGCAATTCATATTTCAACAAAAATTATCAAGAATGTTATTATAAAAAAAATATACATGCACAATCTTTTTATACAACTTTTAACATTATTTAAAAACTGTTATTTTAAAATAATGAAATATAAAATAATTCAACCTTTAAAATTATTGGCAAACTTACAGCTAATAATACAGAATAATGAAAATAATAAAAATTAAAGTACATATAAAGTAAAAAGATAAAAAATTACGAATTAACTTGTGTGCCCCTTATTATAACGAAAAAAATTGATTTTGAATAATTTGAAATGCACATGGAATATTATTGAATCTACGAGTGCTTGATACCGATTAACTAAAACAGACTTTTCTTTTGACTATATAATTGTACGTATAATTCTCACGATTTAACGATCACGTCGGTATTTTTTTCATTTGTGTAAATGTAATCATTTCCATCTAGAAGTATCGTTCGATTTTTGTCGAAAATACCGTACTCGACTTGCGCAATACAATTATTTTTAAGAGAAATCACTGAAGGATTCTTGATACCGGCTAAATGTTCGACACCCACATAGGAGATTTTGTTATTACACAACAGTACAACCGAAAGGTTGGTTAAATGATCGAACGAGTTAGCCTCTATGCCCGCAATTTGATTGTCATTGAGGTTGAGCATCCACAAATTATGAAGCCTAGGAAGACTCGATCTCGTCAAGCTGACGATTCTATTGCTGCTCAGGTCTAAAGTCTCCAGCTTGTTCAGCCCATACAGAGCTTCGGTTGGAAAGCCACTAAGTAAATTACGATGCAAACGAAGAGTATCCAGATTTTTCAGTGATGAGAAAGCATTAGGAGATATCGTCGTCAGCGCGTTACTAGTCATGTCGAGCATTTTGAGATTCTCCAGACTAGCCAGAGTGTTCGCAGTCAAGCTTGTCACGGAGTTACCACTGAGATGAAGTTCCTGCAAACTCTCTAACCCTGCAAAGGTCCTTGCCGGTATTTCATGGAACCCATTTTTGTCCAGTAGCAGCCTTCTCAGCTTGGTCATACCAGCGAACATTTTTGGTATCAAATCGATACTGTTCGATCTCAAATCTAGGAAAATTAACTTTATCAGGGGCACGAAAGCGTTGGGGACGATTCTCAGGATCCTGTTCATGTTAATGCGAAGACATTCCAGCTCCTGTAGACCGACGAACGCGTCGATTCCTATATCCACAATTTCGTTTGAACTGAGATCCAGCTCTTTCAGCTTCTCCAATTGTCGGAAGCTTCCTGTATCGATGCACTTGATCTTGTTATTACTCAAGGTCAGCATTTTTAAATTTGGAAGATCTTTGAATATGTGTTCCACTGATGTTAACTTGTTGTTGTCCAGTCTGAGCTCGGTCAGATTAGGCATATGACTGAACGATTCAGCGTGTATACTCTTGATAACGTTTCCTTTGAGGTACAGGTACTTCAGCTCGTCAAGGCCTTCGAAAACGCCGCTATCTAGAAAAAATATTTGGTTTCTGTTGAGGTTCAGTTTCAGGAGTTGGTCGAGATTGCTGAAGACACCCAGATCTAACGAATGGATTTCGTTGCCTTCCAAGGATAATTCCGATAGTCGGTCCAGCCTCACAAAAATTAACTTGGAAGGTTTGACGCCTGTATAATCTAGAATGAGTTCTCTCAAATCATGCCAATTATCGAAAGTCTCGTCTGTGAGTACCAATGGGTTGTTATTCGCCACAAAACGAATAGCCGTGATATTCTGAAAAGCCTCCTTGCGAATCACCGACAGTCCCATGTCTGAGATATCGAGAACCGTGTTCGCTTTGCCGGAACAACATTCGACTCGTATTAAATCAGTTTTTGAGCAGGAAACATTGTAAGAGCCCACCAATTTCGTTTTGAAAAGATGACTTTCCATTTCGTTCTCACTTCCTTGAACTTCTTGGAGCAGAGACCGGACATTCATCGCGCTCGTCGTTGCTCCCATATTTTATGTCTGTTGCTGAAGAATTTCCAATAACACTCAACAAGGTTTACGAGGATGCGGAGAAAAAATGAAAACTGTCCGTAATTCACAACATCATCGCGAAAAATCTTAAATGTGAACAAATTTTTATTCCCGGAACTAACGAAAGTGACAACTATTTCGATCAGATTTACTGCTACGACTGTTTATAAATCGAGCAAAACAAACCTATTGCTCGTTTCGGATAATTTCGGTGTGCTCGATCGGTAACGTTCATCATGCGATATCGGCCGTGACGTTGAATTACATAGCTGTCACAATTAGCCGATTCAACGAAAACGTGGTAAAGTAGCCATAGGAGTCAACAATTATATCAGAAACAGGTTAAAAAATAAACAAAAATTAACGTTAGAGAAATTCTAACAAATAAAATATGAAATCAAATAATAAATGAATTTTTCAATTTTATTATTGATTATTATTAATAACAACCATAATATCAATATTAATTTATTTTATAAAATATTCATTTCATTTTATAAAAATAATTTATTTCTGTTGGATTATTTTTTTTTAAATTTATTTATTGTTGTTAAATTGACTAATCTATAGTGAAAATTGATATAATAAATTATAAAATTTTATTCATTTCTGTTTTAAACAGGTTCCAACGGTGTGACTGCATCCACGACGGTAAAATTGTTTCCATCGAGATGTATCGCTCGTCTCGTGTTGAGTAGTCCACGTTCCACCTCCGTGATCTGATTATTTCTCACGCCCATGATCAAGTAAATAGGTAACCCACGAATTTGATCGACCGCTAAACTCTTTAGGAAATTTCCATTCAATAAAACGAGCGAGAGCGTCTTCATATGTTCGAACGAACCCGCTTCGATGTGCGAAATTTTGTTGTCACTCAGCTTCAGCATCGTCAGAGCCTCATACCTAGGGAGACTATCTCGTTTGATTTCCCTTATACTATTTTCACTCATAGACAGAATTTTCAAATTTGTCAGACTGCCGAGAGGTTTAGTCGGTATTTCACTGAGTTTATTCCGATCCAAATACAATTTTCGCAAACTTACTAATGGTACGAAAGCGTCCTTTGCGATTTGTTTGATTCTATTGGAATTCAAATGAATAGACACGACTCTCTCGAGATCTTTGAAAGAACCGGAGTCCAGTCTGGTGATATTATTTGTCTCGAGAGTGAGCGTGGTCAGTTTCCTCAAACCGAGAAACGTCCCCTCCGGTATCACGTCTATATTATTTTTTGCCAGTTCCAACGTCTCGAGATTATCCAGACCGAAAAACATATTCTTGGACAAATAAATTCCATTGCCGGAGAGGTAAAGTTCTGTCAAACCTCGCAACGGCGCGAAAGCGTAACTCGAGATTCTCGTTATGTTATTTTCGAATAAACTGAGATAACGCAGCTCCGCAAGACCGAGAAAAGTGTCGATACGCAACTCGTTAATGTAATTTTGTCCGAGCTCGAGTCTCGTTAATTTCGTGAGATTGGCGAAGGCTCTCGACGCGACATTCTGTATCGCGTTGTTGGACAGCGCTAATAGCTCCAATTTCGTTAAATTCGAAAACGTATGCTCGCCTATCTCCGTCAAATAATTCGAAGTTAAATAAAGTTTCTGGAGATTCTTGAGCGGCGAGAGAGCCCCCGTCTCGATAATACAAATCAAATTCTGCTCCAAACGGAGCTCCTCCAATCGACCGAGGCCGTTGAGCGCGCCGACTTCGATCTCGGTGACTCTGTTGTCGTCCATACCGAGAAACTTCAAATTCCCTAGCCGGTGTAAAATGTACGACGGCAGCGCCGTGATCCCGTCGCTCTCTATCGACAGAATTTCGAGGTTCGACATACTGCTAAAAATATCCAACGTCGGCGTCACTTTATTGTTCCTCAATCTGAAAATTCTCAATTTCGTCAAATTCGCGAAACTTTTGTCGTTCAGCGTTAAATTGTTGTTATCGGCGAATAGAAGCTCGATCGAGTTATCCCCGAACACATTTTCACCAATCGACGACAATTCCAGTCCACTGATGTTCAGAGACGCGGCCGGCCAGAGACTGCTCACGCTCGCGAGTTCATTTTCGCGACGACAAACGCAGAATCCACCTCTCGCGACGCACTGAGGTGCCGCCGGCCCATCCAAATTATCGGAGAATGTTCCGTTTGTTAATAGAAGCAGCCAGAGGATGCTCGGTATTTTCATGGCGAACGTTCTTTTTTTGGTCGCGTCTAGTTTTAACCACGACGCCGGCTATCGATCGAGTGGATTGACGTTGAAGAACGAGCACGTAGCGCGGAATAAATCACGTGACCCCTATCTTTTTGAATTCCTCGAAAAGTGAAACTCGCCCTATGAGATCATTGCGAATATTCGATTAAAATTATGTAACGAGAGAGAAATATTTGAATAATAAGAGAAAATGCTAGTCTGATAATTCTTTATTTTGTTATCATTTCAGAGATAACACTTACTTACTTACTGACTCGAGTCAAAAATTTTCATCGATTTTTCCGACCAGATTTTATTTGAATTTGTGTGATTCTGGCGTTTATACTCGAATTTTGCATTGATAAATATAAAAATCGATTTTTGTCGTATTTGTGAAAATCTTAAAAATAGTTTGACTTGGGAAATAAAATCTATTAATATAATTTAAAATAAAGAAATATTTATTTGAAAAAAAAATTCTTATTGTAAATAAAAGTATTTATATAACATCGAGAATCGCTAGATAATTTGTTTTCATTTCTTTTGTGATCTAATTTTAACCGATCTCGGAGTTCGTTCAACGGCCTCAGTAACAATTTAATCTGCTGGATTCATTTAAGCCAATCTCTGATTTAGTTAATTTTCTCAATGGATTTCCACTCAAATCAACGTTTGTGAGATTTACTAAATTTTTAAAAGAATTAGGTTCAACGTACGCGATATCGTTATGCGAAAGAGAAAGAAGCCTCAAATTAGCTAACGTCGAAGGAAAATTTGCTCGACTTATTCCGGTGATTTTATTTTTACTCAAGTCCAGTCGTTCTAATTTCGTCAATTTCCGGATAGTATCGGTTGGAACGACTTCAAGAGAATTATTTTCCATATGGAGCTGATTGAGTTCTACCAAAGGTGCGAAAGCTTTAGAGCTTATAAGCGAAATATTATTGTGCGACAGAAACATTCTTTTTAAATTGACAAGACCTAGGAACGAGCTGTCTCCTAACTGAGTAATACGGTTGCCAGAAAGAAAGAGGGTATCCAGTTTTCCCAAATTCACGAAACACTCATCTGGTATCGTTTCGATGTTATTCCGAGTCATAGAAAGAGTTTGCAATTTTTCGAGTCCCCAAAATAAGTCCGCTCGTAACGGCACGTTGTTGTTATCCAACACTAGATATGTCAAGTTTCTTAAAATTGAGAATGCACCAGGCGGTAAATACGAAATACCGAGACCATTCAAATTGAGATTTTCCAGACGTTCGAGTCCTTTGAACGAGTGCACGAGACGAGGCCAAGTTTTGTTATTATTTCCCAACGAAAGCAACTTAATTCCTGGTAAATCGTCGAATGTGTGCTCGTCAAACTTCACATCGGCGTCTATTAAGAGACCGAAAAGTGTGACATTTTTGAATACATTCTCGCGAAACGTAGTTATGTTGAGGTTCTTCAAGTCCAACAGAGCAGAATCTAGGATTACTTCTACTTTAACTAGCTCGTTTTTTGACACACATATATTGTATCCAAATCGTCTGACGCAGAAAGGTTTTTCGTTTGAAAATTCACAAGTTACCACACTCGTTAGCGCGCATAAAAGAACAGCGAGCTCAAATTTGTGGTTCATCGTGATTCGAGCGTTACAGTTTACCGACCGGATGAAGACGTGCTTGATAATCGACTGAATAGTCTGATATGAAAGATGCCTGTTGCAGACTGGTTCTTGATATTCTTTCATCATTTTCCTCGTTCGCCCATCCCATCATCAATATTCACGTCGAACGAGATAAGCTAAGCAACTGGCTATCAAAACTGAAACTCTCTACATAACATAAAAGTGGTGCAGTACTTCGAGATTCTCGTCTATTTCAATAATAAATAAATGTATACGCTGAAAATAAAATTTCGTTGAAGGTATTTATTATTTGAAAATTAGTGTCTTTGATTTAAACAATTATTCAATCCAGAAACTTAAATGTTTATTTCAATGTATGCAAATAAATATTTTTATTTTCAGTGTATATTGACGTATTTAATAATCTCTATTCTAATAATTAAATGTCAACAATCAGAAGAGACTGAATTGAAAAAATGCAAATTCTTATATCGAAGTGACAGAACTCGAAAGATTATAGACTAAACGTACTCATTCAATAACGTATCTTCTTAAACTGTCCTCTAAAATTTTGTTTACGATCGATATGTTCGATTTCAGAAATTTCACTGTTGATCAGTGACAGCCGCATCAGTTTTGCTATCCAACGGAACTGGAGGAACAACAAAACGTTTCGTGACGTCATCATCCAGCGATAATCTTTGAAGATTCTTCAACTTATTGATAGAACCGAATTCCAGAGTGGTGATGTCGTTATCGCTAAGATCAAGAATCCTTAATTTATCCAGTTCTGGGAAACTGTCGTTATTTATTACGGTTATTTGATTTTGAAACAAAAATAACATCTCCAGATCATTTAAACCCCGTAAAGAATCGGTTGGTACAGCGTTCAATAGATTGATGCCCAAATGGAGGGTAATCAAGTTCTTGCAAGGAATCAGAGCGTCACTGCTGAGCTTTGTAATCACGTTATTACTCATCCAAAGTACCTTCAGATTATCGAGACCAGCCAATGAATCTGTTTGAAGCTCGGAAATATCATTAGATTCAAGATCTAATTCCTTCAGATTGTTCAATCCGATAAAGGACTTGGCTGGTATCGTTCTAATTCCGTTACGTTGCAGGTCCAAGAAAGTGAGATTCTCGAGACCAGAAAACATACCCTCTGATAATGACAAATTATTGAAACTTAAACGAAGTTTTTGTAACTTTGTCAGCGCCGTGAACGCGTTAGGGGATATTCTTGAAATCTGATTGCTCGCCAAGTTCAGATCGAGTAGTTCTCCTAATCCAATGAACGAATCAGTACCGATCTCGACGATTTTGTTATAATCGAGGTCCAACATTGTCAATTTTGTCAGTTTAGCGAACGACCCGGCTGGGAGGTTATCGATTTCATTTCCCACTAATGACAAGGACTCCAGCCTTGAAAGATTCTCAAAAATATCCGCAGATGGTTTCACACCAGTGTGATCTAATCTCAGGTGTTTCAACTCTGTTAGATCATCGAAAGTTCGGCTGTTCAAAGTCAAATTATTGTAGTCAGCCCACAAACGAATCGCTGAAACGTTTTCGAATGCTCCATCTCGAATTGTCCCCAAATCAAGACCAACCAAGTTTAAAACTTCATCAGGCTGAATTTGGACCACCTTTACCAGTTCGGTTTTTTCGTAACAAACGCTGTAATTGTTTTTTAATTCACATTGTAATCCATCCACGGATTCGGATTTCGAATCAACGTCTTGAGAAAATACTCCACTAACAAATAGTAATAAGAATATCGCGTATATTTTCATATTTTTGGAATCAATACAATCAATAATAAAATTAACAATCTGTAAAACACCACTCTTTTAGTGATTATTTATTTTATAGTTTTAATTTTCAAGAACCATGTATACGAGAGCGACGACGTTGGACAACTAAATAAATATAGTTTCATTCATTGCATTTATACCAATAAAATGCTGAGAGTTCGAGGTTTGCCTTCGCAGTCGTAAGAGATTTGTTGACAAATGGTAATCTTCACTTATTCGATCAAAGGTCAAGAATCATGAGATAATTAAGAGTTCAACGATATGCAATTTCTTTCAATGAAATGTTTGATAGGTATCTGTTCGATACGCGTCAAGCTGTTACGCATGAGGAAAAGGCGTGAAAAAAAGTTGACGCCGGTGGGAAATTCATTGCTCATAGATTAAAATAGTATTTTATTAGCAACTTTTTTTTATACAGAACATGAATATATACTTATTTTTATATATCGACGTTAGTAAAATATTATAGTAATTATGATAGTTTAAAAGCTAGTACTTTGAAAATTTCATCTGATTTTCTTCAGCACGGTTGATGAAAGAACAATTGATGATGAACGGATGATGAAGAACAATCTTTTTTGATATGGACAAAATTTTATATTTTCAATTGTGAGGAATTTGTGTTAACAGTAGTGCAATTGTTTCTGTTAAGCAATAACGAGATTTTCTTCGCGTTGAAATATTCAGTAGTTCCAGATTCGATTTGTGTAATAGGGTTATTTAATAGTGATAACCTGGACAACTTTTCCAATCCACGAAATTGGTCTACAGATATATATTCAAGTAAATTTTCATCCAGTGATAATATTTCAAGTTTTTTCAAATTAACGAACGAACCAGACTCGATTATGGTAATGCGATTACTATTAAGATATAGACTAAATAAACTATTTAATTGCGGGAAACTGATTTTGTTTATTCCAGTTATGCGATTTTTCTGTAAAAATAGAGTCATCAGATTGTTCAATCCATGCAATGATACCGTTGGTATGGCATCTAGATAATTGTCATTTAAGTCTAAATATCCCAAATTTTTCAGTACAACTAATGCATCATTTAGATTCGTAATTTTGTTGCCATATAAATAAAGATAGGCCAAATTATCGAGGCCTATTAATGAATTCGTTTTGAGCTCAGAAATGTTATTATCACCAATGTCCAAATTCAGTAAATGATCCAACCCAGTGAAGGAATCGGCTGGAACTTCATCGATTGCGTTGCGCGTCAAAATTAAATTTTTTAGATTTTTCAGATTAGAGAATATACCTTTTGATAGTAACAATCGATTCTCATACATGGCAAGAGATTGTAATTTTGATAGAGAAGTAAACGCATTGAACGATATATTTAGAATCTTATTGTGGTCTAAATCAAGGTTCAACAGTTCTCGTAAGCCAATGAACGATTCATTGTTAATCTCGGTAATGTTGTTCCGGTCGAGAACCAATCTCGTTAAATTCGTCAGGTTGGCAAACGATCCGGCCACTATGTTATCAATTCCATTGTTACTTAATGATAACGACTTTAATCCAGGAAGGTTTTCGAATATATTCATAGACGGTTTCACATCAGTTTCGTCTAAATTTAGATATTCCAATCCCGTAAGATTTTCAAAAGTATGACTGTTTAATATCAGCTTATTACCGCGAGCTGTCAAACGCTTTACCGTAATATTTTCGAAAACTCCATCCGAAATGATTTGAAGGTTTAAACCAGACAAATCCAAATATCCACCTGGCTGAATTTGATTTATTTCCACAAGTTCTTTCCCGTGGTAACAAACACTGTAACTATTTTTCAATTCACATTTTTTTTCATCTGCATATGGTGCCGATGACAGACTATAGGTTTGTGCAACGGTTTCGTAAATAACATGAATAAATAATAATGAGAGTAACGTTAAATTTTTCATGATTTGAAAAAATGTTCAAATTAGTAAAAATAACGGTTGATTTCAACTAATCCGTTTGTTAGTACACATTTGCGTAATCAAATCGGAGTTTGCGGTTTGTGGTTATATCAATTGACATATGACTAAGAATACTATTTTACCAGAACCGAGTACACCAACGCAACGTTATTGGACAACTAAATCATTATAATTCCATAAATCGCTTTAGAGCCGATAAGATTTCCCGACTTCGAATTTATAAGTCTCGTTAATACGAGGAAATTGTCGACAGCTGATAATGTTCGATAATTGGTCGAAGGTCAGAAATCAAAGGCGATGAACGAGTTCATTCATTGGTATACGCGATTCTCTTCTGCTTGAAATCTTTTTTTCGTCCGAGTTTATCTCTGGTCTATGATTGCGGACGCAAGGTTAGCGCAACATCTCAAAAGAGCAGTTTACGGAACAGCGAGGAGCAGCGTGATGTACGGCTTTAATCGCGGAGTCTCTTGTCCGACGAATCGAATTAAATCCAAGTGTCTCGCCGGGCAGCGCTTAGAAAAACCCTCCTCATTGAACTCGACTTGGCGATACACAAAAGTTTTTTAATATGCAGTTCCGGGAGAGAATGAAAAACTGGAATCCCTGTTTCGCCGAGGCTTCTTTCTCCTTTTTAATTCAATTCTTCTCCCCCTCTATCTCTCTATCTCTATCTCTCTATCTCACTAAACGAGTTATCCACTTTCCAATGTATTTTGCACGAGCTTTTAGCAATGTAAATTCGTACGTATAAGAATAACGTAATTGATCGAGAAACGTCGGGTGAAATTTTATACCCAAGGTGGCTGGGAAGCAATATTTAGCCATCAGCTCGGGTCATTTATCGCGAACACATTTCCGAAAGGGAATACTCGAGAAGGGTTCTCGAGTTGGACAGCGGGCGCGTATACTATATATACATCGAGTTCACAACTTCCTAGATGACAAACGACTAGACGTTTCGATGGGTGACGATATTTCGCTTCTTATTTGTTTTATTGATGAACTTGAGCGATGAAAAAATATATTGAATTTGGTTCAATATTCGAGCATGTCGATTAATATCCAGAATTTTTACCGAAGACTAATTTCATTCTACTCCTATTTTTTACTAATACGAAGAAACTAGACAAATTTTATCGGAATATAACTTTTATGAAAAATCTAATTGAAAAACTCGAAGCTCGCTGCTTTTTTTCACGATAACTCATACTTCCAATTAACGATTTCCGTATTTCAAATCAAAAAAACTCGGTCGAAAAATTCTGTAAAACGTGTCGAGTGACTCAAACGAGAGACATTTTTCCACGAGGCGCAACAGGTCTGCTTATTAGCTCGTTCACCGTTCGATATCCACTCGCTCGGACGCGATTCTCTTCCACGCGCGCGCTTGATTAATCGTGTGTTCAACGGCGTGCGACTTTTCAGCTATAATTTCTCCGAGCGGAGAAGAAAACGAGAAGTGATTTGCTCCCGGACGAAATTCCACTCCCCCGCCGTGAAATGAAAAATACGAGCGCGAGGAGATCCGACCGACGCGAGCTCGTACCTGCGATGCTATCCATCAAACTGTATATTTTAACGAGAGGAGAATGGGGTTTGTTTGCGTGCACGCGGCGTGAGGAAAACTCGCGAGAGAATAACGAAAGAGGGGAGGAAGGAAACGCGATTCGTCCGACCGAGTGCAACCCCAAATAGCGAATCATCGTGTCGATAAAGCGAGTACAACTTTTCTTCGTTACCTATAGTGTTTTCCTTCCGGAAATTGAATTTTTGTGAATCACTTCATATTTATCGATAATAATAATACTAGAAAATAGTGAAATCTGTCGTTTGACTGCTGACAGATGAAATTAATGAAAACACAAAATAATTTATCCGTTCGTTTTTCCATTTATTCAGTTAAATTAATACACCGAAAATACAATAAATTACTTATTTAATCATTGTGTAAGTATTATTAATTTTCAGGCTTGTTTGTGCTTAGGCAGAGCTTCGTCGTCATGGCAACCGAAGTCAAGTTCTCGTTCTCTCTCTCCTCACGTAATACGATCTGGCCAAATTTCTTCACGAGTGGAATGAAAGAACGCCCATGAAAGAACTGCATGATGCACAGAAAATACTACGTACACTCCCTTCAATTTTCCTCTTCGAATTATTCTTTTCAACATTTCTTTGCTTTATTTTTGATTTTACTCAATATGACGACTACGGTTATGAAAAATGTTTACAAAATTGTCTCCATCGACAATTTTCCCTAATTGAGAGAGGAATAAACAAATTCCAGGTGTCGAAAATTCGTCTTGCGAATTTCAGCAATTTTTCTCGTCAATGTATATATACGAAAAAGATCTGGAGTGCGGTGGACGCAGCGTGTAAGTGGCAATTTGATAAAGGTTCGAGGTACACACCTGGCTCGTTTCTTTTCTCACCCCCTCTCGTCGCCTTTCCACGTCCATCTCGTTTCTTCATCGCCACTCAGCAACAAACAGTCAGACGATAACGAATCGCGTCGTTCCGTGCCTCTTCGATCGATACTCGCGGAAATGTCACGAGTCTCTCTCTCTCTCTCTCTCTCTCTCTCTCTCTCTCTCTCCTCTCCCTCTTTCTTTTTCATCAGTTCCCCGCCTCTTTCTTATCCATTCGGCGAGCTTCTTTTCGCTACGGAGCTACGTGTCTCTCGATCCGTCTCGCTAATCCTGCGAAATACGCGACGACAAAACAAACCGTGCGCCGATGATTCGCTGTTTCGCAGTAGCGTGAGTCGACCTTTGGCCCGACGTCGCGAGAAGAATCGGATTACCCGAAGCGGTGGGATTCATTGTTAATTCACTTCCGCTTTATTTTCCTTCCTTCTTATTTTTCTAGGTCTGAATACTCGTGGGATCGTTTGATTAAGCACCAGAATGAAGCGACTCGTGATTTTTGTAGAACAGCTCTATTCGTTAAATTCATAAACCTAACAAGATTCATTTAAGAATTTCTCTTATTAATTCATTACTTACTCATTGCACATATATTTTTTATTAACGTTCTTTTTTTCGGACACTTTTTAAATTCTCGAACGGCGCACAACGTAAATGCATCACAGTTTGCAGAATATCGCAAGAACGAATAAATTTCCGAATTTTCCGTCAGCGTTAGTCGTTAATACCGGCTATCGGTGAATCGTCCATTACACCGGATTACGTTATCGATGTGTCCCCGTGGGCACAAATTGAAATTGATGCCTCGCGCGTGTGAATATTTCACGGCTGGTCTGAAAAACGAGTCCTCGACTAATTAGAATTCTCGGACGACGCGGGCTCTCGTCGTCGCTGGGTATTTCAATATGACGCGATAACGAGGATCAATTTCGTTTATCTCGACGTCATCGACGCTCATTGTTTCCCCGTTCGACGATTCCATACGGGACGCGAGTTCCGGAAAATTCATCGAATTATCCGAGATGCGCTCGTACGCGCAGCCCTCGATGATTCGAGCCCGAGATATTTATAGATTCGAGAGTATCGGGGTTTCTTTTGATCGAGACTGAAGTCTCTTCCGGGAACTTATTTATCATTCCTGATCGAGAGCGAGGAGCTTCTGGTGCTACGATTTTTTTTCCTCCTTACGAGCGATTCACCCTCCCACCGTTGCGTATCTACCATCAATCAAAATAGAACGCAACGTTGCGTTATATCGGTGTGTATATTCCTGCGCGATTATATAACTCAAATACGGCTCGATTGCGCAGCCATTTAATTATGTCGCCCAGTCGAGCGGCTTAATTCATTACGTTAATTACCGAATCCCCCGCCACGCGGACTTCGATAAAATCACAATAATTTAATGTACATGGATATAAATAAGGTATAGTGTTTCGTAGCCATAACGTTTTTAGCTGAACTCTCGCCTTTGGTTTTGCTGATCATTGTTTCACGTTAATTGCACTTCAGAACGATCGTAATTTAAAATTAGCAATTCTTTGACGGAATTATCGTTTCCTATTTTTTTACAAGCGTAGAACAAATAGAGAATTTTTGAGAAACTATCATATTACACACACAGTATACTAGAAATTTATTTTCTAATGAAAAAAAAACCTAGTCATACTCTCACAGCTGGTAGATATACCTGGGTAAAAATTTATACGTTTATAAACTTTTCCATCGCATGCAATTATTTTATTAATCTTCGATACGGAAGAATCTTAATATAGGGAAGGATTTACATTCATCATGGGTTACGACGACTTACTAAAGAATTTTATCGCATATTCAATACTATTGCGCGCCGAGGAGGAAAATCTTCTTTCTAGAATTTTTTTACTCATCTCTCTTCCCCCGCATGTCAAAAATTCCAACCGTCTCTTTCTCTCTCTCCCTCTCTCTCTCTCTCTCTTCCTCTATCTCTTTGCCTCCTACCCTCCTTAAAGCCAGAAGAAAAACAAATAATTCCTGGGCTTCAGCTTTAAAATTCTTCTTCAGTTTCTACATGCATAAGTAATGAGGGCCTACAGCTGGGGAGTTACTTAAAGCCGGACGAGCGCGAGACGTCGCTCACGTTCAAAGAGCCCGAGCAAGAGGGAGCTTGAATTTATACACGCGGTCGAATCGTTCCGTGTGGAATAGCTCGTGAACTACGGACGAATAGAGAAAGCGGTTTTAATTGAGAGTTTCGATTGTGCGGAGTGCCAAAGATCCGCTGGATATATCGGCCGTTCCGAGTGATTTTTTATTCATACAGTAGATATTGTTTTACTTGCAAATTTTGTACATTTTTTGACATTTCTGAAAACTAAACTAATCGTCGTCAAGTTTTATCAAAAATCACTGATAATTTTTACAAATTATAATTGAATTGGCAACTCATTTATTTAAAAAATTGATGAAAATTTATTATTGATCGTTGGTACGTAATTGTAGGTGACGAGAATTTAAATAAAAATCACATACATTTTTATAAATATTTATTTCTACGAAATACTTGAAATCGCAAAGAATGAAATTTTTCATGTTTGACGAGTGAGGCGTATTGGCTTTAAGCACGAGATGTACTCTCCCGTTCTATACGGAAAATGGAGGAGTACGTCGTTCTCTGTTTAGACATAGCGAAAAGCAGTGAGAATTCGAGGACAAATGTTGTGTCACGAGGCTCGCTTGAAAAATAGGTTACGATAGGATAAAATCCGAGAACTCGCGAGCATGTTTCTCAAAGGGAAAACAGGAAAAATTTGTGTCGCGATGACTTCGCATCTTGAAACGTCAAAGAAGCGTCTTACGACAATCGGGCGCGTGTTCGGCCTTGCCGTTCGATTGCGATATCCATCTAGCAATGGAAACGAAGAACGGCGATTAAATCCAGATAATATAATAGGTATACGTATAAAATTTTTCGCACGGATATTTAAGAAATCCAATTTACTCGTGACACTTTATTCGCGTTACGCCTGGAAGAGCAGAAAGATTGGAAGGCTTTCTTGGGTCGGATCGACCACGTGAGGTAGAAAAATAGTGAGAGGGAGAGAGAGAAGTGCGCCCACGTTCATTCACTGGAGGAGCTTTTCGCCGAAAATCCATCCGTCGTCGGTATAGGGAAACACAAGTCTCGATATCTTTCCTAGTATCATCTCGCGATACTCGGTCGAAGTCCTGTCGAATTAATTGCACGCGATACACGAGACGAGGACGATGAATTCGACCTCTGAGTTCCTGGACTTATCTTCATGTTATTGATTATTACACTAGAAAATTATTACTGTGATTAATAATAATTCATATTATTACGATATGTTATTACATTTTGATAAAACCCAATTATCTGGATATATTTTCACTGTAATATATGAATTTGTTCCTTGTTCTCTTATTTTTTTATTATTTTTTTTTATTCTTATATGTACACATTTATTTAAAAAAGAAAAAAAGATGATTAGAGTAATCAAAATGCAGAAATAAAATTTATTTATCAATTGAGAAGAAAACATCAAAATAACCACACACAAGAAATTGGTACATCCACATTCGTTGAAACTCAATAAAGAGAATATCAGAAAAATAATAAAGGGAAGAGTTTGTCAACCGTGGAGCGAACGAGTTCTTTGAAAATAATCGACGATGGTTGGAAACAAGACATGGGGGTGGTGAACGGCGACGACCGGGGGCGTCGAGGGGATGAGAAGAGCGAGTGGCGCGAACTCGAACGCGCACGCCACCGCAGCTCAGTCAGCTACTGGCCCGCGAGTGGTAAAGCTCGCGCGTCGCGTCGCGTCTTCGATCTTGCTAATTCGTCTCCCCCCAAAATTGTGTGCGCGTGTCGTGTCGACCCGATACTCTCGATTCTCTCGAATCAGCCCTCGGGGCCGGTATTCGGAGTTCGAGTGCCAAGTGCTTCGCAATGTACGCGAACGTGATTTCTTGCCGCCTCGAGGTGAGTTACGGTTCGAAAATTTTACAAATTTCAAACAATTCAGAAGCTCCTTGATTTTCGGAGTGTTCTACACAATTTTCATAAATCATCGAAATATTTTAATACTGAGGAATTTTGAATTTGGTTTTTTTTTGAAAATACTGTTGTTTATGTAACGAGTTTCGAGTTTACGTTCGGAAGAAAATTTATAAATTACGTCGAGTTTCTTGAAAAATGAAAGACCTGAACATCGCTCGACCGCTGTGATCGATCGTTTTCTTCGTTTATACGCGGCGACATCACCGATGGGAGAAGGGAAGGGGGTTTAGGAAGAAAGGCTGTACGGACGTCGCAACTCGTTTTTTCCAATTAATTCCCTCGAAAGGACCGACGATCTCTTTTCTCTGGCTCGCGGAGGGAGAGAGAGAACTCGGCAGGGTATATTTTATGAATTTTCATTGCAGTCGCGACACGGAACCATTGTTTCTCGCATCTATAACACTGTCCACGCGATAACTACTGCTACAAATTACTTGCTCACCCTCGTTCCACTCGCGATCAAATTGCTCTCTCCTCTCTTTCTCTCCCAAAAGCAATAAAGAACCCCGTGAGAGTGGAGCCCGATGAAAAAATAAAGCTCTCTCCTGCTCCCACTCTCTTGTTTTCCTCGTTCGTTGCTGTGCGTGTTCTCACAGTTTGTTCTCTCACCCTATCGTCGAGTGGCAAGCGCATTGACAGTTGTTTGCTAGCAATCAGCTGGTATAAAGAGAAAGAGAGAGACGGCGAGACAGACCGTTATTTAGATCAGAAATATTATACAGAGCAGTCTCGTTTGACGTTGCTATGTGAGATTATTAAAATTTTTTGGAAATATACTCCTCGAGATAATAAGAGAAGCACTTATGAAAAAGAGCAATTACCAAATTAATAAATTTTTACGAGAAATGCTCATAAAGTTCTATATTTTAATAAAATAATTTTCGAACTGCAATAAATTCTAATTAGAAAATAGCCTATATTAACCCTAAACACTCAATAGAGACATCTTAGATGCACTCAGAACTTTAATTTAACCAAACATCGTAAGAAAATATCCAAGCTCCGTTTGAGCAGACAAGGCGTACTTAGCGCGATAAAACTCTAATATAATCAGGATGTATTTATTATTTCGACAAGCTAAATAGAGCCAAAATTACATAGGACGCACTCCCACGAGAGACGTTACTCCTCGATTGTTTTGTTTTCTCTAACGCTACATCTTCCTCTTCCAGTCACCTCTACATCATCCGAGGTTCACAAAGGGAGTAACTGGCACAGAGCCCGCGGGCCATTTTCCACACGGCCTCTCGGTGCCGTGCAAGTTCGCGCGCCTCTACGTGGCAAACGTAAGACGTCGTGACACGGCGTCTTTTACTCGACATATGTACGTCTCGCTCTCGTCCCACCCACCACCCCGCCAATCGAATTGTTTTCGTACGTCTCTCTGTGTGTACGCGAGTGACTTCAACGTAAAAGGGGGAAAGAAAAAAGAGGAAACTTTTCGGAGGGTGAAACGTTTATCCTGAAAACCCTATCCGAGAGTGTCGTGAAATTCCGTTTCGTGCCTTTGGATGTACAAGGGAGAAGTTTGTCGAAAATTTTTAATCTCGCGACATTCGATTTTAAAGCTCTCTAGATTAAAAGAGACAAGATTCTATTTTTGTTTCGGAATTGTTACAAATCGTTTGTTCTCACTCGCTTCTCCCATTGTCCAGGAGAATTTTCACGATTTTCCGAGAACGAATGAGATAGAGAGGGATGAACTGCTTTGACGCATGGGACAACGACGAGTTTTTGCCCGATAAAGCATCAAAAGCGGAAAGAGCGTACAACTGCCGAGACTGCGCTGTATCGACATCTCCCCTTTAACACGCGGGCATTCTATTCGTTGTACGTTTCTGCCACGAGACTCCGAAGAATGGCAAAACCCGGCGAGAAAAATTTTTCACGAGGATTGACGAATTTTTTCTCCTCCACCCTCGCCATTCTTTCGACCCACCGTCCTGTTTTCCCTTTTTTTTCGACCCGAAAACTTTTAACGAAGCAAACGCGACTCGCGCGTTAAACGAATTCGTCATTCGGGTTGAACGGTCGAGCGTGTTTCTCGCTATTTTTCGCAAAACTGCGCCGTTAATATGAAAAAAAGAGGCCGAAAAGGCTTTTTTCTTTCCCGGGACGTTTTTACAAGTCGTCGCCTCGGCCGGCGTGGCGTTATAGTCTCATCGGTGCGGTCGATAATATATCTAGATCTGGTGGTTGCGCGTGTTTCACGTGCGCGAGAGGGAGAGAGAGAGAAAGAGAGACGAATTA
>NCVS01000681.1:243689-254554 GCA_003055095.1 Goniozus legneri
CGACGAATCGATGATCACCCCGAGACCCGTTGGAATTCGTCGTAACCCTTAATTACGGGTGACTTCGGTACGAAGGAAATTCCCGACTCGTGGAGACCTCGATTTCGAAAATCGGCGACAAAATTATCGATCCGAACTGCTAGACCGTATGAAAGATTAATGCGAAAGTTGTAATTATCGTTGAGGGCTGGCCGAGTCTTCCACTCGGTTTTCTCGAGAACGACTTCGTCGGTTGGAACTGATTGAACTTGAGGAAATCGATTTCTTTAGACCGAATTTTTGGCTAAAATGAACGCCCTGAGCGAATGCTTTTCGCTAGTCAACCGAGTTTGACTTTTAAACCGGATTTTTTATGTACAGGAAGATATATTTATCGAGAACAAATATTGATATTGGTTGATATCATTCGGGATAGCTTTGAAGCTATTTCTGATTGGGTAACGAGAAATCTGAAAAATGTGGGAATTCTCTATGGAGAAAAAAAATGGGAAAGAACGTTTCTATTTATAATTCCTGGAAATATTTGCAAATTTAAGAAACGTTATTTGCAACACATGGTGTGATAATGTTTGAATTTGACGTCATACATTTTCAACGTATACATTTACTGTAAAGTAAATATAGTTGAGACCATTTATATCTCTAAATATACTTTCTGGAGGCTCAAACGAGACTCAAAATTGACTTCGAAGACTGATTGGCTCCCTTTTACCATCCCTCGCTTTGTCTTCACTCGCGACTCGGGAGATAGAACTTTAATGCACGATTTTGCTCATAATCGCGCGAGTCTTCGATCGATCGGAACCGCGGCTCCGCTCTAGAGCTGTCATTCACTCTCGAACGCATGCAGCTGAAATTACAAGCTCGGGGCTGATTGCATCCGGCGTTTAGGCGTCAAAAACAGGCTGAAACAGCTGGCGAGTTTCCTCGAGATGGATTCCCAATGGCGATAAGTAGTTTATTTCACTCAAGTGGAGTAACGCCAGTGGAGGGAGTCGCGAATGTATCAGACGGGTTTCCCCCCGAGAGCTTATTATCCAAATAATATCCAGCGCTTTCCGCGGGACCCGGAGCGCGTTCGCGTTTTTCTTTCTTCTCTCGTCAGGTGAGCTCCTCACGGGTAATTTTTTTTTCTCACGCACTCACCTCGCGTACGTGTCAGCATCGCTTCTTCGCCGAGGGAGAAACTTCGGGCGTGTGGCCGAAGCACGAAAACCCAGAACTGGTTATACACAACCCGTACAACGAGCGCGAGGGGTTCTATTTTTGTTGCGGTATATCGATTTTTCCGTTTGAAGTCCGTGTGTCGTTCGCGTAGCGATCGCTCCTTTTTCCCATTCTCGCTACCTAGAATTCGATACTCGAGTAATTTCGCTCCTAGTAACTCGCGAAACCGAGAGCGAGCCCGAGAGGGTCCTCGCACCGTGAGATGTGGAACCGATGTAGCGTTTGAGAGCAGAGTTAGAACGTACGCATTACACGCGCTTAATTACGCGCTACGCGGCAACGTTGTACTCTTTCTTTAATGTATTCATTTAGAGTATCAACGCGACCATTACGCCATAATACGCAAGAAGCACAACGCGATAAATACAATTATGATTACAATTTTCACTCCTTTATAATATTCGATTTCATATTAATTCCGGACTTAAAACGTGGAAATTATATGGTTACCATCTACCCGTGACGAATTGAGAGGGAAATCTTGCTGAATCAAATAAATATTTGTCTTGATACCGCTAAAAAAATATACCGCGAGATGGAATGAAGTATTATTCCGACGAAATATATGACGTTTGAAATAACAGCGGTCTCTGACATTTGAATAGATATAACCAAATATTTTTCCACGATATTCAAGTGGACATTTAATTAATTTGACAAATTAATTTCTTAAATGCGGACACTTTGATCCCTCGGTAAAACGAATTTAAAATTTCAAAACGGAATACCGGAATTCCAAGAGATATAGACGAAATTGTCGCTGAATAGCGTTCTCGCCCAGCAAATCCGGTTCGAGGCGTTCAATAGCCACAGTCATTACTTATTTCGCGAAGTTTTGTGAGCACACACACACACAACAATTAAATCGAATCTGCACACTCGGGCGCGATAATTATCTCAATCTCCAGTTTAAACGTTATAAACCTCACGGAGAAGTCGGAAGAGGAAGAGAGGAATATCGAGTGGAACATCGAGAGTAATCGAAATCGATACTAACCGTGCTCTAATTGGTTCCGTCCATTATGGGATTTATCTGAAGGATCATTGGAGGTTATTTTACCTCCTGGATATCATTAGATACGGATTTTCGACTTCTCAAAAGTTTGGTGAAGAGGGGGGAGGAGGGCTGATGTGGTTTATACAAGCCATCTGGTGACATAACGGACGCGTATCGTCGATATTAGCGTGTTCACGTAATTAGTCTACAACGTTGCCACGTAGCGCGGAATTAAGCGCGTGTAATGCGTACGTTCTAACTCTGCTCTCAAACGCTACATCGGTCTTTAAACGAATACCTCGCTTTCTCTCTCTCTCTCTCTCTCTCTCTCTCTCTCTCTCTCTCTCTGTTGCGATTATCAAACAACTTTTCATGTACTTCTTACCTCACGAAATAAATTTTGCATTTTCATCACGTTTCAATCCATTACAGACGAATAATTTCTCAGAGAAGGTTAGAATCTACTAATAAAAATGGAAAATATTCTGCGCCGGCTGAATATTTTCGAGACACCAATATGTTCTATAATTTTTACGATTTTCGGATGTCTTTTTGACGACAGAAATTTAGTCGAGTTTTACAATTCCGAACAGTAAATTAGTTTTATTTTAATTTTTTTAAATTATGATCGAACCATACTAAAGTTACTATAGCAGTTAGCAATACCCCAACAATTATCTTTAGTTTTTTACTATTATTTCGTTCTACGATTAAATTCAACTAGAAAAAAAACAATTTAACGAATATAATATGTAATTAAAAATTTTCCACTGTCTAAAAGCGAGGTGAAATTTTGTAACGCTGGAAAATTCTGGAAGAAAAAAAACAAAGCAAATTATCGCCGAGAGGAGAGTGCAATTTCTCCGAAGTAACTCGCTTTGAGATTCAGCTCGATCAGGGCGATGGAGGTATCGAGCTTTAATCGATGATACAGAGAACGTGTGAGCGCGAGAGGTCGCACGGTAGGCCGGAAAACTCGTCGAGACCTTTCCCTAGCGCGTCACGGCGATAATAAGGTTGCGTCTCGAGTGTGGGGCGATAGCCGTGCGTGTGCGGAGGATGCAGAATAAAACGAAGAAAGAAAAAAGATTCTCTTTTCTCCCTTCGTTCTCGCTGCTACAAAAGCCTGTTTTGCGTTTTATCGTATAACTCTATCGTCGGGCACTCGAAAGTTCAAGTTACACATTTCAGACTCCTCATCTCCACCCAGTTTCGTAATTACGACTAACGAAAAGACGCAATTCTCGAGTTAGGTTACGCACGATTCAATCGAATCATTCTGAAAAAACGTCTGTAACGTCTTTTTTCGCTGGCCAAGATTGGCAATTGTCTATTCAGAATGCGAGTGTGCGGATCGGCGACATTTTCAAGAATATCCTTAAATTATTTCCGAGCGGTTGAATTTGAAGTGGAAGGAATCGAGAGAGTCTTATCCCGCGCACCGCCCACCGGGAAGTACGATTTTATTTAAAGCTCGACGATAAAACCGTGAGCTCGATATTCCGGATAATTCGTACAGGTCGCGCTACGATTTTCGTTATTCTCGGTTCGATTCCGTCCGCTAATTACCCAATTACGAGGATTCACTGCATTAATGGCCGACTTTATCTGCTAGCAATGGACCCGGCATGATCACGCGACAAGCTTTGCAAATATTCTAAATCGGGAGTGAATATTCTCATCGATCAAACATTTAACGCAACTTCTCTTGATATTTTGCAAACGCTATTTCCAGGAAGGTCGTGGATTGCACGCGAGAAAAACAGAGAGTGGAAAATGTGTATTTTTGTATTTATACGAGTATCATTTACGACAGGTCGTTTGAACCCGGAAGTTCAATCAATACACGCGTTCCATACTCGAGGAGTGAAGTTATGTTTAATATAAACATTATTCATTTTATGTGTACACGAAAGTACTTATCTCACGTAATACTAATATACAAATTTCATCTGTTGAAAAATAATTCACTATAATTAACTGCAAACAGTTCTAAAAATAAATATTTTTTTCAAAAGAGGACTGCCAAGTTCATGGCTCATTACTATTCTGTCCTCTGGATTAAACTTCACATGTATGTAGAAGAGTAAAATGGAAAGTATCGATCCACCATTATCATCTAATAACACCCACTCGGATCGCATCGACAGTTAATTGTAGACTTGGGAATTTTGCACGGCCCGTAGTTTGATTCGACTTTTATAGTTTATCGACGAAGAAGTGGAAGACAAAAAGGGAGTCGCAGGCGGAAGTGTCTCGTTATTAACTCTTGATATAATTATAAACTTTACGGAATACGCAATTACGAAGTTTTTTTAAAACGAGAAGCCTTTGTACCGAGATGTCCAAAGGTCCTCGTTGAATGAACAGAGGCCGCCTACGTCGAGCGCCGACGGAGGTACGTCACGCGATCTTCATTTTTTTCCCTATTCGTTCGCTCCATAACGATACGATCCGAACTCGCCCATCCTCCTTCCTCCTTAATTAGGATAAATAATTACGCCTCGGAGCGCGGTATTAATTACAGTATCGAACTTTCTTAATAGGCGATCGCAATTTTTAGTATTAGGGACGAGCGAGAGAGAGAGAGAGAGAGAGAGTGAGCAAGGCTTGAAACAAGTTGATTCCGGCGGGGCAAGTTTGGAAATTGCGATGCCCGTTATAGTTGACGGAGCGCGCGGAATTCGTCGGATTAATTAAACGCGCTCCACGCGTAATCGATCTCCGGCACTCCTCGTGTATTCCGAGAATTTTCCCGACGTGTTTTATATTTTTTACCCGGAGCGCGAAAGCGAGAATGAAAAAGGCGAAAACTCATGGATCGGGTTTTGATTTGTCTCGATCGTCAGTTTGCGCGGATTGTCGGCACGCTCGTTTCGCGAAACAGCCAACTTTCCGCCCACACCTACCGGGAAACACATCCACACGTGTGGCTAAAGTACTCCGGAAGTTTAGCAGCCTCGGGCGTTCCCGAAATCGTCCTACCGCGAGTTTCTCTCATTCACCCGTTATATTGCGGATGTGTAATCTCTATGAAACTCGCAATATCGCAATCGACCGAGCCGAATATCTGAGAGCAACATGGCTTAATAATTTTGACATTTTGGAGTTCCGCTTTGACGGGTTGCCATCCTTCAGGCGCCGGAATTCCGAGATCGGATTCCTCGAAGTGTCCAACGGGAAGGGCTCTAATTCGTATGAAATGTCTAATGACGGAGACCTCCGTTGCTGTAACGTTGACGGGTTGTCACTTTTCGGGAGTTACTTGTCTCGCGTTGTACGAATTTACCTCTCGATATAGCTTCAGAATATTTTTTCTTCTCAACAATTAAAACCAATTTTTCATCAAACTTTTATCCTCTCGAATTCTCCTCACATTCAAATTTCACTGGTTCGAATCGGAAAAGTAACAATCGAGAATGGAATTCCACGTCCGGTGGAAGCAACTCGTGACTCCAAAGCTCGTACGGGCAGTTCTTGAGCGTGTCCCGTACATGCAGGCAGAGTTTGAGACTGGATTGCCGGTAATAGGCCAAGTTATAGCGATATCGCTTGGCCCGCTTTTCTCTCTCTCTCACTCTCTCGTACCCTTCATGCGTCGTTAACTCTTGCCTACCCGTCCACCCCTTTCACCCTTGACGAACTTCCTTAATTAACGATCGTAGTTTCGCAGTGCGCGCCTACGTAGACGACGTTACCAGTTCTCTCCCCTCTCATCCCCCTTGTAAAACGTGCCTATCGACGTCGAGTACAATCGCAAAACGGCTGGGCTCTCTCTCTCACTCTCTCTCTCTCTCTCTCTCTCTCTCTATGTCTGTCTCTCTCTTATCGAGACCCATCACGCGAACCCCCTTACGGCCCGTCGTACGTTTTCGTTCGTTCCGTCACGGAACTCGTATATTAACATCCCGGGCTCTTATACCCAGACCCGTACGACTATCCCGAACGACAGATAGGCACGACGTTTACGCGCCTTCCACTAGAATTCAGGTTACGATTTATGTATCGAATAATTGCTTTGTTACTAAATAGGACACTCGCTGTTCCGTTGCTCGAGTGTATCTCGATCGATCCGAATTTAAACAAACAGGCTTAAACTGGGATAAAAGTTAATTTAACGTAATTTGAGAAGTGATAATATTTCAATATTTATAAAATAACAAAGCCGTCGGGGATACATATAAATGCAAACGATTCCCTCTCAAATTGGAAAATAATTGAGTCTGGCAGTGCCAATTTTTTATTTTCTGCATACCCTTGAATCCATTGAAATACAAACGTAATCCTCTCGGATGGCACTAACCAAATCAAAAAATATAGCAAGGCTGTGCAATTTTTTTCAGCTGGTGCATCTCTTCCAACACGTGCGAGGCAGAAATGAAAATAATTGAGGTACGAATAGATACAGATTGTGTATCGTGGCGATCGATGAAAAAATTGAAATTACACAAGTTCGCCGACGGGTTTTAGTCGGATTTCAATCGTCCGCGTGAAACTTGGCATAACAGAGCACCCAAAAATGCGAACAGGGCGCGCACGCACTCTCGTCGTAATCACAGCGAAATCGAGGGTATAATCGCGCGTATGAAGATTCTCTAGCTCGCTCCGACTGGCCTAATCGCCCCGCATGCCAAAATTCGATCTAGTTCCCCCACTCTGGCCGGAATTCTCTCTTCCCACCCCTAAAACTTCACCCCGCAAAACCGCGACCCCGCTCACCGCTCTCGCGTGTTCCTCCTACGCGCGAGTAATTTTATTTTGTTTTTTTTTTCATCGGCTTATAGAGCTCGCGAGAAAGAACGCGATGATCCGCTTGTGCAGATTCGGTAACTGGATAAACCGATGCGTGTTGTCGAACTTTCAATCCGCGTGTTTTTCGCGAAAAATCGAGGGAGAGAAATACCCGATAATTCTGTACGCTAATTCTCGGCGATGTAACCGCGATAACGAACCACCGGTGGAGTTCGGAAACCAGCCTGTTACAGAGAATCAACTTTACGTGAAAAGAGAGAGAAAAAAAAATACGAATTTCGTCGAAATCTGAGGAAACGAGTGAGAAATTTCGTGATTCCACTGGGAGCCCCGTGGTTCAATGACGAGGCACGCTCTCTCGTATCAGCGCTAAACGAATCCGACGTGTAGCGCATAGCAAAATAAATTTTATCAAAGTCCCTCTCTCTCTCTCACGTTCGCTATCTCGCGTGCTCAGCTCGCTTGTTGAGCGTACAGGGAGGAGTATGAACTTCTCCTGGCGGCGCGACGTACGCGAGAGGGAATGCTCGGTAAACCAATTACATTACCCCGTTTAATCTGGATAACATCGGCCGGGTAATCGAGTTTGTCAACGCGGGCTCGCGCGTCTTGTGCACGGGCCACCCCGACGCGATCGGATTATCCCTGGCGTGCCAAACTCTCGCATACGTCGCATGCCCTCACCGCCCGATGCATCATCGACCCGCCCTACTACGCCAGTCTTAATCCCAATCTCCGAAAAGATACCCTGGTTAACGCTCGCAAATTGAGCGCGGAATCCCCTCAGTGGATCGAAAAATTAGAATACGGCATCGGATCATTGATCGTGTTGAACACAATTGTACAAACACAAAATGAAGAGAGAAGAAACTAGTAAAAAGAGAGAGATGAATAAATACATGGCAAAAAATTTTTTTCTGCTACAGTTTTCTTGCTCCCTTCGGATTTTTAATAATTTTCCCTCACTGAATATTCACAAAGCCCAACAAAAAATATTCATCCCCGAGACCTCCTACAAAGTTTCACAGCGCGCTGCCAAAAGTAGTCAAAAATTCGAACCAATCGATCGTAATGGCAGACCGAATGGAAATAGCGTGAGAGGATCTCTCTCGAAACGCGTACATATGTACCCGACGTTATGAGTGCATCCATCACGATAACGTCGTTTGCTAGCGCGACGCGTACACCTGGCAGCGCGGATAGGTAAAAAGAAAAATGAAACGACACCGGTAGCGAGAGTAAAACACGCGAGGTATAGCGAGCGAAAAATTCGTCATGCGGCAACTCTAGTGGAAAAGGTCCGACATTTGTCAGACATTGGAAAGCCATTCGTCGCTACGGTTCGCTCGCTCGCGCGTAATAATGTAATGGCGGGGGTCGAAGGTGGCTGGCTCGAGGACCGATACTGGCTCAGAGCCAGTGACACCCGGAGACTCGGCGATATACGACGAGGGATAGGAGGGAAACTTCCACACGTACGGATCTAATACGTTCTTTCGCGCCTCCCGATAAGTGCATTTGGCAGATGGCTTATCGCGTCCCGCCTGCACGACCCGTGAATTTCGATGTCCCGGCCACGTATCTCGAAAAAAAATCAAACTATCGCGTAGAAAGTAATCGTCGACTACAACGTTATTTACGACGAATTCGTTCGGGATTGGATTCTCGATTTTTTCCACGAATCGAGTTCAGCGAGATAAAAGCATTGCTCCGCTTTGCGATATAAAAATTAAATCATATCTTCGTTCAGAGAAATAGTTTGATTTACTAGTTTAACTTTTTTTTCCAAATAGTAATTTATGACAAATCTAGAATACTATAATACGTATAAAGATGACAGAATTTCGGTAGACGCTACTAGATTAAGCATCTGCGGTAACAAACTACGCGTCAGTCGTAATCATAGGTCCATCCTAACGTTTATTCTTAGATTTATCTACACCACAACTATTAATCTCGCTGTTCAATCTAGCGCTAGCTGTAGCCAGCCAGACGATAAATCCGCGTCCTCGGATTTCTATTTTCTCTGTATTAATTCGGTCTTGTCAGATGCGCGAGAAGAACGCCGGTTTCCGGTGGGGGACCAATCGCCACCTACAAGAAGGGCTAACCCCATTCCCCGAGAGATAATCCGGTTGTGATAAAAATTGAAATGAATCGTGTCCCCCGTTCCCGCCTGGGAACGTCTATCCGCACTCACGAAAATTGCCTTCAATTTCGTTCCGTTTAACTCTCTTCTCTCCTCCCCTCTCATTCTCGTTTACCACGTCACGTCGCGAAGAACGCGCGGGAAACAAATGGATGGTCTTCCCCCCTGGTAATGATAAAGGCAAGATTAAACCGAGTGCGAAGAGAGAAAAATAAAGAAAACTCGAAAATGGTCAACGATCCCCCCACCTCGTTAATTATTTCCATCGCGAGAGATTCCCAATCTCGAATTACAGGAGGGTTTCGAATTCGACCCAATTCAGCCGGTCGTTTTCAATCGCGTTCGCTAGATAATCCTCCGAGGTTTCCTTTTCTCTCTCTCTCGAATAACGAGCGCGATGCTGTAATCCCCAAAAATTTACAAGCTCGCGTCATCTCTAAAAACATTTACGAGTTATCGATCCTCGGAACCACGCGAAATACGAAAATAATTGATCCCCGTCGGGCACCAAGTGCGCGCTAGATTTTGCCACGCTGGAAAAACGCTCACCTCGTATATCAATCGGAAGTGGTAAATAAAAACGATACACGAAATCGCTTTCAGTTTGATATCGACTATCATCGACCCGGCGACGGGAATTTCGTTCGTTTAATTTCGCGTCTGCGGGATAGCGAGATACTCCCTTCAATTTTTTTGCGCTCTTTATTAACGTGATTAAATGTGTTTTCGTAGCTTTTGATGGCCTCAAAGCGAGTGCTTGCAAACACGTGGAGCTTCCGAATGGGAGAAACGTGAAATTTTTTCAAATTTCCGGAAATTAAATGAAAATTGAACGAGAACAATGAAACTCGTGCAGAAATTTTTTGAGTTGGCGTTAATTATTTGTCGCATCGAAATTTTATTACGCGATATTTTCCGATAATTGCCCTTTGATTATAGTTTATAATTATATTCTTCGAACTCGAAATATTCATAGCAACGGTTATCCCTTGGAACTCAGAAGCGCTCAATAAAATCTAATCACTCCTGAAATCTGAAATTACAATTCGGCACGGTACGAATTTTTTCATGAATTCCAGAATGACAGGGCTTTGCGGACATTAATAAATACGTGTCTCGATAGACGAGGGAAAATTCATTATTGAATCTCTCGACGAAATATTAAAAATTCGGGTGTTTTCGACGATGGCAGAGGTCGGAGGTAGTTGTTAACGAAAGGGAGTGGAAATTTGGGGTTCTTATCTATCTAGGCCGGCAATGCATCACCTCGAATTATCGTATAATGTCTCCGATATCGCGATGTTCGTTACGGTGTACGGGCGTCGTCTTATCCCCGTTGGGCGATCTCTCGTGAACCGAGAACCGGAGAGCTCGCGAGAGCCAGAAAACGAACGAGTGGCCTTCGTTGGGCGTTACCGGCCAACGCCGTAATGACAAAACCCACCCTAAACCTTCCTAATATATTTCTGATCTCGACGGTCGTTTCCGCGTATAATCAGATATCTGGCCCGATTTCGATAACGAGAATGATAACAAGCGCGTTAACGAACTATCGATGAATCCCCAATCAACGATTTTTAGAAATTTTTTCTCCTCGCGGGTCAACTTTTTTGCGAAACAATTCGATTCGGAAAGAGAAAGAGAGAGAGAACCGTCGAAGCCATAAACGTTAAAATTGCATCAGCCGGCGCCTTGTTTCGGTTCTTTTACCCTTCCTTTTTGTTCCTCCCCTCTTTTTTT
>NCVS01000681.1:254592-273956 GCA_003055095.1 Goniozus legneri
TTTTTTATTAATCCCCGAGTCATCCGCGAAAGCTGAAAACTTCAATCGAGTAACCGGACATTTTTTTTAATAACATGCAGATTTTTCGTTACGCCGCGCAATCTTCTTCTCTTTTTGTTTCGTTGGAACGTTTTTTTACCAACCTCGATATGGAGAAAGAGAGATAGAGAGGACGGGAGTTTGGATGTAAATTCCGCTCGGAGGTTCATTTATAGGATTTCCAATTCGCGAGCGATGTTCGAAACAGGTCACGACGAATTTATCCGCCGGTCGGAGATCAATGCTCCGGAGTTTCGATAGACGAGAGTCATAATGAAGTGGCGAATCCATATTTCAATATTTTTCCGTCGCCGATGAAAGTCGAATGAGGAATGAAGAAAAATTCAACAAAAATTACGAATAATAATGGGAATATTTGCCCTTTAACAACATTACATTCAAACTCGTAGAAATTTTGCAAGGAAGGAATTCAACCAGGAAAGACTCGCACAATTATTTCTCTTCATTTGAGTCTGACGCGATTCTCGGAGCCGAATGGCACAAATAAAAAGATTTCCCGAGCCGTTCAAAAGGGATGCATTTCACGCCGGTTGAAAGCATTTCTCGTTCGCATTGATAATCGTTGCGAAACTCGTCCGCAATTTTTTTAAAGCTCATGCCCCCCTTTGCTCCTGGCATCCTTGGGAAACGATCAAAAAGAGGAAGAAAAAAATTGTCACGTTCTTTGAGCCTTGAAACTACTTAGAATATTGCGAATTATGTTAACGAGCTGAGTTGAAAGAGGGTTGGGCGAAAGTTGAGAAAAAAGATGTGAGAGTAAGAGAGACAGAGAGAGAGAGAGAGAGTTGCCTAGTTGCTCGACTCTCCTTAAAATGCCTTTTTCCAAGACTCAACTCGACGCCGGGAGTGGAATAAAATATGAACGAGAGGAGCTTGTTTTTCGACCCGGGAAAGTGTCTCCAAGTTGAGATATGCGCGATTGACGTGAATTTAACGATTGGAGCTGTAACTGTAGACAGTCGATAGAACAAGATGACGAATATAATCTCTCGGGATTATCCCTCGATAAATGAAACGGCCTTTCACGCGCACACAGACTTCAAGTTATTCGTGTGTATATTTTGTAATTAAAAATACTTTATTTCTCTTGATTGATTTGTTAATCTTCCATACAAATTCCGAATTATTCGATTAAATCGACACGGCAAATAAAATTCTGATTCTACTTTCTTTCGTTTATTCATCGGCTCCGAAAATGTAATATAATATTTTTAATGATTTAATATCAATTTCTATTTTCAGGATTGATAGAATGACGGCGTGATGCTGAATCGGCACTCGTCGTCGCGACGCCGACGGGCGTCGCGTGCCGTCATCAATGCCGAGCACGCGGCGGAAATGTTCACCGCGACGCATCGCGATCGCAGGGCGAGCGTCGCAACGGACAAGCTCCTGATGCCGCAAACTAGCCCGGGATCGACGATGGAGAGGCAGAGATCACCACGCGGAAGCTGCGTACCTGACATCGCTCTGGATGCCGAGAACGGAATCATGGAGGAAGTAAGAATTATTCTTCGCTTCAAATTTCGATAACCAAAATCTCAAACTCGGAATTTTTAAACACTAAGAAAAATTTGACTACGAAATTTAACTATGCTAAATAATAAAAAAAAAAAAACATAATCCTCTCTTATATGAGAAATCGTTAAAAATATAACAACGCAATATAACCTCGGTTTCATTACAATAAAACCAAATGTATCATAAAAATTTTACTCTTGGTGTTGCCTTGTTGTACTAGATGCAAAATATGACAACAGAGTTGACGTTTCGTTGGCCGGTATAATCTTGGGGTAAATATAGCCTGCCATCGCAAATTTGTCCAATGAATTCAACTTCATCAAATATAACATCTATTGCAATTCAAATAGATATTATTCGATCGAATGTCATATTTTCTAACGTACTCGATTTTCTATTTAACTTTATACTCGGTAGCTAGCGTAAACTCAAATACTTCGTTGTACTTTTCCGCTAACGAAACAAAGCTATCTACGACCAGCCGTTATAATAACACGAGTCGACAAGACGAATAATCAAACTCGAAAGACAAACTTTAAGTCTACACGCCATAAGCGCGTAAAAACCCACCCCCTTCGACGGTTAACTACGTTATTACTGGGAAACTGCGGAGGGCGATGTTTGACATTTCAGTAGAGTGGAAAATTCGACAAGAATTTGGATCGGGGAGTGTCGGGAGCTCGAGCCTCATTAGGCAGGGGCGCTCGTTTACTCGATACGACGGACGACCTCTTCACTCTCGCCATGAGTTAAGGAAGGGAGGTTCGCCTTTGCCGGTGAAAATCGAATTAGCCGATATTATCGCGAATACGTAGATATATGTAACTTTCTTGGAAAGACAACCCCGCGGGGCTCTGCGTTTCGTAGCTAGTTGAATTTACTACCCCCTCCCAATTTATCTCTCTCGCACACACGAGTGTCATGCGTATTTACGTAGCTACCTATCCTTGCCCTTCACGCTATCCTAATTTCATTGCCCGGGCTCTCGGAATCCCTTTGAAACTCACCAGCACACAAACGCACGGGTATCTACGTATTCGGAGTATTGCGGTGTGAACGTATCGCGAGCATTTATATGCTAAACGAGAGACGTTTCCCGAAGCCCATCTCCAATTTCGAAAAGCCGCGACCTTTGACGGTGCCGAGCATCGCGAGCGATTAGGGACGACGCCATCTGGGCTTTCCGGGAAAACTCGATTTATCGGGGAGGGCGAATGATTCTCGAGGCTATAAATCGTTCGAGAATCGAGAAAAGCGGTATAAATTTGCGAGACGAGAACGTCAATTTTAATCACCGCGCGTGAAAATCGAATATCTCGTCTCAGCCTCGCCGGGGACTCATAACGGAGTTACCGTGCTCTGTATGGTGCAGTAGTGTGTATCGGGGGGAAAACAGGAGCTGGAAAAATTATATAGAAACACCGTTGGGTATGTAGGTTAACACGCTGGGACGCGACATTTCCATAATGCGGTTACACCGAGTAGCTTCGTTCCTGCCGTCGATGTATCGATCTCGGGGATCGATAACGCGATGGAATAAAATTGGATTCTACTCCTCCGGAGGAACCATCGATGCCGATGTATTTCCTGTCTGTTCTCTGATAAACTCGCTGAGATATTTTTGCTCCCGGAAATTAACAGATCCTAATTATTAAATAACAATCAAATAGTAAATTACATTGTTGCTACAATTTTTATAGTAAGAAGTTTAGTTTGAATTTCCTACAAAATTTGTCGAGAAATATCTTTACTGAGAAATCAAACAGGAATATACGAGTTGATTACGCCATTTACTATTCAATATTGTCGGACCGAGCTGTCAAATTAAGCTCAGTGTACCCAGAAATTTCCATCCTGAAATTTGTCGAGACGACGCGAATCGGTCGGTCAATTATTCGCGCAACGGGTGGCGAATAGTGAGCGAAATAGGAGCTGCGCTTTTAAGTGCTCGGAGAGCGAGACATAATTTCCTTATAAAGTTGAAAACACCCGCGACTTCGGAGGAGAGAGGATTGAATCGTCCGACGCGGTTAGCCGGCCCGATGGAACAATAACCATTTTACTCGCTCTCTTCTTGCCGCCGCTCTTCTTTACTTGGAAATTGTACCGTCACGGTAATTTCAACTTCTGGTGAAACTTTCGCTGATTAATTAATCAACCGATTGAGACCGTTATCGATAAGGTACGAGTGGAATACCGACGAGTCTTTTTTTACATATTTTCGTTAATATGAATTGTCACATTCCGGTTGTGGATTAGCGAATTTAATTAAATTCGGTCATATATTGCTTACATCGTGTATAAATGAATACCGAATAATGTGTATAATTGGACGTTATTTCAGTCCTCGTATTTGTCGTACTGATTCGTTAGCTTGCTAATTTGTTTATCCCAAATTTATATCCTCGCGAGCTATTTTTGAATTCTGCGAATGCATCGACATTCCAACTACATGCTATTTTTTTTTTCAACTCCAGGGTGTGAGTCGTCGACTGCTACCAGATCCAGAACAGTACAACAGCTCCCAGCGGAATCTGGCTCCGGACTGCAACCGGAGTCCAAGGAATTCGCTAATTCCCGATGACTACTGCCGAAGTCCACGCGGCTCTCTAGTGCCAGACACAGGCCGCTCGCCCCGCAACAGTTTGGTACCGGACGTAGGACGATCACCTCGCAACAGCCTCACCCCAGAAGTTTCGCGGAGTCCCAGACACTCCTTAGTCCCAGATTCTGCTATGAGTCCAAGAAATTCCCTGGTGCCGGATGTTGGCTACAATCGTAGCCCGAGAAACAGCATGGTGCCAGGTCTAGGCCAACCAACTGGCAGGACAAGCTTGATGCCAGAAAATGGTGGGGCGATGGTCGGAAGGAGTCCAAGACACTCTCTAGTTCCGGACTCCAGCAGGAGTCCAAGAGGCTCCATCGCCAACTTGGAGTTCGATCGAAGTCCAAGAGGATCCATATGTCCGGAAACAGCAAGATCGGTTAGAGGTGTTGTGACTCCGATGGAGATCGACAGAAGTCCAAGAGGATCTATAGCGTCCGCGGACTGCCTTATCAATCAGAGCCCTAGGGGATCCATAGCACCAGATCCTAACAGGTCGCCAAGAGGATCCATAGCACCAGATCCAAATCGATCGCCCAGAGGATCCATCTGCCCGGAAGGCAACAGATCGCCAAGAGGATCCATCGCGCCACACGAGGGTAACAGATCACCTCGAGGCAGCATCGGTGTTAACGACATCGATCGTCACTCGAGAGGCTCCATCGGTGGTCTGAACGAGGAGGAGAACAGGAGCCCGAGAGGTAGCATAGGTCCCGACCCCGACAGAAGCCCAAGAGGCAGTCTAGGGGGCAGGGAGGACAGAAGAGCACCCAAGGCTGCCCTCGACCCGAGGAGAGCTTCCGCGGATCAAGGTGAGGGACCGAATTTCGGTATCGTCTATCCCGAAACTCCCGATCCAAATTCGGTTAGTCTCCGTGCTTTACTCGATATACCCTCTCGGACCTCGTTCAATTAGGAAATTGAGGAGTCAAATATCGTTAGACGATGAATTCCTTTCTTCAATACCGAATACGACTCTATTCGTCGAGGTAGTTCGAACGAGCCGGAGAATCTAGTGCAATACAAGGTCGAGTGCGTCGCGAGAGTCGACCTTTCGCGATCGATGCCGAAACGAGAAAAGTCGAGAGAAAGCAAGATGGAGAGGAATGAGAATCGAAACGGCAAAAGTTTCGAGTCCCATCATGCATACAATTCGTCCGATGGTAGATCAAAACGCCAATATCCCCCTTCCCTGCCCTTCTACCTTCGTTACACCGAACTTTCGTTTCACGGTAATGGAAAAGAAGTGTAAAATGAATATTACAGTTCCTGGAAAAATCGTATCGAAACGCGCCAGCCCGAGTGATTCGGTTTTAATCGATTCACGCGCCGGACGAGCCGTTTTCGGAAGGGGGCTCTGAAAAATGCACGACAGAGCGTGAAACTTGACAATGCCCGTCATAACTTTTCCGTGGTATTTCCGTCGAGAGGGTCTCTCGAATACATTTATACGTACACGCCGTTTATAGCGGTACACGTGCGCGGAAAAATTTCGCTACACGAGCCGGCTCTTTCGCTAGCCTTTTTACGATTCCGGGTATCGACAATTTTTCGACGACAAAGCTCGTAAAATTCTAGCTCGCGCGAAAAATCGAATATCGTCTACGGAATGACAAAATTCGCAATAAACCCTGATGTCGATATCGTCAGTATCGGTTTTAACGCCGATGAGTAATATCGCGATTTCGCATGACGGCCAAGAAAAATCGGTCAACTCGATTCTCGTCTCTCGTTACTCGGTGGGAGCTCGAAAAAAAGATAACTTCTGGGGTGACACTATGTGACATCTGAGGCGAATTCGATGCTTGTCTCGTATCTTTTCTCCCCTTTCCCTCTCACACACACACAAGTACACAAGCTCTCTCTCTCTCTCTCTCTCTCTCTCTCTCTCTCTTTCCCATCGTACTCTTGTTACAGCGATCCAACGCTCGTTACGTTACGCGACGCGTGGGTGAAACGAGTGGAAAACGGGAATGGAAGAGAGGGAGTGAGACAGCTCTTGCGAGGAGAAGAGAGGTTTCGTTGACTTTTAACCGTGGGTAGACAGGCCATATCGTTTTCGATATTGGAAATAGCTCTCAATGATGCCAGTAAATATTGGATCGATAACGTTGTAGGGGGAAATAAGGGGAGAATAAGCAACTAAAAATATTAATAAAAAAAGAGCAACTTAATCTCTCGTCAATTGAAATTTTGTCGCATTTTCCCGTAGATTATACACCGGCGCAACTCGGTAGTGTGAATTCACGTTTGAATTTCAGGCACAGCGAGAAATCGAAGCTCGTCCCCGTACCGTCAGAGAGACGGAAATTCCGGAAGCGTGAAGAGCGGTGGTAGCGTGGCCCAGGTGAATCTCGGATATGGCACGAACGCGTGGGCCGAATCGAGGAGAGCCAGCAGCTCGGTCTCGCAGGTGAGAATCCCGTATTTTCGAAATTCTCGTGCATTCCACGTTCTTTCCCTCCAAGGTCGTTCGTTTCTTTTCTCTCCTCGTTCATGATTCACGATCGGGGCGTGCCGTCTTCGAGATTCGACGATATGTTTATCGACGAGGAACGTCCCGCTAAAAAATCACGAAGTCACGGAATATTTATCGAACGAACGGCGAAGATTGCACCGAGGGGCCCATTCCGGATAAATTGGACAACACCGGTAGCGGCAATTACCCACGAATCATCATTACGAGAACGTACCTGTACTCGGCATATTAGCGCAAATTCATATTTACGAAGCACTCGACGAATGAACGCGCGAGCTCGGGCTCTCTTTTCTCGCGCTAGCGAATGCGTTTCTCGCGAGGTTGATTCACGGCCGTAAGAGTTCTGACCCTCCCTCTTTTCTTTATTCCACGGCCCTCCTAATTTATTCTCGCTCTTTCACAGTTTCTTTGAGCTCCCGCCTCGCGGAATCTTCAAGTGGCGCGGGCTGTTTCGCGATTACATTGAAATCGTCGAGGTTCGATGAAAATGCAAAATGCGTAAAAAAATTTTTCTTTTAAACGTCGAGAGAAGTTGCGGAATGGAAATTTTACAGTCGAGAGTGCATATTCGAGGGCGAGAATCGCGGAGAGGAAAAAGCCCAGGGAGCGGATTTGGTTTTCCTCGAGACCCAGTTTCGCGGAGTGATTTTACCGATCTCGCGTGCCGCTCTCGCACACGTACACGTACGTACACCCGCTCGGAATTTACGTTCTGAGATTCGTGCGTGACGCGATTCACTCCCGGTCACGCGATCACGAAGCGAATTATCCCTCGCGCTCTTTTTTTCTCGCTTCCTCTCTCGCCTTCCGGGAGGATTCGTTAAACGCGAAATTACTTCTCTCTGCAGTCATTTTTTTTTTCTTTCGTTAAAATAATATTCGTAATTTCATACTCTTGATCCAACGTCAATTACACCGGAGATAAAAAAACTTTTAGCGACGTCTTCCGGGGGAGAAATTAAGATCCACACGACCGTGTGGATTTTAATCGCCTTTAATGGATCGTATTGTACAAACTTCTTCCTTAGGTCGTGAAAAATCATTTTCGTGTCCGAATTTGCGATTTTTGGTGTCTCTCGATAAAATCGTTTTATTTTCGTTTCGGGAAAAAAAATATTGTCCCGCGAACCTCGCTGTTCTAGGTCGCCCGACGAGCGGAAATTTCGGCGGAGAACGATTGCAATCGAATTGCGCGAATCGATTGAGTGTTTGGACTGCGGCAATGCGCCCTCGTCCATCGCAAATATCAACAATCCGTATTTCCCTCTCTGTCATTTTTTCATTATCATTCTCGCCTGTGAAACATCCGAATTAATTAAATTTCCGAGTAGTTACTTAGCGATCGATACCACCCTCGAACAAAGAAGCGAGTATCTGCGAATTATCAATTCAATTGATACATAATTATACTCTCGACAGTTGACTTTATTTCAGTAAAAGAGAAACCCATTCGCAACACACAAATGCCAGATTTTGAATATCACGTTTCTACGTCCAATCATTTCTTATCGATAATAATAAATAGACTTGGACAGATACATAATATACCCGGAAGAAAAATGACAGAGGAAAATTTTTCAATTAAAATGAAAATCGAGTTTTTCAATATCCGGGTTGGGGTATGAAAAGGTAAAAGAGCAAGAAAGTCGTGCGAGGAAAGTGTAATATCGTTGAACACGCGATCGATGAGGGTAACTAATGCGATAAGATCCTTGGAGCTTAGAGGGAAATTAATCCAGAGGACTTCTGTTCGATCGAAGAATCGAGTTAACATCGATTCTCCAATTACAGGTTTCCGGAGACGAGTCGAGACGATTGTGCGCCAGTAGCGTCAAAGTCCCGGAGAAGAGTTCTTCGGTATCCGGCAACCTCGGCGTGGCCACATACGGCTCCCTCGTCTTTCAGCTCAAGGACGCTCATTTGGAAGCTAGCGGCACGTGCGACTTCGTTTGTCGAGCACTGACAGTCGTCAGCAAGACGATGATAGTCACCATTTGCCTGGCCTGCCTGTCTACGATACCCATACTGATGTTCATCTTTGGTGAGCTATCTCATCCTATTCCTTGGGTTACTATTGTACTGCTCAGGGAAGATATGATTTTTCATTTTTACCATGTATTCAGGGTGTACCTATTCTACATAAGATTTGTAACACACATAAGATTTTGAGACAAAATCCCTCAAACTACTCTTAGTATCCTATGGAGTTATTTTCAAATGACAATAAAAGGTCATTACTGCAACAGAAAAGAAACAAGTTTTACCGACTACACCGCGACGTAAATAAATTTTTCTCGGCTGATAATGAAGTTGAGACTTGAATTCGATTAAAGTTTCAACGGGCGTAGCTGCTTCCCGCTTAATACGACTCCGACGTAAAAACAAGATAGCGGTTACGCGGAAAAATTTCTTGCCTACCAATATCGGCTTGGTTGCCTCAGCGTTTTTCCCTCCGCGTTCGGTTTTACCTTAAACGCCTTATTACCCGTACCGTCGATAAAAAGGAAAGAGTCGAGTAGGACGAGGAGGTACGAGAGAAAAGGGCTCGCACGTGGCGCGCCCGAGATAAAGGCCTCGAAAAGGGCCACCTTTGTGCGCGACCTTGACGCTACTCCGTCCTTCCCACCTCGCTCGCGCTACCAGAAGCGCGTCAAGATAAATTGCCGCGATCCCGGCTCCACTCCTTGCTAGAAGTGTATATCGAAGCAACCAGCCGGCGGTATCCACCCCTCCGGCGGCTCAACCTGCCTCCCTATACACTCGCACTCCCCGCGTAGGTATTTTATTCGCACCGGCTTATAAACTCGAGAGGATAAAATACAATCCTATGAAGCATCATCTCGAGAGCCTCCCTGCAATTTAGCGTTTATTTTTTATGTTACGGTGCCTGACCCGTAAGACGGTTTCGAGGGTGAAACGTGAAATACATCCCAACTAGAAAAATTCTGCTGCGCATTGTAAGAGGCTAATTAAGTAACCGTGATAAGGTCCCGATGAGCAATTTGATGCAGAGCATATATCAGTTCTCCGATATTGACACGAGAAGACTCTCGATATTGGTCGGAGAAAATTCTGCCTAAATAGCCAAAACACGTTCCAAAATTTACCCGAGGTATTCTCTAGACGGAAAACAGAATACGATATGGGGCAAAGGGTTGCAAGGGTTGGAGGTGGTAAACGTTAAAATTCTGCGGAATATATCCGGCATGGTTTCTCGGCTAATTGAGCCCGCGGGTTTATGACACGCGAACTGCGCCGCTGCATGGCCGCCCTAACCGACACGCGAGCCTACTTAATTTCGATCCTACTCTACTCACGACCCTCGGCAGTCGACTCGAGCTGCGCGGTTCTACTGATTTACTACCTGGAACTCGCCACGGTACATTCACCCCGTTCCTCGACGGATGAGCCCGATCGATAGTTCGATCGGCACGCACCGGAGTCCTCTGTCGTTTTCGAGAACTCGCTCCGGTTCTCGTTCCGATCGATCCGGTCTCGTCTGACCTGGAAAGCCGGCGAGAAAGAAATCCGCCTCGATGCGAGAGCCTCGTTGAGAAATTCTCGCACGCCACGGGGGTTAATTAGTCTCCTATCTAAGAAGGCCATTAACCGACCGCGAGATTAATTATTCTCTGTGTTTGACGACGATAAAAAGGAAAGGTTGCAGGGAAAAATTGGGGTCTGGGAGTTGACGAGTTAAGTGGGGAAATAAAAATGCGTCTCCTGGCGAGAGAAGAGGGTTTATTGCCTGTCTTGTTGTTCTCAGGGTTAAATTATATCAACGACTGCCCGAGGGAACCGCATATACCTGTTTACATGGTCGTGGGTGGCTCCCTCGGCATGGTCAGGATGTTTTGGGCGCTCTACTCGCAGCTGCGTTCGAGGAGGCCCGAGGTTCTATCGGTGCCTGGCTCTAGGCCGCACATATCACCCATGAAACTGGCCTCTATAGTTCTATCGGTCTTCCTAGCAGTCTGGTTCGCCTTGGGTGAGTAATTAAAAACACATTTCGACCTCCACCGTTCGTACTGTTCGCATAACTCTGCTCGAAAAATTCGAACTTTCATTTTAACACTTTAGATTCTATCTCTCAATTGGTGTACTAAAATACTTATTTTATATTGTTTGCGTTCCGAGGTAGGAAAAAATTTTCTTTTTTATCTTGCAGGGAATTATTGGATCCTACAAATAAGATGGCCAGCCTACAACGCCACTCTATTCCAACCGGACGAGTGGTGCAACAAAACTCTCTACATATTCTCGTTGGTGCATCTATGTATAGTCTACGCGGCGTTGGTGGCCAGTCTGCTGGTAGCGCTCGGTCTCGCCTTTTGCAGGATCTTCGCGTGTCCTTGGCCCGAGAGGTGAAAGGAAAACTTGATTTATCGCCCCTCGTTTGTCTTCCTTTTTCTCACACGCTTCCCTGTACGCGAGCCTTGATCGAAACTGCGGGAGTAGCACATGTTGAAACACCCTACGATATCTTCGATATATATTTCAGCTTGTATACGGGCTTCGCCGCGGTAATCACGTATTTATTTGATATTCGAGGCGGTCCGCATAATAACGTACGAGTTGTACATACATAACTACACCGACGTTATATGTACGCGGGAAAATCGCATTGGGATTACGTAACCTCGTGGTATATCGCGCACGAGTCGGATGAGAGGAGCACGAGAGAATTGTACTGATTCGCCTATTGTAGTTATTCAGAGTATTAAAAAAGTTATCGACCGTACGGAGCGCGACGATCTGAATAATGCATCGCAAAAAGCCGATCGATATTCGTAATTGAGGATGAGAAATATCGTCCACTGAGCGAGGAGGATAAGTGATTTCTCGGTTCGTTCCTAGAAATCTTCTATAATAGTCTATAACATACTCTAGTTCGACGGTTTATAGGACGATTGATCTAGAACTTCTAGGAAATATATACGTCCAAGGAATACTTTTGTTCTTCGCTACAATTTTTTTCACGTTAAATTTCTAGTGGATTTTTCATTTGGATAACTTTCTAACGATACAAAAATACATCCGTCTCCTAAAGTTTTATCCATTCGGTCTAACTGGGCCACTGTACACTTTTGTCGCACGTAGAAGATCCGCGGGTCTTGTCGCGTGTTTTCGAAACAAACCGAGATTTAATACACACTTGTCCCGTGCGAAGCGAGCAGCACGCGAGGCGATAATACCCGCAGGAGTAACACCGGAGAGCTAGAAATCTCTCAATCGGCGTGGATTCGGGCATTTCGTGACGGCGGAAGAACGAAAAAAAAAACGACTCTCACCCTAAATGCTCCACTTTGCTCGAGCGATTCGCGTTAATCTATCGACCGTTGGGTTTCTCGGGTAATTATAAAAACGGTAATCTCACTTCCCGTCGAGTGGCTCGTATTTGCGTTTTGCCGGGACGCAAAAAGACGAGAGGGTAGTTTGTTCGGCAAGATAGTGCGAGAGCTGGCTTTTTCTTTATGCTCGGTCTATTATTCATGGATTGAGCCAAATACGAAGCGCAAGCGCGCTCTCTCAAAGGCGTCCGGGATAAACACGGAAATCACCGTAGATGTTAATGGCATTCCGGGACCGCCCCGTCTGGCGCGAGAAGCGCGAGAAGCTCTGTAAATTTTTGAACGATCGCAGCTCGAAGGAGAGGCCGGGGGTGGTGGGGGGAAATTGTAAAATTTCCTCTCGTTTACCGGAGAAACGCTCTGTGTACTTCGGTATTCGGGATTCGTTCTAACGCGGAAACTCGATGAATATCCCATCGTACGCGACGCCTAGAGGCAATTACATCGAGACGTAATTACGCCCCTAGAAAACCGGTTTCTGCAACTCGAGCGTTCGCTCCGTGTCGCGAATTCCGAGAGGCTGTTTGACGCGAGGGAAACAGCCTCGTAAAAAAAATCACCGTTCGCTACGTGCTCCGTCGGGACGGACGTTATTGTCCCCCGTGGTAGGCAACCCGCCTGACGGCTCTGTCGTCGATTACCATTCTTCAGGAGCTCTTTTTGAACTATGAAAACATATTCGAGAGATGGTCTCGATTCTCTCCAGTCCTTTGTTTGGAAATTTTTTTTTTTTTTTGAATTTAGAGTTAATTTTTTAGCGATAATCTTTTTCAATCTGTCAAATTTTCAATTTTTTGTTCGCAGATACAAATAACCACGGCGATCGGTTCGCCTGAGAGAAGTACACCAGAAGAAGTCGGGAAGCGGCAGACACCTGAGTAGGAGCTCACTGGATGGTCGGATACTCGAGGAAGTCGACGAGGAGGACGAGGACGGTGTCGACGATGTCGTGGGCCTCGAGCGCGTCACCGAGGTCGTCCAGGAAGTCAAGTACTGCAGCAAGGTGCAATTTCGGGCACCCGACATAATCGAGTTGTGATGGCGAGACGGCGAGACGGTTGAAAGAGCTCGGTGAAGATAAAACAAAAAAAAAGAAATAACGTCCCGAAGGACCTGAAAATCTCGTCTAATTTTCATCCAAGAATATTCAGTGCTAGTGTCGGCTGAATGATAACGTCGTACCACTGAGTTTCTTTCTCCTCGAATCGCGTTAAGATCGCGAGCTTGTCACTGAACGGAGCTCTTTCGACCAGCCGTGAAGAGAGAATAGGGGAACCGAACGCCGACGCTCTCGGGCGAATCAAGAAGAATAAGGCCAAAGATGGATTTGTATATTTCCTTCTTTTCTTCTCTATTCTCGCTCGATTGTTTTCTCGACTTTCCACGGTGACTTCAGGCTGCGCCTCGGAAAGTACCGAGAGTCGGAACTCGCGTTGCGATTCAATCGCATCTCTTTTTTTTTCTATTTTTTAAACCGCACGGAAGCGTCGAATCGAACGTGCTCGCTCATACGTAGTTAGATGTTGCCCGAAACGGCGTATGTGTCTGCGTATATGTAATACACATCGGTACGCGCGACAATCGATGGAAATATATACACGCCGCGAGCGATTCTCGCGCGTTAAATGGAGTTTGCACAATGGATGGAAGTACGAGTGCATGATTCATCTTTCTCCTAGCGAGTTCCATAGCTTTGATCGGGATTTTTTAACGCGTTTTTTAAAAAAACTCGATGAAATTTCTTTTCTCTTCCATCACGAGTGTTGTCTGTCGAATATTTTTCCGTCGAAAGATAGTCAATTAAAATCGATATTTCGATGCGAGTACGTGTGAATAGTAAATCGATAAGGAAGATTTGCTTGTCCGATGGAATATATGTTATCTCGTAGGGACCTGACCAAAAACGAAACTGACTGGATCGAAAATATTCGAACAAAAGAGAATGATTAGAGATAGAACGAGTCCGTAACGGGAAAAAGTTGAGATTTTCTTTGGCCGAGCGATTCGATTTTACTTCGCGCTCGGTAGTTCCAAAACGGTTCTTCGTTAGTTCATTTTTAATCTCCTCAAAGTATAAAATTAATTAATTACTTCGGTTCGCGTGGGCGTCCAAAAATGGAACGAAGTCGACTCCGAGATTGGCGAATTCGATTACCGTACTCTGAAAATTCGATTATAATTACGGGCCGGAATTCAAATGATTATCCGCTCCCGTACACGTTTTTAATTAAATCAACGCAAAATTCTGCGACGAAATTAACACTCGATATCGTTGAAAATTCATTCGATCTTGCGTGTTAGAGTTCTCTCAAAATGAGAATTGTTCGACGCCCGAATTCTTCCGCGTCGACGAATCGCGAGCGATCTCTTTTTTAATGTCAGAGCAGCGATCGACGAGATCCACCTGCGAATCATTCGATAACGGCGATCCTTGGTAATTTATTCGAAAATCGACGAGTTCGATAAATACGCAAAACCTAGAACTCGTTCGCTTCTAGTCGTTTCGACGTGACGAAAAAAAAAGAAGAAGGAGAATATATCGACAGTCAAAACGGAGTTGACTTATCGAATGTCGATACTAAAAGAATCGAGAGCGATATCGACTGTATTCTTCGTTGAGAGCATCTCGATTGACGCGATACAACGTTCCTCGACCGACAGGAGATGTTCCAATTTTCTCGCGAATTCTCTGGCAATCCCGTGGTTAGACAAATCACAAAATTCATGACCGTCGAATCGAGTTTGCTAGAATCGTTGGGACGAAAAGGTTCCAATTTGCCGGTAATTTCGTGTTTCGACCTTCCCCCCCCCCTCCCCCTGAAAAGCGTTAATCGCGAATCCGTAATCACGTGGCGGTCTCGACGCGAGTTATTTCCTGAAAAATTCTCGTTCGATGCGTTCGCCTTTTATTTTTATTTTTCCCCGTACAGCGGACGCCCAACAGTCGATTCTCGAACGATAAAAACGTCGAGGCGAGTGCGCGTTACTGGCCGTCATGTCCGGAAAATGCGGCCCGGGGAAATTCTACCCGGTAAAATTGGCCCACGTTGAACGAAAATACGAACGAAATGATCGATCCGTTTCATAATACGGAGGCGCGCCGTACGGACGCATTTATCAAGAGGGTCTTATGAAATTTCCGACAATTATAAATTATTCATAGAAATTGATTATCACGAAATATAACGAGAAGATTTAGAAATTCCTGATTGGTTACATTTATTGTATATGACAATTTTTAGCTTAATTAAAAATTCTTATGTGAATTATTGAATTTTTTTATATGAGTAAGATTTCTTTACACACATTGTTTAACTAAACTAATTCATGCAGAGAGCCATCTCGATAAAAGAGATTGGTGGTAAATTTTTAATCGATAAAGGACGCTTAGTGCTTAGTCGGAACGAATTCCTTGGAGGTTCTCGTTTGCAAATTAGGTGTCAACCCGTTGCGGTGTGTGAACGCTATAATTGCTATCGGCAGATGCGTTTCGATCGGATCCTAAATACAATTCTGAGAGACCTGGAATACCGGGGAAAATTCAACACTGAAATTCTCATCACCGAGAAATTCAACGGACTGAATTGTTTTGACTTTTTCAAATATTTATCCAAGTTTAATTCGTCGTTGATATTGCGAGAGATAAATTAAATTATTTGAATAAATTACAATTCAGTTGATATCTATAATATATAGTCTATTGGCAAAAACAATAATGAGTGATTATAGGAATGATAAATAAGATATATAAAAACAAATAAAATATCAGTAGTACGAGCGTACGTATGAACGCGACTAACATAAGCAAGAGAAGCGCTTGGCTCAAAATTCGAACCGACGATTTCCATACAGTGTTCTCGAAACTTGAAGAAAAAAATTACATACGGTACATTCAATTGAGCATTTAATTTAAAGTATCGGTTATTGGACAACCGGTGCCAATATTACTCCAAAATTAACTCCCCATCGCGAATTTGACTCCGATAAATGATATCGCTCGTGCATTTACACCAATATGTTTAATTGAAATTTATTTTTACCCAAAAATATTGGTATTCTCGGGGATATTAGACGCGAGATTGAAACTCCGGTAAATCGGTTTTCGCTTTGATTTCACCAACGAGAGAGAGAGAGAGAGAGAGAGAGAGAGAGAGAGTGTGTGTGTGTGTGAGTGAGTAACCTACGGCGTTTCGCGTTTACCAAACGCTCGACATAATAAATCTCGAGTATAATGAGAATGTCGATTCCGCGCGAGGTACGAGTTTTCGCCTTACCGCGGAGAAATCCCGGATACAAGATCCAGCTCTCGCCGATAATCCCTTGCCCGCATATTTCGCTCGTTGCGTGTACGTCAACCTTCGGTAATCGCGGGGACGGTCGACGAGTGTACACGAGACGCGGAAGAGAAAAGCTTTTGTGTACAGGCTGTTTCAGGAGTACGTGACCTTATTCCTGGCTCTGTTCGCACGCCATGTGCAAACAATCGCAAATCTTCGAGGGCACTGAAATTCTCTCCGCTCGAATTTGTCGTATAAATATTTTGGTACCCGAACTCGTTATTCGATTGCAAATATTTCAAGGAGATGCTCCTTATTTATAGGGCTATATTTTCGCGAAATGGGGAACGATGTTTTATGTCCGAGGTGGCTGAGAAACGTCGAGATGTTTTCTGGCTCGGGTTTAGTGTCCGCGTAAATTTTTACAAAAGTGAACCGAGTTTGTACACGCCGAGCTTTGAGAGTAACCTGTATACCTAACTCGCGCGCTCGCCGAAATACGGGAAAATTTGTTTTCGCGGCGTACCTCGGAGTTATTTGACATTCGCAAACTCGCGAGCGAAAATACACTCGATACGTTGGGGCGCGATACGCGAGATTAACCTCGCTGGCGCGACTTGGGGTATAACGAGAGAAAAATTTCTCGAACCGAGCAGCCGAAACCGAAACGAAGAAAATTTAAAAATTCAGACTCCCGAAATTATTTTCGGATTTCGCTCGTCGGCGAAGTTATCCCGGGAATCCCTTAAAATAAACGAAATGAATTATTCGAACGCACTCAAGTATTTAAACGGGACCCCAAAACCCGTCGGATTCGCAGACTCGAGTGAGCGGTTAATCTTTCATAAAATTAGACGAGCTCTCTCTCTCTCTCCATCCCGAAAATTGCTGAACAAAATTTTTAGCGTCGTAACGGAATCTTCCGGAACGGATTGCGAGGTAAAGTAAAAAAGGGGGAATAGCTAACTAAATTCGTGAGAATCTCGGAATTGTTATATTTTAGCGTATCTTGCGATCAATCCGCGAGCGAGTCCATTGACGATTTTCCGAACGATCTCGCGTAGTCGAATTCGAATTTACAGCCTTGTTGAGCGCTATGCAGAGTTATAAAAATCGCATGTGTGAGTGCGCGCGTGTGTGTGTGTGTGTGTAGAAAGGTATTGCGCGCGAACAACAGCGAGTTTTACGATCGAGCAAAGCCATCGCGTAGGCGAAGAACCATTCAACTGGATACTGGTTATTTCAAAATTCGAAATCGAAACCAACATTTCTCGGACCTTTCATTTGCTCCAAAATTGAATACACGTAACGTTATTTATATAGCCCGTCTGTGCACAACGAGTCATTTTATAAAACAAAACTTAAATTGATTAATATTTATTAGCATGTAACTTAGAAGTTACACGGGCCAATTCAATTTTCGAATTTTGTTTCGTGATTTGAGTTCAAACAACAGAACTTGCCCTGACTGGAAAATCGTAACGATTCAAATTCGAAGCACCGAGAAACATTCAATCGAAAAGCTAGAAATTCTAACCGCGCGGTAAAATATTTCACGTTCTACAATTAACGCGAAAAGGAAAGTGTTTAGCTGATTATAAAGGGAAACTCGAACGAGAGGATGAGATTATCAATAACTCGAATTCCCGATTGGGTAATGTGAATCGACGGCAATTGCCAATCGATAGACAGAGAACACCGTTCAATCCCGTCATTACACTAAATATACTAGAATAGAGTTTATTTATTTTTATACTACACGTGTAGGACGTGCGTGCGTTGCGAGCGTGAGCGTGTAAATGCGAACGCGTATCGTTTTACCTCGTCTTGGTTCGTTTTTCCTTCCCTCTCTAACGAGTTCTATCGCAAACACTGTCGCCCACGTACGGGTAATCACCGCACCGCTCCATTCAGCTTTTTCGTCCATGACGAATATTCTAAACGGTATACTACAAAATACATATTGTATAAACAAACGAATGTAAAGATACTCGAGAGATTGTTTATTTTTGAACGCTTTGAAAATTTTGGCATCTGTATCACTGTAGTCGTTTAAAAAAATAAGAAAAAAAGCAGTCGTCGTATGTATGTAAGATGTAATCGTATCCATAGTCATTTTAGGGTCTTATTGCACGCGACGAGCATCGCGGATATTGTGGTCCAGGCTTTAAAATAGATCTTAAAATAGCATCGATACAGGCGTCGCTTTGAAACAGCGAGCCATCGGTGTTCTCGTCATTTAAGGAATAACGATAATTCGTACCTTTTCTAATCATCGATCGCGCTGTAGCGAAAAAATGCCGCGTAACGCGATGTGTTTTTAGCTTACAGATCGATAATCCGCATTACATCGCAATTCTCTTATAACACGTGACAAAATGGAATTCAATTTTTTCCCATCGTTAATGTACCGTAATTTCAGAATTCGATGTTTCGAAGTGAAATCACGATATGCGACATTCCAATTCCAACATTTTCTACTCAGGCTTACGTTCTGTAAATATACATTTTACATGTACCTTCGTGCGAGTAATGGCGTTTTGTTTCTATTGTAATCGTCGTATAATAAAAACTCGTTACTATGAACTAGCTGGGATCGATCGGACTCATTATACGGCAACTTTCGAGTAAGAAAAGCGGAACAATTTACAAAAAAAATTAGAATGGCTATCTCTTACTTTTTCAAAGGTTAATGAAAAGTCGTTTTTTGCGGTATTTCTTGATTCGATAAATTTTTTTCAGCGCAGTGTTCGTACGCAGTAGCCATGGCAACATTTTGCTAACAATGGTGCAAAAAATTTTCTGCTGAAAATGTTGACTTGACTTTCCGTACAATTAAATTTAATCAATGATATCATTTTTATCTCAAATCAGAGAGAGAGAGAGAGAGAGAGAGAGATCACTTAAAGATAGTGTTAACACATATTGAAATTTGATCTTATAGATCTTTCCTTGTAAATATACAAGAAACGAGCGCGAGTCGCGTATGCAGAGAAATTAACGAGAATCGATCACTTGGCTGTTCGCGCATCAACGTGACGACAGTGATGGATCACGCGACACGGGAGGAG
>NCVS01000681.1:274008-311400 GCA_003055095.1 Goniozus legneri
AAACACGCGATAACAGTCTTACCTACGACTTTACACTTTGTCTCTCTCTTTCTCTCTATCTCTCACTCTCCTGCTTTTCTTTTTACCTCTTTCGCAGCGAACTTCGCAGCCCGACAGAACTTTCGTCCGTCATAGTGTACAGGGTATTTCGGGAGTGTCAACATTCTTTCGCGAAGGCAATAGAGCGTGCCATTCGGACGGCAAAAGTTTTATCTGTGTTTTTAGCTCACTGTGAAAAAGCGATTCGCTCGAAATTCCGTTTGGGTGCTGAGAAACTTCAATTTAATAGAATATGGAACAGCGGTATTGCGTTCTCGATTCCGGAAACAACCTGTACACTTCTCAATTTGAGAGAATCGCGATTTCTAAAGTTACTCTATCGTAGACATATCCACGATGCAGACTTGAAGGGTCCAATCGCTCCTCCGAATCGTAATTAGGTGCTTCTTATCACGCTACTGGCGCGATTTGTATTATACAAAACTCAAGTTTATCCCCCTCCCCTTGTATTGTACATTCGAAAATGGAGAACTTGTAAACACGCTTTACGAACGCGTCAACATCGCTCTCTTCGTTATAGGAAAACCCTGTTACGATCGCTATATTGAACTACACACGCAGAGTATTATCGTAAGTTTTCAAAGTTTTTAATTCATTACATATATTATATAAATATATATATAGATATATATATATATATATATATATATATATATATATAAATGTACCGTGCGTTGTTTGTAACTGCGACAAGCGAATAGATGGTGTGTTACTGAATTTTGTAAAAATTTTCGTACGAATAAAAAAAACCAAACAAAACAAAACATAGAACGTTTTAACCGGGACAGCGTGAATACGGCTGATTTTGTACATAAAAATGAAATCCAAAAAAGACGAACTAACGATCCACGCGAAAGCGGTATATATATATTTATAGCTAAGAGTCTTTTTTCTTCGAATCCAGAGCCCACACAGACGCGCCCGAGTTTCAGGATTTCGCGGCACGTAATTCGACGAATGCGCTGCCGTTCTGTAATTCTCGAGTTTCAGTTTACAGCCGTCGAAACTTGACGTGAAACAACAATTAAGACGGTCGGGAATTACGGGACTGTGTACAATCCGAGCCGAGACGCGCGAGATTAAAGATAACCGTGTAAAAAAATAGTTGTGGGTGTGTCTCGAAAACTCGCTTCTGTACTCGCGTCTGAGGCGAGAAAAAAATAAACATAGGAAGACGAATCGAACGTATTTGGCGGAAAAATTTCGCAACGAGAGGGTGTGAAACGTGACGCGCTTGCGAGAGACAACGCGGAGAACCCGAGAGAAAGAAGACTCACGCAGTGGCGTAACTACAAATCTTCTAGCTCCTCGTCCCACCCGCCCCTCGTCCACTCTTACCTCCCGTGACACCAACTGTAACCGGTGTATATTTCACGCTCGCGAATTCCGCGCGGAATATAAAACTCTTGGTCGTTTCTCTCTATGCATTTTTGATAACTTGTGTCAAGGTAAAGCGTAAAGAGAGAAAGAGTGAATGAAATACGTCGGACGAATGACCAACGAGGACTGAATTGCGTATCGGATAATGAAAATATAAAGAGCGACTCGAATTTTTTACGCCACTGGTCTAGCAACGTGCTCCGTATTGAATAAAGTTTTTGTCTTTCTCTCTCTCTAGATGGTTGCGAGACAAATCTCATTACGCAAGCGGCCAACTCTCTCGCGAGTTGTCACGTGGCCCAGCTCGGCGCGATAATTTTCCGGCGCGTAAACGCGGCCAATTCGCGGTCGCGAACTATCCGGGAGAGCGTGAACATCGAGATTGGCGCTTTGAGAACTCCTTTCCACCTTCCAAGAAAATACAGAAGGACAATCGAGCAGTGCGAGTGAATTAACACTTAAAGAATCGGAATTCTTTCAATAATTTTTCATTATTAATTTTTGCTTCTTTTCAAGTATGAACGATACCTACTTTAAACTTTAAATTTTTGAAAGTGGTATAAGTCCACTTTTCAATGTATCTGAAGTTTGCATCGTTGGAGTCCAACGAAAATTTAAAAAAGTTGGCCAAAAATGACCAAGTTGGACAAAAATGACCAACTTGGTCAAAAATGACAAAAAAAATTTTTGTCGAATTTTCGTTGGACTCCAACGATACAAACTTCAGATACATCACTTTTCAGGACTGTTCAGGAATTTTAACGAAAAATTTTTGTTCCTACTGAAATCGTTAATTGGAATAATGTTCATCAATGTCAACATTTCTGGTCCTTTAAGTGTTAAAGAGCACGAGCGAGAGCGAGAATTGGTTATATAATCTAATACATACCCGGGTATTCTTACAGCGAACGGTACACAGAACAACATCGACTTAAAAAGAGGCGATTGTTTCGCTGCAAGGAAGCTCGAAATCCTAAATAAGATGCGTTGATAGTGTACAATGCGAACGAAACAAAAATAAAAAAACCATTGTGAAACCTATTTATAATCGACGAAACAAAAACATTATAATGTGTACGTGGTATTAAAATGTGTTTGACGAATTGCAAATTTAATCGAACTTGTAATTAAAAAGAAAACGTAGATTTGAAATCTCTTTGAGTCTTTGAAGTACCTTTCCCGAAGCTTTAATACGCGGATTTGTAGCCGGTGATTGAAAATCGCTCGACGTCTGCGCAACGATCGAGCTTGCCACAAAAGCCTACCGTCACAGATACCGTCGAAAATGGAATCTCGTGATTTCGCGCGATACGGCCTGTTTGAAGTTCGTCTCATTGGCTGATCGGAACTATGCGTGATGCTGAGAGTTTCAATAGTCATTATCGCGTGACGGGCAAACAGGTCCGCCATCGGTATAACCATTTGACAAATCTAGGTTCGAATTGAGCAATCGAGTCATAAAAATTTCCGTGAGTGACAATTTCCAGCGAAATCAACAAGCTCGACGAGCGTAGAAAACCGTTTTTCTACCCCCACGCTACACACACCACTCGATCTGTATATTCGTCGCTTGATTAATTTTATTTGCCCTGTTCGTTTTTTTTTCTCGTTAAATATCGAGGTTTTTAACGACGAATAAATACGGACGAGATTCTGTATTTTCCAATTTTCCGATGACATCTCTTCCGAGCCACATATACTTCATCGCGTATTTGACTTCGTGAAAATTTTATAATCTACAAAAGTTTGATTTATCTTGAGAGTCAGTTTGAATAATGACGTATCTTTTTCGAAAAGTTATTCAATATAATAAAATTGGATTCGTTGAAAAAAATTTTCAACAATTTCTAACGATAAATAAATTGACAAGTTAGCGAGAGTTATGAACGCTCGGTTTAAAGAGGCCTCGCGGAGTCGATATAGCGCGTGTACACGTTATTTCCGCATTCTCGTATACTGGAATACACCTTTTTCGGTCAAACGAAATGTCGAGCGGCAGGTGCGTGCCGTTGACCGAAAATATGGAATTCAATCTAAATGTAAATGCTCACCCAAACCTCCCTCTCGCCCGCGCACGTCACGTTGCGGTAAACTCGAGTGAGCGAGCGCGGAAAAACTTTTCCCCCGCGAAACTCGGCGAGATTTTTTTATTCACTCCATCTTTCTCTCGTGCAAAGCTCAACGAAAGAGACACACTCAAACACAACAGCGGACACCGCGAAAATTTTTCGCGTGCGGACCTCGACCACGAGAGGTACCAACTACTTTCAATATCCAGACTCGAAATAAAACCGAATATTGTCTGAAAAAAATAACACCGGTGAAGTTCTTGAACTACACGTATGGATTCTGACATAAACAAGAATAAATCCCTTGATTCTCGTAACTTTTCAATATCATGCTCTTTACTCATCGTATATATGGAGAAAGGAGACACTCTTTTCGGTGCACTCCAATAAATTTCATTTAGATTTAATCTATTCATTTTTGCAAGAATTTTTCTGAAGAATAAAAGATTATTCCGAAAGATAGAGTTGAATATTTTTCTAGCAAAAATCATCAAAATTACAAATAATTTCGTAACAATAAATATCAAAAGAAGAGAAGGTATATCTCAGAAGCTGTCTAGACGGTAGAAAAGCCCCGAGCGGAGAATTTCGATCCTGACGCTATAAATGTTTGCCGAGGGTTCAAGAAACGTCTACCATAATAGCCCTCATTCGACGCGGGTGGGTAACACACAGAGAATGGCTAAGGAGATTACGACTCGGAGACACGAATCGGTTGATGCGGGGTGACTCTCGGCGGGCTTTTACGAGCCAATCTTCGACGGACGCGGTAGCGCGAGCGAGATAAACGCGAGAAGAGGATCGTGTGTCGAGCTCTCGGCGAACCGCCGTACACGCGAAAAGCCGGCCACAGCGAAGTGCCTACTCCCTACTGGCGAGCCAAATCGCTCGAGCAAATATCAATCGGGGTGTTTATAGGAGGACTACAATGCACGAAGATGGGACACAACGCGAGACGTCACAATGGAAGACCTGCTCACGGCGACTCCCATTCCCGATAGGATTTTCGATATCGCGCATTGTCGGGATATTTGAGCAGCTTCTCCAACGAAACTTAACGTAATTTCGTCGATCCTGCATTTTACCTTCGGTATGCCACAACTTGTTGATCCCTGGGATAGCATTAACCGTATTTGCGTTCGGACCAGTCCAAGGACTCGAAACGCGAATCAGTATTCTTTTGACAAGCACGTGGTGCGCCTTTTCACCACTTTCGCGAGCGTAATTCGAGTGCCCTGACGTTTGACGAGCGAATTTTTGTTCGTCCCCGGCGTTGTCACGTGAGCCGGGACGAAATCGAAGCGCGAGAAGGGAGGGACGTTAGAAAGCGACAATGGAACGCGAGACGGTACTCGTTAATTGTGACCCGGTGTTGTGACAGGATTTTTTTCAATCGGCGTACCGCGTGCCGTCACGAGCTTTATTGTCGCACATTTCGATTGTAATTTGTGGGAATATTTCTGCTTCTTGCTCTCGCGGCTTTCTCTCCCCGTTAAGATCGTTCCAAGTAGCGAGGTACACTCGAAAAAAATATCGTAGGAACGTGTTCGACCGCCCGGAATAATCGGTAAAGTCCTTCGACGACTCGTTTGTTTGCCCGTCGCTTAATTGAGACAAACCGGCACTCGAACTTCATTTTCGTCGAGTGAGTGAATTATTAACACACACATACGTGACTGCCATACCACCTGAGAAATTAACGTACATTCGAACGAAATTGATCTATTTATTGCTCGTTCGAATACTTACACCTTGAATGAAAAAATTAATTCTAGCCTGCAATTTTAAAACCTATTTCTGAATAGGTTTCCAACGTGAATTTAATTTGACCAATTTAATAATGAACCGTGAATTATACTTTGTCTTATATTGTTTGAAAAAATAAATAATCACCATGAAAATTTTGCTGTCTCAAATTCCAAAATTTTCTATATATAAACTCATAAATTAGTATTTAATCCCATAAAAAGTATTGTAGGTTTCAGAGTTAATGTTATGAGTCGAGCCTCCCCCTCGGACCTGTAATTTACACTCTTCAATAGAGCGAGCTAGAGATCTCGATCTAAATCGCTCGCGATTATCCAGTTGCGAGATCGTTCGAGATAACTCGAACAACGACGCTTCGACATTTGGCGGCTTAATGACCGGAGCGAGAATCGTTTACATATGCTCGAGTTTCGTCACGATTTGCCTAACAAGACAGTGAAGTTTCACCAAGGAAGACTAAACACGGCTGAAACTTTCCGAGCTAGAACAGTCGCGTAAATTTCGTAGGTGCGCATTATCGCGAATGTTAAAATGTATTTCGCGTACTCGTACGTTTAATATTTTCTCAAAATTATAAACTACGATTGTTGAACGTATTTCACTCGTAACATAAAGTAGCGGAAAAATAGATAATAGTGGAAAGTGGGCTGGGAAATCAAGAGATTTTATCAAAAATAACGAAAATGGAAATAAAAACGCTTGAGTTATTGCATTATTGAATGTCGCGATAGTTCTTATCGGTAAATCTCGCATCTGGTAAAAGTGCGCAGCTATAAGGTGCCCTTCGTGATGGTAACGGGGTTGCGAGCATGAAAGGGGAAAAATAACGAGGAGAGAGGGTCGTTTGTCGAAGCGAATTAGACGCGAATCGTGAAACACCGGAAAGAGGTACGTGACGTCAAAAAAAGGAGGGTAAATCACGTCGATTGATCGTAAAGAATGAGCGCAGATCGATCGTTGCGTCGAAGAAAACTACCTCGGGAGATAAAGGACCACGAGGAACAATAAACGAATTTTATCGATCTGTATCGATTCAACCTGAACCAGTTTAAAAATTTTTCTGATCACGAACGACAAATTTTATTCTGAATACTTATTTTAAGTAATTTATTTTTTGTTGAATAAAATGCTTTATATTTTGTACTATGAATTTCTAAATTTTTTAAGAAATATTAAGTAACTTCCACAAATTTTTGGCGTATGTTTACTTCTATCCGGCATACAGGAGACAGATCTAATAATCGATTACAAATCCCATTCATCTTTGAGGGGCAACAGTTTGAAGAATATTACGTCAGATTGCTCCTGGGCCATTATCAAACTGTCTTATTCAATGAGCGTTCCCATTCAAGGCAACCCTCCCCTAAGTAATACTCGCGCGCATGTCGGTACAGAATAGGGCGAGAGAGACCAATATGCCAAGGTTAACGATGTATGATTTTCGACTTAGAAACGTAGTTTGTTATCATATCAATTCACTAGGGTTTAACAGTATTTTTCAAAGGACGATGAAACTCATTCGAGCAAAGTATATATGTGTACCCGAGAAACAAATCCGGTTATGAACGTTTTATAACGAATATTCTCGGTTCCGACAAAGCCGTAACGATAGCTATACATAGCATATTCATTGATTAATTTTGAAATTTTTTTTGATAATTATGTATTAAAATTAATAATTTATTTTATAAATTCCAATAAAAAATTTACGAAGCGATATTCGCAAAGTTTTCTTTAACGTTTAAAAAAAAATCTTGATTTTAACATGTTAGTAGCTGAACTGCCAATTCTTTCCCAAGAAGCTGTGATTTTCTCAAGATAATGTACCTCCTTTACTTTTAGTACAATCATTTTGGGAAATGGTCGATTTCAGCTTACAAAAATGTTTATGTTGATAATGTTGGTCGAAACCGGTACCGCAGAGATTTCATCTTCGATTCGATTTCGAGGCTGGTGCGATTTTACCGCGATTCGACTATCCGTAAGCGCGGTTGAATGCCCATACGCGATCCACCCACGTCGGTTATACAGACCGATTGTGCCCGTTTATGCTCCAGCAAACGCGTTAAACCCGCTAGCAGTTACGTCCACGGTACACCAATTTATAACAATATGGCGATCCGACGCGACCGACAGTTACAAATATGGCGTTTCGAAGTCACTAACCCGTGTATATGAATTGTCACTTATATTTTAAGTAATTTATATTGGCCTACCTTAAAGCTGCAGATGGATCAAGTTGCTCCGAATACAGCCTCGTTCGTTGAATCATCGAATTCGTCGAATATCTGGATAACGCGATAAAAATTATTAACATTTTGACAGTTACAAATTCTGAGTAAAATTTTTTGGCCTATCTCAAAGCTGCGGATAGACGAAGTTAAAAAAAACATTTACGATTCCATGATTTGGAGCAATATCGACGCGATCGGTACTACGAACTTACGATATTTTGAGGTTACGCCATGTTTTTAATTTATTACTCACACATTTTAGGAAATTTTCAGATACTTTATCTTAATGCGGCGAATAAACACTGTTACTCTAAAACTTTGTTGATTTAATTATTAAATCTAATTGACACACTTCAATAATTAATCAAAAAATTGGAGACTACGACGCACTCACTTCCTATGCATCGACAACAATGGCGGATTACCGAATGACGTAATAAAAATTACGAACGTTCACGATTAGCTAATGTACAGCATTATGGCGGCCCGAAGCGTCCGAAAATTGCCGATATAGCAATTCGTAGTCGCTGACCTACTCTAATGAATTGTAACTCATACCTAGTTTAAATCATTTTATTTGTCTTTACCTCAAAGTTGCCTTAAATTTAGTTTTGCTGAATAAATATTTGATTAGCACATTTCATCAATTATTCAGAAAAGTGTGAAATTTTTTACAACAAACATACTTATCATACTTTACGATCTCGATAAAAATTGTCAATGATCGAGATATCGAATTCAAAAAATAGATCGATAATTATCGATTGGAGCGAGAATAGGGTTACGCGACTACCGTTAACTTTTTTAATGGTGTTTTCTTACGGTTTATTTACGTTAGTGTCGGTAATGTCCTTCGTGGCTTTTTTATAAACGTTTTTGTGTATATTTTGAATTTACGTGTTTCTTGTGTGTTTTCAAATTGGTGTACTCGTTGTAAGTAAACGCAGAAGATTTGTCCGACTGTGAAGTGTTTTAAGTTACACACCGACAGGTTCTAAGTCCTTAATATATAACCTCTCACGAAAGGCGAGATACAGTTCACAGGACTTCAAAATGTAAGTTTCTGCAGTTTATTCTCCCTTATTCGGTAATACGAACTCAACTCATTTCACTCGAATTCATGAAATCACGAAAATCCGATTGCAATTACGTCTCTCAGCGGCACCCGTTCGCGAAATTACTTTCATTTCTGTAAAGTAGCTTTTATTTATAAATTGCGTTTTCTCGCTTTTTACCGAGTTGAATTTGCAACGGAGACGCCTAGATGTTTCATTTTCCCCGAACAAATGTTAATTAATAAAACTGTCGGGCGTACGTGGGATTGTCGTGCATCGAGCACGGAATAGAAAATAACGAGCAGATGTTGCCGGAAGGAGAGAGCAGAGAGATGAGAATAAAATTAATTTCGGTACAGGTAATAAGCGTAATCAAATCGGAAGATACATCGCGAGCGTTACCGTAACGTTATTTTTTATTCCGGAGATACCTGCGACCTGTGACGCAACATGGCCGCGATAACGACGCAAAATCCGAAGGAGGGCGCGGGCAAAGAGGGGAGTTTGCGGTCTTAAGCCAAACCCAAAGAGAGGAGAAGTGCACATATTCTCTTCTACGATCCGGTTTACTCTCGCGTCGACCGTTCGCACATTGTATAAACACATGTCGCTTTCGTACACACTCGACTATACACAATATATGTGTATCGCCATCCGAGAGGGCGTGGCTGCCGAGCAAATCGTCTTTCGATGTACGCCTGAGTGATTTCGAATGGAGAGCAGTTAGACACGCCGAGATGTATATTTTTTTTCTCTCGCATAGAATTAGCGAGTCTAGAAAAGGGTGAAACTAGCTTTAAAGGGCGTGTACTCGGCGCGAGACGCCGAGTTTCTCATTCATAAATGTTAATCGAGTTGAATTTTATCGGCGTTTGATGCTGTTGATCGAGTGATGTATGAGACGAAACGTTGCTTTGTAGCAAGTCTATTTCACCGAAATGACAAATTCACGCTCTATGAATAATTCTCGGTCGAAGGGTTCCATACGAAATATAGTACCGGTTTCGCATCGACGCTGCATAATTAATTCGTATTAGGATGGAGAGTGGAAAAAAAAACCGATAGAGACGGTAGAAATAAACAAGCTGAATTTTCGTACGACAAATGGCTATTCAAACGAGACTCGCTGGCTTGTTCGCGCAAATAAATTAACGGTGTTTGACAACTTCACGGGTGCCAAGTTAAATAAAACAACGCGGCCGGAGTACAATATTCGCGTAATCCGCGGAGTTTCGGTATTACGTGCCTCCGTCTCTCTACCTCTCGGCGTTCTCGCGGAATAATAAAGACGCGAGTTCGATGTTAAAAACTTCAATTAACAGCAATTTTTCTCTGCGAGGAAAAGAATAACGCTGGCGAGAATTTGGAAAATTTCGTTTAATCGTGGATACGGATGAAATACTGCGAAAAATGAGGGCTTTTCGATTGACATGAACGAGAAGTTTTGAGATCGCGCAGCGAGACGGCTGTATCGATTGCTGGCTTAGTTCTTCCTCTCTCTCTCTCTCTCTCTCTCCCTCTTTTCCTCGCGATGCTCCAAGGAGTTTCAAGGGGAGAAGAAAATGGACTATCATCGTGCATTAGTCTTCCTTCTCGTATCAGGAAGTTACCGTTATTTTTCTCTCTTTCTTCGACTCTGTCAAAACGAACCTCATCTTCTTCGCAATTTTTCTCGCGATGCCTTTTGGCAAAAATAATCGCTTCTCGTCTCGCCATTGAGTGGATTTTTGTTAAGTTGTTACAACAGTATCTAATAATTCTCTGCGAAGGGTGCGGATAATCCTGACGAAACAGTACCGCAAATATCTCTCGATTCGGCGTTTCGATTTTACGTAAGCGATCTTTAAACGGTCATGATTTATGGTTTTACATTTGACCACCTAATCGTGTTAAAATGATTCAAGATGAGCGGAAATATCATCTTCCTCTTCCCGGAAAAATTGAAAAATATTCCAATACAATTTTGATAATTTCTGTCAGACTTTTCGTTTTCGAAATAATATCCTGTTCGCATCGTAATTTATCTTCTAGAGTGTGTATAATAACGTATTTTCCATCTTTTACGATTTGCCATTTTTGAGTTTCGATTGAATATAAAAGATGAAACTTTTACAGCGAGTTCTTTACGATCCAATGCGGTATTTTTATAACACGGTTGGTGTGTATGCTTCCGTCGGATTACGGGAGCTGGAAAAGTTTATTCCTCCTTGAAAATTTTTCAGCCCGCTCGCAGGAAAAGTGGAGCGAATATAATTGGAGACGAGGAGGAATCATTCGAGGCGAATTCAACAAAACAAAGTTGCGCGAGTGTATGTGTTTAAGTATATATTCGTACATACACACATTCGAAGCAAATTCATTTGACGACGTGCACGTGGACGTTTCTCAGATGCGTGAAGCCGGCCAGCTGAATAAGAAGAAGGAAAAAGGAACAGGAGACGGAAGAAGAGTGAGAAACAGGTGGCGAGAGCGAATGCGAAATTACGTCGCGTGCTTGTCGTGGGCGTTGATTCACGAGCGAGAACGAGAGAGAGAGAGAGAGAGAGAGAGAGAGGGGGAGGGAGGGAGAAAGAGATAGATACAGGAAACGTTCACGAAAGCTCCCGAGTGAAGCTTCTGGACGCCCACGGTATATTCGCTCCTGTGTTCGTGGAAGAAACGTTTCCAATAACACTCGGCCGGAAAAGGAAATTAAATGCTAAATTAGTATTAAATTACAACTCATCAATACAAATTTCGTACGCGCTTCGTGGAAACTGAAAAACCTAGCAAGAAGTTGAATTTATATTCCCAGAAAACTCGAACAAGGATGATAATTTCGCCCCATCCAACGCGATAGTGGAGGCGGAACTAAATTTCAAACAACGTCGTTTCGGAAAAATTTCAGAAATGGAATTCCAAAAAAATAGCGAAATGTCAACGACTTGTGAAAATTTTCATAAGTATTCTGCTGTGAACGTCATTGCACAATTAAATGATTTGATCGTCATAAAGAACTATGTCTATTGTTACACAAGCATAACACTTGTTATCTCGTGAAAACTCGGTTTATCTATTCGCGGTTTTGGCGGAATCTCGAGACTCTGGGGACGACATCCGAGGGATTTATCACGAAAATCCAGGATTTCCGCCGATGGGTCTTCATTGATAAAAGGACTCCTCGCGACGATATTTTCCTCCTGTAGCGAATTCGATATGATCTGCATGAATATAGACGGCGCAGGGACTAGTATTCGATCGGTTTTCCATTTTTTGTCGGAAATTTTATGAAAACATTTTCCACTCTGCCGTTAAAGATTTTCCTCTTATCGAGCCAGGGTGCGTTATCACTCGGTTACAATTATTCTAATTACGTCTTCTCGCGCTGACACGTTGTTCTTCATTAGTTTCTTTCTCCCACCCGCCGTTCACTTTTCTCGCACCCCCGCGCATTTGCATCAGCCCGCACTGCCGCATTATCGTCCAAATCCATTTTCCCATCCATTAATTCTCATACGCGGCTCCCCGGGCCCGCAAGCGTCGGGTTAATAAATCACACGCGGCCAGCTACGGGATAATAAATACAGCCAGGAAATATTTGCGAGTTGCCGTGTGCGAGAAGAGGAAGGTGGGAAAAAAACCGACCGAAAATACTCGCGCACGGGAAAAATTCTACCGAGTTTAATGAATGGAGTTGTAATTGTCCCTCATCGTTACAGTTTCATTTTTGCAGTTCGTTTTATCATCGAGTTTTTTCTTACGACTCTCGTGACGCTGCGTTATCTCGATACATAACGCAATTTCATCGCGATTAATGAGCATCGAGTTTCGATACAGCCCACGGAAGACGAACCCCCCTAGTGGGATTTCGAAATAATCGACCACGAAAGAGATTATTTATCCAATTAACCTCGCGAAGCCTCTGCGAAAATCGGCCACGTGTCGCCGATTCGGTCCGATTTTACGGGTCTTCCCACGTACTTAGCGCGAAATTGGCAAAAACGATTTCGGGAAACCATAAAATCTCTCTCTCTCTCTCTCCGTAACATCGTGTCCTCTTCATCCCGACGTGTATCTAATATTCCATTATAGCCCTTACGTTCGACTTTGAAAATCCATCGAACAGTGCAGCGAGGCGAAACTCGCTCCGCGAGCTCGTTTGTTATTCATACGGAAACACCGAGGTGAATCTCTCCCGCGTGTATAGGGTAATCTGATAATGGTCACGTGAGAAGCGAGAAAAAAATTTCAATCGCAAATGAAGAAATCGACGTGACGTCGAATAATCGAACGAAACAGCGTGGATAGCTCGGGAAAAGGTCGGAAGAGAAACCTGGATGAAATACGGGGCGCGGGAAACGACGACGATAGAGCAGAACGATTTCGTAAAAAATTGTCCACTCGCACCGGGCCGTTCGGTAGGACAATAAAGAATTTAACGCGAGAGATCGTCAACTGCATATTTCAGCCGTACGTCGTCCTGTACGGTTGAACAGTATTTTCGCGCGTTTTACGATTTCCGCGGCACGCGAGCAGCCCCCCTCGGTTTTACGTACCGGTCTATACGTTCGCGTATTGTACGTACAAGGCGCTCGATCTCGCGATTATCTTGACCTACATTTGTCGCGTCGAGGCGCGGAATGAAGAGCCCCCTACGGTGTGTAGAGAAAATCGATAAACTGCCAGGGGATCGAGATGACAGCGATACCCCGGCGTTCTGCCTCTCCAAGGACGACCTCTCCTAAGAATCGTTAGAAAAAACGGCCACCGAGATAGGAGGGAAAAAAAAATTTGTCAAGTCGATGCCACGAAGAAAGAAGGAAGGGGAAAAGTCGAGTGAGGTCCGAGAGAGTGCACACTTGGATTTTTATCTCTCTCGCTCTCTCTCCTGGAGGCTCGCGAGATCGATCCGTCCTATCGGATGAATTTTTTCGGTCGCGCGCGTTTCACCCACTCGCTGGTTTATCGCGATAATTTTGCTTCGTCGCAATTTGAAGTTTTAATATCGCTGTGCCGCGTGATATCTCTTTATCCCGCTAGCGGGTCGCTTATTAACCCCGGGGCTCGGTGCTTTTGCTTATTCATACAAACTCGTTTTACCCCGCGCGTATGAAAGCCGCGGGATAAAGTAGATCGCTTTGTTATCCCGTTTACAGGATAAAAAGCACGAGCGCGTGATATTACAACGCGGTTTTTATTTCGAACGAGCTGACCGAGCAGCTGGTTCAATTATTTTTATACTTCTTCTCTATTATCGCGAGGCCGAGGTGAGAGTTCTCGCACGTGTGACGCTCTCGATGAGAATCGAACGGAGATCGCCCGGTGAGAATCGAAAAAATTGCGACAAAAAACGAAATGGAGCTGCGACGAAGTATGGAAAAGAAAAGTAAAAGCCGAGAGAGATAGAAGGAATCTTCGCCATCTATCGAAATGGAGCGACATATGTCTTGACTCGAGAATAGTCGATCCCCATCGAGTTCTACCTCTCGCGTCGGACTAGCCATAAAATATAGACGTTCGGTTCGAATTTGTGACTCTTGCATAAAATATTTAAAAGTTGAAGATTCATAAAGAACTAAAGGATGCCATAACATCAAGATAACGTTATAATAATATTTCTCATTCCAAAAAATGAATATAACAGCACGTCTCGACAAATTAGCCGGATATTAAGGACGGCAATGAAATTTTTCGTCAAACATCATCTAATAATCGATGCAATAGCGATCGGTTTATCGGCTCGTACTCTGAAGGGATTCGATTGAGCGCCAATATCGGCCAATCGAATGACACACGACGTCGCCGACTGCGCGGCTCGCTTGTTTACACAGTGCCGTTCGCCGACTGATACCAAATACAAAGGCTACTCGCACCCGCGCGTCCCGATTGCGGGACGAAGGACCTAATTGGATTAGCCCGAGTGGCTCTCGCTCTCACTACCCGGGGGAGCTTAACGAACCGGAAGCCAGTCCCGGAACGTGAGTCGTTAATGAGAAAACGCCGTGCGAGATATCGCGGAAGCTCGACGCCACGGCAAACCGAACCTTCGCTTGAGAATCCTGTTCGATCGTCTTCGATAAAATGTTCGATCGGGAAATCGAATTCGAGAGATTTGGAACGATCGAGGGCCACGGTACCCTGCTATTGGAAAATTTGAAAAGAATTTAGATATTTCAAATTTTTTAAGAAATTCGATAAGAAAAAAATTAATCTAAGGATAGCGTATAACATATTGTGAAAACAAAACATAAGATTCTTTTTAATGCGCTCTACTCAAATCCATTTACATTTAAACTAAAAACCACTGAAATTGCCACTTATCTCTCTATTTTTTGTCAATATTGACACAATTTCCCTACTATTTTGTCGCATTAGCGAGCTATTCTTGATTTATCATTCTCGGTGTCAATTTTCGAAAAAGCTTCTCGACGCTATTCAACTCCCACGGAGTCACTCGAGCGAAATAATCATCATTATTCGACACTCTTAAGAGCAGCGGATGGGAGGAAAAAAATATCGAATCATACAGTTGGACGAGTTCAGGCGTCGACGATATGCTACTTGTTTGCCGAAATCCGGGGACCATCGACCGAGGGGGGTAAATAACAGACTGGCAATGAGAGGAATGAAAGGGGGAGAGGAAGGGGGGGGGGGACACTCGAAAGCTCGGTTGGGCCGAAGACGCGTGCATCGGTTAACCGCTCCGTCCCCCGCTTCCCTTTCGATTCTCTCTACACCCTCGTAATGTTGTCCCACGAGAGACAATGCCAGAAACCGCGTACTCGTCCACCGTACGCGTTCGACGTAATAAGGATAACGACCCATTATCGAGATTGTACGCGGCCAAACAAAGCTGCGAAGTCCTTTCAGCGAATTCTCGTTTAACGAGTGAATATTAAAATTCCGGCTTTTATTAACGCCACGGGCTACATCGCGTATATATTTTATTTATCCAACTCGGAGTTTCGCGAGAATAGCTTCGCAGTGATTAACGATGGCCAAACACCGTCCCGTCGATTTTTAATTAAACTGCGCCGATGATAAGAGAAAAAAAGAGTTAACGAAATCCCCGAACGGCATTCGATGCCGCGCGCGACTTGAACGATTTTTTTTCTTTCTGTCCTTCTTTTTTGTCCGCTCTCTCGGGCTCTCTTTTCTGGACGCGGAGGCGGGAAAAGTTTCTCGATAGCAATCGTCCGATCGACGAAACTTTCGTTTTCCGTCTCCTCTCGCACAGAATCGACCGACGATTGGCAATCGATCGAAAAAAAAAAAGAGTTCTCGAGGTAAATTAAAGTTGACCAGGCTCGCTCTTTTTTTTATTCGATGGTAAAGGGCAGGACTAGTCGTTAACCGTACCCTATAGCGATCCACACGAAAGGTTCGAATACGTCAACGTCTCGCCGCGTAAAACAAATCGAGACCGATCAGTCTCGTTAAACTCAGCCAAATATTTCGTTATTTCGTTCGCAATTTTGCATAAAATCATGAAGAATGAAGATAAAAAATGTCCCGAATTTAAAATTGAACTGGAAAACAGCTCGTCGACCGAACGAAAACGAATCGAGTTAAAGCCCCGGCAGTGTGAAATCAATTATTCTCACCTCCGGTAATTTTTCTCGATGGAGCTTCTCCTGTATTTTTTTTTTTTTTTTCTTTTTAATATTATTTTGTCAACCGTAGCGTGTGCGTTTATTCATCCGCGGGAGGAAACCGAGATCGAAAAAACATTTATCGAGATACGACCCAGTTACTGGAAATTCAGTTTCCACCTATCTCGCCACGGCGTGTGTATTTTACCCGAGCTTTCTCGAATTTACAATCGATTGAATTATACCGCGAGCCGCTGGCGCGCGAGGTTTCCGTTGGCGCGCCTGTGCGGTCGTATTGTTCCTCAAAGGAGAGAATACACGCCCGCGGAAAATTCGCGAGACATCCGTCGAATGCATTATCGCCCTTTTCACGAAACCGGGAGAGAATTTTTCGTTGAATATATTTCCCTACATGGGGGGTCGTTAATCGAACGAGACGACACTCGCCGTATGCCGAGTCTGTCCCTATCGTGTCATCCTGCGATCACAATGATCGAAACTCGCCGCTAGGATCCCAACTGTTGCCCGTTTCATTGTAATCCCGATGACTCCGCGGAATAGCGAAAAAAAAAAGAGAGAAGTCAGAAGTAGAACTCGGCTAGACGATTCTGGTCATTAATACGAATTTGTCGTCGAAATGAAATCGATGACGACTCCATTTTCGACTGTTAGCGTGTCCTCTTTTGCATTTCTGACTGCGTCGAGAAGGGGCGATGATAGGAGAGAAAAAAACATATTGGAGTGGCGTCATTAATATCTCTCCCTGTAAGTGGCGTATGTTTTTGTTACCTTTCCAGACATGTAAACACGAATTTTTTTACTGGTTTGATGTCGCAGTTGTAAATAGCAGTCGTACCGAATGAGTGAGGTCGAAACTTTGGAATATGATCGAATTGAAATTCTATAGATGAGTAGGAAATTCTGGGCCGAGATGCGCATCGATTGGGAGTTTACAATGTTCTCTTAGAATAGGTAGATAAACTAAACACGGAGAATTAGAATCTCGAAAACAACAAGGGAGTACGATACACGTGTATCCAAACACGAGAACATAGTTCAACTTGGGATTACGATATGATAATCCTCTTCTGGGTTTAAACTCTGATATGCCACATAAAGTGATAAAAAACGAGATTTAAAAGAACGGAAATATTAACAGTGAATTTTAATCTCTTTTCAATTCAATTTCGAAAATTGATCGTCATTTTCATCGCGATATATCTCGACGATAATTTCAATACCGAATAGGCCCAAGACGCAATACGAATGACGCGCGTTAGTATCGATTGATCGAGCTCGTACGTCCTCGGCGCGTTTATATCGAAAGGTACTCGATCGTCGGCCCTTTAACGAGAAAGCGGCGTTCGCTGTATACGCATAAACCGAGAGATTACAGCGTTCATCCGCGCGAATCGCTCACAGCCGCGTTCCGATCTGAAATCCGTCCCGGCTTAATACCGAGCGCGATGGAATACTAGTGTGACGAGAAATTCTGCCCATCCAGTGCAAAGGCACGAGGCCATTCGGCGCGGAATTACGCGTACTACAATTGAATCGCGCGCTATATAACCGGTCATTTTGCGAAGCTTAGAAATCCGAAGAAAGAAATACTCGAGCCGGACCTCGCCTGGAATTTTTGCGCGAGAATTTCGTAAGCGCTCTGTATCCCATTACTCCCTCCCTCCTCCAACGAAATTTCGCGCATCGTTCTTTTTCATTTGGCGAAATCCGCGTGCTTTGCGAGTGGGCTATGCTCGCGAGCGTACAAGAAGGCGCGCAAAAAAGAGCCGCGTAACAATGGGCACCGTCGCGTGTTGCCTCATTCGCGGTTACACTCCCACTAATTAACGTCCTGGGCTCGCTTCGTTATAACGGGATTGCGAGAACTAATTGCGCTTTTGATCTTTTTTCTTCGCCTCGCCAACCCCCGTGGCTTTTTTTCCCTCTCCTGAAATTTTCATTCCGCCGAGCCACGGGGCTTTTCGGGCTTTTCCTGTCCTCTATCCCGAAATAACCCACAGATTTCGCGCGGGTGGATACTACTTAAAAAATTTTTACTCCCCTCTCGATCGTTTCGCTATAATAAGATTTAACCGTAAACGAGATCCACTTGGTCCGACGAACGTCCTCTCTTATTCGCGTTGTTTAAACTCCGGGATAAACAAGCCCGTAATTCCTCGACATTTATCCACCGCTCTTCTTTCGCTCGAACGGGCCAATTACAATAAAAGCGACGAGTGCGCAATTTCGAAAATACGAGGAGCGTAAAACTGCTGTGGAAGCGCGCGCTCGACTTCGCCATTGTGCGTAGAGAAGGAAACCTTTAAAAAAAAAAAAAGAAGCAGTAGAGAGAGGAAGATTTTAGATGATTTTTACATCCTCGGGGGAATAAAGTAAGAGCGAAGTTCGAACATCGAGCGGGCTGTAAAAAGTGGTTATAAATCGACGCGGAAAAATCCTCGACCCGTTTCGCTCGGAGTGAACAATGCACTTGTCCGGTGTCGATTGTTTTCGCGCGACTGCAGTTGTCACGGACCGCTCAACTCGCAAATCGATGACGCCGAATCTGTCCCGCTCGTACTCGCGGTATCTAATTTCGGGACAATATTGATATATAACGCGCGTTAACGCGCATCATTGTCGGGCACCGTGACGAAAAGCGCGCACCCGTTGGTACATTCGGCCCGAGCGCACGTGCGCCCCCGTAAGAGACCGAGGATGGGGAGAGCTGTCCCAAATACATCGGCGTAGGACCAAATTATCTAGACTCTGTTTCAAACATTTCTAGAATGATGTTATCATCATTGGTAAACAAAAATTAAATTCCAATCTAAAAATAATCATATTTTGTTAATCCTTCGTACAAAATGATTGAAAAAAGAAATTTTGTAGCGAGGCTCGTGGTACATGAAACGTAAACAACGCAAGCCTAACTCGTGGTAAATACGACGCGACTGACTTTCAAGTTATTTCAACAACCTCAAGCGGTTGAATTTCGATATAAATTGAAAAAATTTTTCAATACGCTACAGAATGAGGCTACGCCAGTGAGTCGATGAGCTATGAATTCACGATTGTCGTGACGTTTTCTAGCAGGACAGTTCTCTCGAGGGTTCGTGGAGGGTCGTTTATTGGCCCGGATGACGCGTATTTGTTTTGTCCCGCTTAATGTCGTACGAATTCCGCACTCGTTCGCGTCTCTCTCCCTCTCAATCGGAAGATCGTTGAATGATGACGCGCAGGTGCGCGACTCTGCCGAATCGAATCGAACTTTCATTTCGTTTAATTAAGAATTAAACTCCCTCTCACCCCTTTATCTCTAACAGCAATCAAGCCCATCGAGGACCCAGGATAACGATTCCCGTCGTTTGATCTCCCGAGTTGTCCCAAGTGGAAATTTCACAAGCGTTAATCTCTCCTCTCGAAAAATTCTCGTCGCTACAAAGCGAATTTTGATATTTCCGGATGAAAAATCCCGACACTTCGAAAACCGAAGACAGCCTTAATAAAGAACAACATCCCGAGAGTTTTCCAAACACGTTCTCCGACAAAATCTTTTATGAGGATTTGACGAATCGGTGAAATTCCGCCGACGGGGCCTCTAACATCCTGGACGTTTTTAATGGACGAGCGGCAAACGCTTCTTTTTCCTCGGCCGGACTCGCATTATCGAATTGAGAGGGTCCTTACGGTAGCCAGGAGCGACACTTTTTTTCTGTACTAGAGTAGTCCCATCAATAACGCAGGAATATACCCACGTGCTTCGAACGCCCCACCCATATTCTCGCCTCGTTGACTCAACACTGTGAGCAGGTCTCGAGTCTTCACTGTGACCCCCGAAAAATCGAATTTCTTCTTTTTTTTCGCTAACCAGTTGCCACGGAATTATGATATATCGCTCGTCGCGAATTCACCGCTAAATTTTCATCGATCTCTCGACCCGATTCCGACCTCGATTATATAGCTTTTTACTCGAGCGCGTCTATTTTCCTTTTTATTCGCCGTTCGGAAGATGCCCAAGCGTTTTCCGATAACGCACGCGGTGTTATGCGCGATCTGCTCAAACGGAATTTCGCGTCCGCGAGCTCTTTATAAAAGGGACCCCTGGATAACACATTTCTGGAATTCAACCACGAACCTCAATAACTCGCTTACGGCTCTCGTACGTAGTAATTAAAAACGCAGCGTGAAATCCGATCCGAGTTTTTCGTAACTCGAGAAATTTTTATCTCGTCAAAACATGAATTCCAGATGAAAAATTTTCGACAACGAAATATAAACGGGGAGTGCGAGTATAATCCTATCGGGATAAATCGCGCCGAAGGAAACAGAACGGAATTTACATTTTTTCGCCATCAGCGCGAGGCAAACTCGAGCGCTTGTCTCGAGAGGCGTCGATAAATAAAAAAGGGAAGAAAAATCGCTAGAGCGTATTTTTTTTTTTTTCATGGGATCGAGATTCAACTCTTCTCGGTTGTAAGCGCGAGAGAACTGCGAAACGACCCGAGGAACGATGGAAGGTGCGTTCTAACGTCGAAGAAGAGAAAACTGTCGCATCATGCGCTCGTTAAAAGCTTCAGGGTCGAAGATTAATGCCCCGCGATCTCGACGTTCTCATAACGTCGACGACTCGATTTCAGAGAAACCCGCGAGTCATCTTCAAATTGCGATTGAACGGCGTCGCTCTGCCTTAATTGGGCGGCTGAATAATTCCTCTTTAACCCGTTAAAGTATGAAAGAAAGTCATGGTATCATTGGTGTAATTTCACCCCTGCGAATAAATTTAATAAAGACGATGTAAATGAGACTATTACTAAAATTACATATTTGATGAAAATTATAAATTTTATTTTAGCTGAATATTCTTATTAGATTATACCGAATTGGCTATTCGAGACAATAAATTCAACAAGTATTTAAGATACTATCCCATTTAAATTCAGAAACTTGTTAACGTCTCTCGTTAATGCGAGATAAAATTTTTCCGAATGACCCAATTAGAAGAAGGAAAGGGAGAGATCTTTCACGACAATAGGATTTTTGTGTAAATTATTCAGAAGAGGATCACCAGATTTGATTCCCGTTCTAAGCTCTTGCGAGATAATAAGATTGCGGTTTAATTAATCGTCCGTCCGAGAATAATCGATTTGAGCTTAACGAGTAATCGATTCGGAAATTCGTGTAAAGTAGTCCGCTTTCTAGTCTCGCGTCCAGAACGAAACGAGAACTGTACGACTCGAGGAAATATCGTAGAAAACTCGGGCAATATAACAGAAATGAGAAGAAATGCAAGCCGTTGGTTTGTTTTTTATTTCGCCCTCTTTAATTTAATAAACGCCATCCCCGTGAGTCGAGGGGCGCCCTTTTTATCGGAACGTCCGCTGGAATGTTCAATTTGAGCGTACTCGAAATTTAATGTCTCTCCCCGCACGTTTCGTATGACATCACGCAGCTGCGTACTTCTCTCTTTTCTTCTAACCCTCCGATGCAATTCGACAAGGAGCGATTAATTCAAACGCCGACCTTGAAAGTGAAATTCCCATAGATTCGTCAGGTACAAGCAAGATGAATATACCTTCACTTGATCCTGAAAAATTTTTAAAGTTCTGGAAACAAATTTGGGAAAAGGTTTTATCGCGATAATAAATAATATAACGTTCGCTGCTGTAGAATAACAAAAATACGTACAATGTGATACAAAATTATTCAGTTCTACATATCAATAAAATTCGATTGAACATCGAAACTGGAAGGTAATTTAAACTTCGAACTTTCCAAATGTTTTCAGTGATAACTAGAAAGGAGAACAGAACGAACCCTCCCCTTTGTGTCCGCGAGAATTATCACGAATGTCCGAGTAGTTCTCGTACCACGGGCAAACACGTGTTACGTATCTCTCGTTCTCTTTTCCTCTCTCTCTCTCTCTCTCTCTCTCTCTCTCTCTCTCTCTCTCTCTCTCTCTCTCTCACTCTCGCTCGCTCGCTCGAATATATTCGCGAGCTTTAAAGCTCTTCGTCTCGTGGGGCTTTCGTCCCTGCAAATCATTCTACGCGAAAATTCTCGCGACTGCGGTATACACCTGAATTATTCAAACCATGGCATTGTTCGTTCGGAATGAAGAGACAAAACGGGAAAAAAATCGACGCCGAGAATAATTGAAGGAAAATTCAAGCTCGCATTTCGAGGGCTAAGACGGGATTCTTCGGCTCGGGAGTAGAGAATATTCCAGTCTGTACGTGCTTATTTCCCGTGTAATAGTTCCCGCAGAAAATGAGAGAGAGAGAGAGAGAGAGAGAGAGAGAGAGAAGGACGCCGATAACGACGCGAGAAGAGCAGCAGAGAAGCTCGATATAATTTCCTGTGTATCACCGCGACCTCAAACCGTTATCGGTGCTTCTTAGATATCGGAAAACTCATTTACGTTCAACTCGTACGACTTCTTCCAAATGGAATTTATTTAAAATTCGAAAAAAAAAATTTTTTTCTTTTCATATGAATTATATCATATAAAAGTTATCTCGTTTTTTTTTCGATTTTGTTTTGGATATAAATCTATTTAAATCTCATTTTTTCTAACCCGAATTATGTCATATTCGACTAATTTTTCGTTAGAGAACGATTTTTGAAAAATTCGACATTTTCCTATATTTTTCTTTTATTTCCGTCTCCACTGACCGCAAAGTCAATTTCCCGTCGGAAACGGTCGGTATTTTCACGCCGATTGCATGGCCCGCTATATTTATTCCAGAGAGTTATCGTACACCACTGAAAAAATCATCCCTCTAAAATTTCACCCGTGAAGGGCTCTCCCTCTCACGAAGACAAATGAGGCAATATTTTCGCGGATTTCGCTTGACTGGGGACAAAATTTCCCGTTGATTTCTCCACGCGTGTGCGAGACTCACGGGGTATTTATCTTGATCGCGCGAATCAAACGAATTTTCCAGGACTTGGAGATTCTTACGGTAGCGGGAAAATTCGTCGAGCTGGTGTTTCCTCGCTATTTTCTTGATATCTCGTCGTTTGAATAAACGTGTCAAGTTGGAGTGTGAATAATTCGCTTCTGCTGCTCGAAACGTGAAAATGGTGCTCCTCTTTAAAGCCCCTCTAGTGTAAAATTTCGTGTTAATATACATGAATTTTTTTTTTTTGTATACAATTTACGTACGTTTGTTGCTGTTTTATTCTTTCTCCTCGTTCACACCAGAAATTGATTTACCTCCAGCAAAAATATTCGTGAATTCTCTTTGCTCCACGTGAACACCTCGACTTTACTCGAAAAACTAATCGGATATTACTGGCGAGAAAACCTTTTATGAAGAGTTTCGCGATTGTTCGTAGAAAAATTCGGACATCGCTCGCGCCGGTAGAGCGAAGAAATTTCAAGAAAGAGCATCAAACATCATCATCGAAGTAATATCGTCTCAGGATATACGTGCAGCGGTATATATACGCGCGAAAACTGGATCCAGGAAAAATCTCGGGACGCGAACACCCAGCGGGGCACGGGAAACTCTGACAAATAAAGATTTACGACTGGGAAAAGGCCAGACTCGCGTTCGCTTCGATATATTCTCCTCTTTGTCGCTCTCGTTTCTGTTTTATGCGAAGTATTAAAACACAATAAAAACATTCTCGCGAGAATTCTCAACTCGAGCGATATCCGAGGCCTATCGCTTAAAATCCCATTTACGGAATCATTTTTCACTGGCTCCGTTGTTATTGTCAAGCAGATGAAAAAAATGGCAAGAGAATATTTCAATTTATTTTCGAGACTTACTCGGAAAAATATGATAAGGCAATTTATTGGGACGTCGCGAAGGGTCTGTTGGCGGAGGCGAGATAGGACACGAGCTCCTAATTCCGTTGACCAATTACGGGTCATCCCGGGCACATCAAAGCAGGGATAGACCGAGAGCAAACTTTCCACTTGACACGGATTCAATCCGGAGCTCTCCCGCACGCACGATTGAATTTTAATTAGATCTGAGCGACGTTTCGACGTTTGCGACAGAGCGACCAAAGCCATTTTCCCAATCTCGGCTATAAATAGAGCTGTTTCGGTGTATGTGAGGGTTTATAAACGTATACAAAATGATTTATTCTCATTGTCTTAGAAAATATCTTACTCTACTTGAGAATATTTAAAGAGTAAATATTATTATGTTAATAACTTGGTATGAAATTTTACTATTATTTTTTTTAATCGGTTTTGAATTTCTAAACTAACCTACGAATTTCTGAGAAGGTAGAGATCGTATGAAAAATAAAGAGATTCAATTTTTTTGTTCGTTTGTTATGATGCAAGATTTGGAAACTCGGTCGAGTATTGTGCCAAATCGTGCATAGCGGAAAATGTACCTTCATTTTTATCGTTTCTTCTTGAGGTTCTTAAAAATTAAAGTGCTCCACATATTCAATCGCGCGTGTATCGCAATGAGAGTATCTAAAAATTTTAAAGCTGACGTATCGATATTTCATAAAGTGTACCTACAAACAATTAATTACAGTTACGTCATAAATGTAATCTTCCTTTAAAAAAATTTATTTTGAAATCAATTTAAATTCAAATTCTCGGCCACAGATTAAACGTTCAAAAGAAAGAATTACAAGACACGTATTTCGATTCTACTTAGAGCTCGAAAAGGTCGAGAGTTAAGAGCGAAACGCGGTACCGGTCGATCCTCGCGTGTTTCATCCGATAATTGGAGTTTTATTAACCGGGGTGCAATTTGTTCCCGCTCCACGGGAGCGAGATCTAGCCGGTCTCATCCGTCAATGCGATTTGCCACGTCCTCGTTGGAAAATTCTCGTGTAGAGGAATCCTTGAATGGACGAGAAGTGGAGAAAAGTGTACCGAGTCGATAATACGAGCGAGTCTCGATACAACACACAGAGCACCTTCGCGGAACGCGCCGTAGGAGTGGCCAGCTCGTCGATACTCGCTGGGGCATCCGTCTTGGCTCCACTTTACGCTCTGGAGAGTGACCGGATCGGTTACCGGGAACTCTTCACAGATGCGCATGCACTAGCGAGAGAAAAAAGAGAATAAGAAGAGGGACGTCACACTGTGTGTGTGAGAAAGAGAAACGAGTGAGGTGTACGCGCGAAATCGTACCAACTCGGCCATTCACGGGGAGAGACTGTGAATGAAGTGGACTCTCCAAGAAAACGAGAAGAAAAACATCCGAAGGTATAATATCGTTTTTGCTCAATGACCGGCTTGGGACTTTAAACCGAAGAGCTCGAGAGCCTCGGCCGCCCGCCCTCCACCACTTCACCTCACTCCGTTCTGCGCTATTCAGCGTCCACGGTCCGAGTCCATTTTCCAGTCATTGTCGCGAAGACTGGACTACGCGCTCGATGAGAGTGAATAGCTCGCGCGTTATGTCAGAACGGAATGTCGCCGAGAAATTCAAATTTCACGTACCTCGGCTACCTAGCACCTAGAACCCACCGACCTCGAGGATCTTCTAGGTTACAGGTACTTCAGCCAACAATGAGACTCGAGGAGCCTCTTAGTGAATGAAATCTATACTATCCTCTCGGCGACACTACCGAATGGATGTAGTACGATGGTCCACCAGATGGTCCGTTATTCTCCCGCGGGATAATAATGGGCCCGGTCCGAGTCCCATTCGCAAAAGCAAAAAGCCAAGTACACACAAGTGGAACGATCGCGAGGGACGGATTTCACGCGGCCTGGAATTTCACGCCCTCGAAAAGCCCGTAGTTTCGCGCTTTTCCGCGATTTTTCCTGTGCTTTTTTCTCCCAGGATTATCCGGAGAGGGTATTCAATCGTAGGGATTCGTTCGCGTCGTTTCCGTGGTTATCGATTTCGTATTAGAGGAGAAAGAGAGAGAGAGAGAGAAAACGACGCGATCTCTGACCTACGGCAACCTGCTGAAAAATCGATTTTTCAATAAACCTCTCGTTTTTGGTCATTACGCTTTGGGAAACCGCGTCGGGAAATTCTAATCGGCAATCTCTCGTACCGAGGGGTATCTTGATGAGAGTTTGAATCTCGTCTGAATTTCGAATTCCCCGATTACGAATTCCCGCTCGGGCGGAATAAAGTCTTTACGGAGTGGCCGATAGATAAATTCCGAGACGCTCGGGTGGTGAATTTTCCCGGCAAAGAGTTTCCAGCGATTCGTCGAGAACACGATGTCCGGCTTTCTTGGCGCCAACCTACTTCGTTTATTTATTAGACGCGTTTTGGCAACGCGAGGGCGTCACGTGCCCGAAATCAGGATCTGGGTGACCCGGTAACACTGGCGCCATGAGATTTGGCCAACACGCTGCGTCAAATATTAACACGCTGCAAATCGTGAAATTTATATACCATTGTGGAGTTTCGATCTTTGTTGAATCCGAGAGAACCCTACCCTAGTACGTTATTTTTGGAAGCAGACTAAATTGTTTGAAATGTTAAATAGAAGCTTAGTAAAATATATCTAACCATTTGTAGTCCCTATAAACAACGTTCGTGCAGAATCCCGAGCGTAAATTCGATTTTTTACTCGATAAGATGATTTACGCGGAGATTTCACGACTCCCGAGTGTCAACGGGGTATGATTCACCTGGTTCAGGAATCGAGTCGAGCACTGCCCGTTTCCGGATCACCCTCGGGTGCTCTTTCGCTTCCCTCGGATGCTCCAATCTTAGCTCTCCGCGAATCAATTTACTCGCTGCTCGCATCGAGTGTCGGATAAAAAGGAAGCGTGGATTCGCCTTTGTCGCGCCCTCGAGCGCTTCCTTTCAGCGATCGCGTCACTGAAGAAAGAAAAGAAAGAGAACGCTGAAAGGGGAGGAGAGAGAGAGAGAGAGAGAGACCCGTGAGAGTTCATCAATATCCGTCTTTTTACGACTCGCGTCCGCAGAATCCGGAGACCAGTTTTTGGGACTCCGGAACAAGTGATTCGAAATTATTACTGTAATATTGATTTAGGAAAATACAGCAAAAATATTATGGTTTAGAGCTAGATCTTAAAGAAGCTTAATGGAGCATGCTGGCGACAAAAAAAGTAAAAAGTACGACAAAATAAAGTTGAACGTAGATTCAAGAAATTTTTTCCCTTTACGCTCTCGTTAAAGAAAAACATCTTTGTGATTTCCCATTTCGATCCTTGGATTTTCTTTGCGCGGAAAATTCTTAAAGAGAAAATCCGTTCGCGAGTGGCGCTTTTTAGCGGCAGTTCTCCTCGCGAGATCGTTAATGCCAACCGCGAGCTTTTAAAACGTCGGGACGAAAAAAATAAAAGCACCCCAGCACGCGAATACTCGCGACTGGAATAAAATTCGGTACCACGACCATTTCTCTTGGCCCCTTATACTTTCTTGGCGGGTTCGTAAAAAAATCCAATCGAAGGAACACAGCCAAGTCGAATCTCGGTGCTCCCGGAGCTCGAGAAGTCCCTACATCGAAATAGAAAGAGAGCGAGATGGAGTTTGGCCAAGATGACCGAGGGTATCGTAAAAGAGCAAAGTCAACGACGCGCCGGCGAATTGGCGTCGATAATGTCTCGGTTGTTCGAAGGGATCGTGAAAATTCTCCCACGCGATAATTACTGCAAAACTTGGGGTGTACTGAGAACAATTTGACATGTTCGACTGCAATGAATAATAATCGTTACTTCTATTACTGATTTTATAAAAATTTGAAAAATAATTTAGTTTTTGAACAGTAGCAAAGTTTATTATTTAATAGATTTCGAACCGTCATAAATAGTAAATATTAATTTAATAGATTGAGCGCCCCGGAATTCAATATGGATCGTATCAAAAATGCCCACAAAAAGAATCTATCCAATATGGCTCGTTCGGACGATCCATAGTGTCAAAAGAAGGAACACGGAAAGCTTATAAAACTCGACTTTTACAATCTCGCTGGACATATTGTCGTAATTTCGTCCTGGCTCATATCCCCGGGAAGCTATTATTTTCAATACACGTATATGTATAGCCGCGTATAGAGTGTCGTAAAGTAACCGCACTTCTTAGTAGAAATTTCCAATACAAAAGTCTTTCACAGTTTCGACTGCCAATCGTTCTCGAGTCGTGAACGATTCTCGACGACCAATAAGATACGAGTGGGCGTGGCTCGGAATACGCTTGCCTACCTCGAGGACCGATTTTTGAGAATTACTTTTTCCTCGGGCTACCCTGTAGATTTGTATCGCAACGCGATCCTGAACGTACCTAAGTCACACGGACGTGAAGACGAAATCCGGCGAATGGCGCTAAATCGTCCGAGCGAGACTCCTTCCTGTATATAACCTTCGCTCTCGTAAAAATTCGACGAACGAGTTTCCGGTCTTACGGTTTTTAGTGCGAGGTGCCCAGTTGTAAAGGGCCTCGATGCAACCCTTTTTTTGTACCAGCTCTCCGAGGATTATTTACGACACCGAGTACCGAGGGACGAATTAGAAATTCGTTAACGTCGTTTGAGGGTAATAATTATTTAACGACGGCAAATGTATCGAACTTATTTTATCGGGAATGTAAAAATTTAATTCTTCGATTTTTATGGAAGGAATCAATTGTTGATTTTGAGATTAGCAGTAAAATTAAAGTAAAAATAAAAACTAGTAGTTTGATTCTTTTATAAGCCATATAAGCTTGCTTGAATTTAAATGAGCGATAAGTAAAACAATTCTTTTAAAAATAGTTAGAAATTGAGTCACAGTCGATTCGAGAAAAAATAAACACGAATTAAAAATTCGTTAACGGTACGGAGGGTAACGTCGTTCGAGAACGATAATTATCGAACGAGCGTTAATAATCCCTCGATTTGCAGAAACGTAGTGTTTTTACGGCTCTTGTTAACGATCGCGTTCAATAGCGTCGAATATACGCGACAGGCGACCGCAGCTGGTCGGCACTCGATAGCGACAAGGGCCATTAATAATTCGCGATTGGATCCGTATGGATCGTAAAATGGGTGTAAAATCGTCTCGACGATCAACTCTTCTCTCCCCTGCTCTCAAACTTTTTTTCTATTTCATAGACTGCGCCGAGGAAAAACCACGAATCGGCTCGCTTGTCGAATTTCGCTTCTTTTCTTGTTTCCTCGGTGTATTTTCAGGGGTGTCGCACCGCGAGATATGACGAAACGTCGAGAGCTCCGGCGGAAGAAGGGGAGAGCATCGCGGAGAGAACTCGAGAGGCGTGAAAATTCACGAGAGGGAATCTCGTGTATTCTCGCGCGAGGATCCGCGTGTCGAATCCATAGGGGCTCGCCGTACCCCCCAGAAGAATCGTCGGGCTTTTTCGGCACGCTCTCGCATTTCGTACGCGCGTATATTGTCGTCCTCGAGTGTCGCAACTGCGCCACGAGTGCTATCGTGACCGCTCTCTTTCGAATTCCGCCAACGGAATTTTTCCTGCTCCTTTCAAACGGCCCGGGCTTTTCTCCTTTTTCCTCTTGCTCTCCTCGCGACATTTTCCTGTTGGAGAAAAAGTTTCTGAGATTTAATTTTTAAAATTGAGATAACAATTTCCCCGAATGAGGAGTTCGCGATTCCAAGTATTTCTTAACTCGACGGTGTAGCGAGGCGAAAAATGCGAGAAATAAGGTTAAATTTTGTTGATGCTCTTGGAAGAAATTTCGAGGGGCTGTTCGAACGAATTGTAAAAATAATAATGGATAATACCAACGTTGTTATCTCGGCTTTAATTTTCAATCCTTTAAGTATAAAGTTTGATGTTTCAAGAATTTATGGATTCGAAATGAAAGCTACATTTTCTGTAAACTTTAGAAAATTTTCAATTCGAAAACTCTTTGGCTGAGTAATAAAGGTACGAGTAGAGTAAAATTAGAAAAGAAACGAAAAGGGATAACGAGGAGCCCGTAAACGATCGCGGGAAAATTGGTGGTGTTTGCAAGCAAGACCACCGAGTTTTCGAGTGGTCCGGGTGACAATGAGTGGAAACGTACGAGAGATGGAACGCAACTGGAAGTACGGTAGAACGTTGCTATGCGGTCCCGTGCATAGGCGGCAAATTTGTTTTCGCTCTCTCCCCCACTCTCTTTTGGGCCAATTTGTCAGAAATCGAGACCCACAGGTCTGAGGGAGATGAAACGAGACAGTGAACCGACAAAGCCTATTCATCCATCTCTTTCTCTCTCTCTCTCTCTGTCTCTCCCCTTTTGCTGGCTCGCTCGCTCTCTCTTTCTCATTCATACACTCACAAAGCTTCTCTCTCTCTCTCTCTCTCTTTCTCTCTCTCTCATGAAGTGTGGCGAAAACACATCGAAAAGTCTCCACTGCTGGTACTATACGAGGCTTCACAGAGGAAAATGTGGAAATTCGAAATGGTTAATGGTCCTACGGTCGGACAGGGAGGGGGGATCCGAACACCTGGCCGAAAAACTGTTTCGTCCTACCTGGCGTTTCGAGGCGTGACGTAATTTACCCGGTGGTGGTCATCGAGACCTGAATGGACGCCTCTCTCTCTCTCTCCCCCTCCACTTTACTATTTTTCTCTCCTTCTCACTCACACGCTTGCTCGCTTTTTCACCACGAAGAGCTAGCTATGACTCTTCATTAAAAAAGAGACGACAATAAGCACCCCGTGGCCGCTCGAACGTAAGGAGAGACATAGAACGCCCATTCGTACACGATATATATCGTTCGCTTAACAATTTGTCACCGATATATGCTCGAGCTGCCGTTTTGCGCACCCACTCGAGGAAACTGACCCCGCATTTTCTTTGTCCAGGATTTTGTATAGTCGAGAGCTCTTGTAGGCGAGAATCATTACGATTCTCCGCGAAACGTTTTATCATTTAGGCCACTTTCCGAATACACTGTGCTCTGCTTCGATCCGATGATATTTATAGGACAGGTAGGTCCTAAAATTCTATTAAGGATATCGGGGTGTGTGGGAGGTCGATACCAAAACTCCAAGATTTGGTACGAAAAGGAACCAAGAAGTAGTCTAATTTAAAACATTGTAATTTCGTACTAATTTTCATTTTTCTAATTGTTCAAATTTATAATTATAATTTGTTTATATGATAATCTGTAAAAAATTATTCAACTTTTGAATGCAAGTGAATGAGTGAATAACTTTTTCATTTTCTTTCCCCTTTTCCTCTTCTTATCTGTACAATTTTGTACGTGTACTTTATCAACTACTTTCATCGAATTATCGCGCTGGAAAAATCTCGAGACGGAATCGAGAGAATCTAGTCCAAAAATTCTTAGTCGGTCAACCGATCTACAAGTGGCTGGAAACGAGATATTCTCTTTCTCTCGCGATCCTCGATGATCGATAACGAGCTGGCAGGGCGCGTGGGTCGCGTTACCTGGAGGCTAATACTGGCAGGTCATTGGCGCACCTGTTCCACCTCTCGCACTCGTAAAGTATATCCCTGGATCGATTATGGAAGCCTCAACACGCTGTTAATTAGCGACGCGAATCGGGATCACGATCAGCTACGCCGATTTAGCTCACATTAACGAGCCAATCAGGGAATCAAAGCCCTACATATAATCGCAATTACAGCGAAAAATTAGGTTCTGTGATTACAACTGGTGAAGCAAGGTTTCCCAAATTAAGTATCGATTGCTTTCATGCTACTGAGATAGTTTTCCGACCATTCGATAATGATTTATTATATTTTTTTGGTAATATTCTGAAATTTTTAATTGATATTTTCAAGTTTTTCCCTTCTAGGAAGAATACTCAACACGGCTAGAAACATCCCTTTCTACGATAACTAAGAGAAATAATATCAAAGTTGACTCGATTCGAGAAGAAAAGAAAATAAAAAAGACAGCCCCGGTACACTTGACGTCAATCGCGTTAAATGTTATTCTTGCCTTGTAAATGGCCCATGTAAGTTCGTTACGAGTCAGCGAATGGGTAGCAAAGGGCGTATTACGAGTTGCCACTTAGAACTCCATACAGGGTATATAGCGTTAGCTTGTATTAATTTAACGAAGAGAGAGAGAGAGAGGGAGAGAAATAGGAGGAGGTACTGGGATGATCGTGGAACACGCGTGTTCGCGGAACAAACGAAACAAAAACGGAACTCACTCTCTCTCTCTCTCTCTCCCGATGGTATCTTTATATTGCATTATTGCATTAAGCACTTATGTACACAACCAGGGGGTAGCATCGATGGTCGTACAATAGGTCCTACATGTCCCCCTCCCTCCCCCTCCCCTCTACCAGAATTCACCCCTCGCGCGTCTACATTATACGGCCACAAAAGGTAGGCACGACCCGGTAGCGCGCACGCGGCCGACGCATTTCGTCTTTTCACGTGTCCGCTGCACCCCAACACCAGTCGTACATACACGCGCTCAATGAATGTGTATAAGTTTTGGGTAGCCCGACAATGAGCCAGAAATCAATTCACCTCTTGTATCTATCTTCGGCTCGGTTTGCTTAGGTTTCCGGGCCTCTGCACGATGAAAAAATCATCTTTTTATATCGCGCTCGAGCGGTTGATACAAATCATAATTTTGCGTCGGGACCTCGAGCGAGACTAATACGAGTCTGAATAATGTTGAATTTTTTTTTAAGTAAAACACATTGAAGATAAAAATAGATTAAACATTTATACGTTGAGATAAATATTTTCAATTAACATTAAGTAGCTTCGACAAATTTTTATTTACAGTGAACCTAGAAGATCAATTTTTTCAAATAGGTAGCTATAATCGAATAATCATGTAATTTAAAAAATCTGCTCGATAAAGGATAAACGTTCTAGATCGTTATCGCAGAATAAGGGGAAGCTTTCGAATAACGCTCTTGGCGCTTTTGTTTATCTATTATTACACGACTGGTTATGAATAATGAAATCAACAGCCGTACAGGATACGCAACGATACGAATTCGGCTCTCTATAGAATTTCGTTGCATTATCGATAACGCTCTTCTGATAAACTCGTGCCTCGATTTCCAGGAGACGAAATTTCGATTATGCGAAATTATATATCGGTTGACGTATCGACGAGGGTTTTATACGAGAAAAAAACAGGAGCCGTATCGCTTTATTTGACGTAGACGCTCGGGATGGGCCATTGAATAAATATCGCGCTCTTTACGAGACGCTTATATTCCGCGCGGGCTTACCGCCAGATAACGCGCTCTCCTTTTTTTTCACTCGCTTCCTTTCGAGCTCAGCCTGCGTCACGAAATATATGAAGCCGATCTTTGATCTCCGCGGGTAAACTCGTCGACGTGAAAGAGCATAGGGGGGATAAAAAACTGAGAGGGAGATTCTTTGAAATAAAAACTGTTTCGGAGGATCTATTAAACGATCGTGAGGATCGATGGATCCATAACGCCGAAATCGATTGATGGATACTCGCGTGGGACGTACGGATTTCGTTCTCTCGAGGCACGTCAATCTCGGTCTATGCAGCCGAGAGTTCCCCGGGTGATAGATGGTCGAGACAAAACGTGGGTGAGCGAAAATCGTTTGAGAAAAATAACACAGTTTTGATTTCAAAGGGTTGTGTTCCGACAAAATTTCAAATTTTGCCAAGAAATTTTGATTTTCGTGCATATTTTTCAAACTTTAAATAAATTTTCATTGGATTATACCGAAAATTTTCAAAGAATTATATTATTTTGAATTTGCGCCCGAAATAAAACCATTCTATTTTTCTCGTTTCGTATCTAAAATTCCGAATGAACGAGACATGAATATAAATTAAATCGAAATGTTACAACGATAAATCAGTCAGCTAGTCTGTATGTTTGCGAGTAATCAAGCGCGGGTGATTGCCTCGCTATTTACCGTATTTCGCGTACGAGAGCTAAAAAAGCCAGAATGAGAGAGAGAGAGAGAGAGAGAGAGAGAGAGAGAGAAATAAGGCTCGGCTGTTTGCATACCAATGAACGATATAGGAAGCCGCGTATCGGTTTATTGCGCCTCGTATCCGGTTATGCTCACCTATTCATTTCTCAGGAGACTCATGTTCCTCTCTCTCTCTCTCTCTCTCTCCATCGCTTTTTCTCATTATCATTCACTGACTTTTCCAACAATCTCCAATTTCGAGATAATTTTCGGACGACAGCCCGAACTTTTTGATCGTTCTTTTTGTTCGCTGCATCGGAGTTTTGATAACGAATTTTTGAGGGTGGAATAGAAAACACCTGTTTCCACCGACACCTGTACTGCATCGTCATTATGCGATACAAGAAGAAATTTGTGAAAGAAATAGGTCGTTTAAAAATTGTAAAATATAGTTTGTAGAAAAAATTACACGGAACAATGATATATAATATAATACAAAATTATTCGATCAATTTTTAATATTATTTGCATGATTTCGTCGCAGTTGTTGTATCTCATTCGCTATTTGCTCGTAGAAGTAAAACCCAAGCAACATATTTCTCTCGGTATATCCGGGTAGAAGATTCATCGTCCGGGACATCCAAATGCGAATTTCCTTCCTGTGTGTACATTCGCAGTTACGGTCGACCCTCCGGAGAAAAAAAAGGGAACACTAAAGTCGATCGCCAATAATTTCCGGGATTTATAGAGCGGCCGGGTTAAAAGGTTCGAAATTACCCGAGCGGTGTGTATTTACACGTCGGCATATGCTGGGAATATTAAAGGCCGGGCAGTTCTTCTTCTCGCCGAAGGGTGGGGGTTAACCACCCCTCGAGCTGAATAAATCTTCTTTGGCACGGCCCAGGGGCCGATTTCTCTTCTAGTCCCAACCCTCCTCCTGGAACGTATTCGGGAGGATTCATCGCGCCGATTAAGATCTTGGAAGCGGCCAGTCCTTTTACCAGAATTAAACTACTCACAGAAATAATCTTTGCCGAGATAATACTCAAAAGACAAGTTTTTTGAATTCTTTATGAAATTTATCTTCTGTCGCGTAGTCGAGGAAATTTCATCGTCCGCGATTTCCTCTCGCGAGCTCTCGCCACCGTCGGATAGCGAAAGTCGGTCGTGGTATCGATTACGCGGTAACGACAATGACGCTCCTTGTGAGAAGGGTGTAACGAAACACGCCCGTCGTATCGACGAGTCGACGTCTCAATTTGCCTCGATTACACACACCCGGCGAAAGAACATCGCTTCGTCTTTTCCTCGCAATTATTTTGACGTTAAAGGAGGACACCGATCGAATTACCGCTCGTCTCGTTAATTCGAAATTGCAGAAAAATCGCTCGGAGGTGAATAAGGTCGCCGAATGTAGTAAAATATGCGTATGATTATAGTCGTATTGAATGGCGAATAATAGTGTTCTTTTTTTCAATTGAATTTTTGTTCGGAAAGTAATTAATATGTGAAACTGAAATTTAATGATATGGAATTTATAATAAAGTCGCTATTGTGACTTTTCAACTTTTTATTTTCTTTTAACGTAGCACTGTAAATATTCAACAATAGTTCCCTCCCCTATCTCAGTTTACCCAAACTCTCAACCCCAGCGGTTAGAACAAACGTGTGAATTTTTCATTCGATTCGTCAAGAATCAAGGATTGGTAATTTGCAACAGCTTTGAACGTCGATAAGTGTCTCTCAGAGCTCCGCTCCGGCTTTCTCACATATTTCAATTAATCTGAGCGTGAAATCGCGGATGTAAACACACGGAAACACGGCACGCACATACGCGCATTCCCCATACGAGAACGAAGCACTCGACGCGTGCGCAATACCGCTGACGGGCATTAATATCGCGATATTATATTCTGTTGCGAAGCCACGATCCTCGAGAGCGAATATCTCGAACGAACAAAACGAAATATAACGGGCCACTCGTGCACAGCGTAATGAACAACCGTCCTTGTTAATTGAGAGGACTCGACGTTGCGAACCGAGAGAAAAAGCGAGAGAGAGAGAGAGAGAGAGCAGGGAATAGGGGGCTCCTTTTCTAGTTTTCGGCCCGAGGAAGTTTCGTGGAGGTGGATCGACGTGTTTCCTTCGCGACGTGATTTACGATCCTCGAGAAAAAAGCATTCTCTTATATAAAGCCCAGAGTGCACCTCGCTCTCGAAACGTCCATAAAAGATTTGCCTGCTAGAAAGAAATTGATAGATATCCCCACCAATGTTTAGACTTTACAATTTTTTTCTCCAGGTTGTTTCTCCTCGTCGAGATGAAAAAACGCTCTACTTTCCGCACTAGTGAAAGAAAAGAACATTAAGGGAAATCTCTCTCGTTATCTTCTCTTTTTGCCGCGGATTCGTCGCGAGATCTCATGCGTCACGTCGAGACCACCGCGACTTTTGACCTTTTCTGTAGGAAATGTGTATAGCGCAATAAAACTTCCAGCGATAATTGCTAAAATCGATTATGAAGACTAACGCGTGTCGGTGGATAATTGCGTTGTCGGAGTTTCGTAACCTTTCGACCCTCTTACTTCTGCTGGAAGGCCGAACGAAACCACGGGGTGGGTGAACGTCGCCTGACAAAAATTTTGCAGTTACATTTTCGGATTAACGTGATCTGAAATTGCAATTTTTTTTAATTCGAATTTACCTACTAATTATTTCAATTTATTTGATCAAATTTTCAATATTTTATTTATTTAAAAATACTAGCATAACTTTACTGTTATCAAAAATGAGTTTCATTACCCCGTTCTCAACGTTAATTCACAATCCTAGTTTTCGTTATTCATAATAACAAAATACTGTAGGTAAAAGTCTTACATCGATCCGCGCGGTATAAGCTTCTTATTCTGAAACATAACTGTCGACGAAATGGCTTCCGGCCCGTAAAAATCCCATAAAAGCCGCGACTTTATCGTATCTCTCTTTCTCTCTCTCCCTTGCGAAATGTTATTATGCTAGACCAAATGCGAAATGAAATGTTTGCTCGAGACGATTTTGTGTCCGATAGTTGAAGTAATTCGTCATCGAGTTATCACTCACTGACACTCTCGAGAACGTTGGTACTGATCGATAAAGTTTAAAGTTTCTAAAATTAGAAAAAAATGAGAAAACAAAATCACAAGAAAAGAAAAATGAGCGAATGAAGTGATTTTTCAGCTATGCTTATTAAAAAACTAAATCTCCTCAATTTAAAAATTTTTCTGTTTCCCTCCGTTATTATTCAAGTTCCCATTCAAATAAATTCACACTCAAAAAACATAACGGCGCGACGAAAATCCCGAGCACCGAGCGGATTATAATCGGCGAAGACACTCCAGTGCATCGAGAACAACGATGAAATAATACGCTAGCCGTGGAATTCCGCGAGATAACAATTCTCCGTCTGGCTCGCAAAGAGCGAGCGAGCGAGCGAGCGAGAGAGAGAGAGAGAG
>NCVS01000681.1:311426-426767 GCA_003055095.1 Goniozus legneri
AGGGAGATATATACGAGGTAAAAAACGAGGAAGAGATCGAGATCTCTCGCGGAAATTGCGAGTTGTACACTCGAGTCGAAATACGCTCGACGTTTATCGTAAACAATCTCGTTTGTATGCAACGAGACGGGCTTATATACGCAGCGAAATAATAAAAAGAAAAGGAGGACGCGGTTGGCATAACGGAAAAAAGAAATTCTAGCGATACTGGCGCGTTATGGCCGCGAATCAGCGAAGATTGCGACGAGAGCGCGGAAAAGGAGGAAGGAGAAGAGAAAAAAAAGCAATCCGAGCGCGCAAAGACACAAGGTGGATCCTAATTGCGAGACGAGCGTTACGAGCGAGAGGGTGAAGGGCTCCCTTTATTTCATCCCCCGAGGGCGCATCCGGACGGTTCAGAGAGACTAATTGAATTACCTTTCGGCGAGCGAATTGCAATCAAATAAATTGCGTCTTTCTCGCTCCCACTCGCGCTAGAAAATCGTTGAACATTGGCTGCTCGAACGATTTTTCTCCTGGAAAATTGGTTTAACCGTAACCGCGATAAGAAAAATAATCAGACGGAATCAGAGTGACACTAGAATACGAAATTAATTCGAAATTCCGGTTGAATTGAACGAGTAAAATTGAATCAGTTGAAATTAAATATTTGCCAAAGTACCAGAATGAAGTTCGCAACTGACGAATTAGTGCTCATTCGTGAGATTAATTTTATTTATTTTAATAGAGATTAAATAAATTAATATGAGATTAATTTTAATTTTTTATACTCATTATGAATTGTTTGAAATCCAACTCAATCAGCAGATATATCTCTAAAATTACTTACCTCCCGATAAACATTCTAAAAAAATTGAATTATATATTAATTCGAACTTCTCGGCATAAATTTGATTAAAAGTAAAAAATTCGCGTCCCAATGGAAATTTATTCGAATCCGCTACGTCATAAACGAGTGTACCAACTCATTACCAAACAATACGTCGTTACCTCATCGTTATTTTTGCGGGACAGCGATATTAATTTATTCGTCCGGCCATCTGTCGAGGACGAGCGTAGAAAAAAAACCTAATATATACCTGAGCCCTGTCATCGGGATAGCTCTAACGATATTTCGTCGTGTTTGTCATCGTTGCGTTTTTACACCTCGAAGAAACGGCCAACTTTTGTACTCTCGATGCTCGCAATTACCCGAGAGAGCTGCCGAAATTGGCCACGCGGCGCGATAAAATTAGCATAGGCACGAGTGGCCCGGGCGATTTTTTATAGCCGGTTAGAGGGTACCGATGCACACTGCCAGGGGAGAGTAATGTCATGCAAATTTCTCATTAGCGAGGCTGTCGGCACTCGACGAGCCAGCGAGAAAGAGAGAGAGAGAGAGAGAGGACAGTTTGTCAATCTCTCTCCTCTAATTACCAAACTGTCGCGTAACCGGGAACGACGCTTCTCGAATTGAACTCCCCTGTATCAATTTATAGTTCCATTTTTCTTGTGGACCACACTCGAAGAAACTAATAGTCCTATTTGATAGTTTAATGGTTAAAAAAAGTCCCAATCGTCAAATAACATTTCTTTAATTAATAATACTGTTATAAACAAATTTTTCACTGTCGAATTGTCGAACTGTTGAACTGTCGAATTTCTCTCAGTGTATCGAATCTCGCCGGTATTCCTCATTAAAAACGATATTAACCTTCGCGAACACGAGCGAGTATAAAAACAAGCGTAAAATATGCAACAACAAACTCCATAACGTCGCGAGACGAGGCAGTTTGAACGCTCGTTCATGAATAATTTAATTAAGGGGAGGGAGTTCTTCTAGCGACCATTAAAAAATATTAACGATCCGTGATTACGAGGCGAGTTTCGTTCGTGAGAAAAAAATGCTTCGAGGAAAAATTGCTGGATCGAGTGAAAAATATAGGGCCAAAATTATCATTTGAATATAGGAAGACGGGATTAGATTATATTAAACATTACTGGTTGAAATTAAAAACTGTGAGCCACTATGGAACATAATTGATCCTTCCTCGTTTTTCTGGCCTCTAATAGAGAGCGAAAAACGAACAATCCGGTCACCCAAATCCTCCCACGAAAGAAGAATTTTTAACCTGCTCCCTCAAAGAGGAAGAGAAACAGAAAAGAACGATCAGATATACAAAGCTATCTACTCGCTAAGTGGTGTCTCTCTAGGAACTTGACGTCCATTGTCGCCATAGCGAAGTTCGAGTTAATCCTCGTGCTCGATTCGTCGAGATAGCTGGGAGCGAGAAGATTAACCAGGCTCGCGGAGTAGGGAGGGAGTGAGAGAGAGAATAGAGTCAGCGAGGCGATTTTTTTCTGGAAGACTAGATAGCGAGATGGCTATCGTCGGTGCGTTAAAACGACGTTAAAAGCCAAAAAGGGTCGATCGGTACGCGACGATAAACACCACTCGTCTTCTTCGAGATCCGATACAGTACTCAGGTGTCGAAGGATTATTCGAGTTTGCGAGTCATCGTCAATTAGTGGATTTATTTACGGATGAATTCTACTGTTGTTCTCACGCTATTATCAACCAATCTGTCTTCTAGCAGCGAGGTGTTAGATGATCGTGCAAATAAAAAGAAAGAAACTTAAGAGGAAAGAAAAGAAAGTTCAGTAGGTGTGAAGTTAGTACAGGCATTTCCGAAATATAAATTTCCGATACATTCTAACCGAGAGGTTGAGTACCATCTGATCCAATTTTTGGGAAGATGGACCAATTAGCAGATTCCTTTTGAACCGCACCTTTTTACGCATTAGGTTCTCTATTGTATTCTCGTCTCTCGAATTTGATGAATCTAGCGGACCTGAAATTTCAATCTCTGCTCTTCAGGATCCACTCCGTGAGAGAGCGAGGAGGAAACGATAAAATTTCCATGGGAATCTCGTCGCGCGTATTCGAGTGTCTCGTCTCGTCGGTTTAATCGTAACTGGACAATATTTTTCCGGTACCGGTGTATGATTCTTTGTGACTGGATGCAAATTGCTCCGAAGAGGAACCGGATGGTACCTAATACCGGATGGTCCTAATCGAGCTCGTTATTACAGCGAGTATCAGCGAAAATAGCGAACGAGGAGTCGTGCCTGACTTCGAGCTCATAAATATGCGCCACGAGGACGACAACTTTCCAAGTTTCATTAACATATATATGAACTTGGCGTCGACGCTTCTCCCCCGCTCTCGATGGGCCCCACTCGTGTCGAAAATCCTACAAAGTGCATGCGGATTAGCTCGTTTTTGAAAAGCCTTCCGCAAAATTTATCCATGTTTAACCAGTAATATTTCATAAATATTATTTATTCGCTAAATAATAACACACTTATTTACGTATTGTTAATTTTTCTCAATTAAATAATAATTTCATAAATTGTTAAACAAATTATTTTTTTTAATTTTTTAAAAAGGTCAATTTTATTACATTGAAATAAATATATTCAATTTACGGACTGAACATTTTATTATGGACTTTAAATTAGACGAAAAAAATAATTCATTAATAAACACTATTATTAAATAGTATAGTTGTCCGGGAATCCTATAATCAGCTGAGATCGTATTCCCGATTGTCGGTCGATATTAAGCTTTTACTCTCACAGCGGCTCAGTGGTCTAGGGGTATGATTCTCGCTTTGGGTGCGAGAGGTCCCGGGTTCAAATCCCGGCTGAGCCCAACTTTTTTGCCCCGCTTTCTTCGTATCCCCACCATAAACCGCAATCCCACTCAGGTCTCGTCAGTCACGAGACGTAAACTTTTACGAGAAACGTCGTTTCGATTGCATTTTTTTTTTATATCTCTCTTTATCTCGCTTGCTTTACGACTCTCTCTTTCTGTGAATAATAACCGCACTCCGTCAAAAAAAAGTAATTAACAATTTTCACTCCCTACTATTCAATTTTTCAAATCTCTCGCAATAAATTCTCTCTCCCTAATTCCAATCTTTTTTTCATTCAGAACAAGAGAAACTCCGCTGTAAGTATGATTCATTACGCGCGTATTTAGGAAATGTAAAAAGTTTTACGCGACCCAATTACGGAGGCTCGTGTACCGCGGAGCTCGAAATTAATGTCGAGCCCTTCAATTCGCGAGGAAGGGAAACGGGCAAGATAAGAAAAGAAGAAGAGAAGTGGAGCACGCGATCGACACCGGTAACCGCGAAGCGACCAATCGCGGGCCTCATTACCGTCCATTAGAACGCGAGGAAGAGTGTTGGATAGATGGGAAGATAGAAGTTGGGGAAAACTTGGGTCGATTCGTCGCGTGATCGCTCTCAAAACTCTCTCTCTCTTCTTCCTCTTTTCGGAATATCGTCACGTCAGCCGTAATGTAACAAACGATCGTTTTACTTTCTCTCTCTTCCTCTTTTTCTCTTACACACACAAAAATAGCATGCAAAATCATGCCATATAGGAATAAAATTACAATTTTTTTCTAAATAAAAATTCAAGTTTTTCAAATATTTTAATACTTATCAAATATCAAACGAAGATTTTTCGGCTATTATATGAACAGAGTTCCCATTAATTTAGACTTTTCCTTAAAGCTTTCAAAGCGAACACTCGAGAAAAATAAACCGTCATTAGGTAGCTTCCCCCATCGAGGAAGGCGTGAAAATTTCTAAAAGGTTAAAATTGACCGGTACAACCACAAAGGCATCAAACGAGTTTCTAAACGGCGGGAGAACAGATAATTACACGATTCTTTATAAACAGTCGCACAGGTGAGCTGTAGAATGGATCAAGAGGTGTCGGAAACTTTTTCATCCGCCGCTAACGATTTCATAATGACGGAGTAAAACACTTGATTATTTTTTTTCCATGTCAGCCATCGGTATTACTGACTCGAACAAAAAATTTAATATATTTTATTTTCTTAATTTGATTGCGCTAAGACAACAAATTTATAAAATGAAACAAAAAATTCAAGATTCGCTAAAATATTATCAAAATCAGCATTAATTAAATCTGACTTTAATTTCTGCTCGTAATTAATTCCGCAACGATCTACTTAAAAATTTTAATAAAATTTCAATCACTTCGTTAAAAAAATTCTCTCAAAACGAATTTCCACTCTCTATGAACGTTCCTGGAATGAAAAATACGAAACGATCGTAAAATCGTTTCCACGAAAGATCATTCCACATCTGCGAGTGTAGGCCACTCTCAATCTCGATTTAACGCGTCGATCATTTCGCAGACGGAGCGTGGCTAACTCTGGAGAATCGCCGGCTGCTTAGGCGAGACGAAAACAAAATCCAGCATTTTTCGATGGACAGTTGCGAGGTGGACGCGTGGGCGGACCCGGAACACGCGTCTCCGGAAAATTTCACACTCCGCTGATTGCGTTCAGAATCTCTCGCGAGCCAGAAAATACGTGCCTACCTCTTAGGCGTAAATTAAAATAACGAAGAATCGTTCACGACAAACGAATTCGTCGCTTGTTGCTCGCTGACTCGTATGATTCGATTTTGAGAATTCGTTTTTGTAGAAAGATTTTTTTTTTTTGCAAGACACACGCGCTTCTCGGCGTCTCGGTCTCGTTTAACGAAAGTGACGCGTTCAGATTGCTCGACGCAGCGTGAAAACGTAGACACAATGGCCGCGCGCGTCGTCATTGTCGTTGAGAGAGAGAGAGAGAGAGAGAAAAAAATATATATATGTAAGAGCGGTAAAAAGGGGGGTGTGTGTACGAAAACGGTTTCAACTTTCGAGTGGACCCTACCCTCCACTCCTTCTTCTTCACCAATCTGTCTCCTACATCGTTCGAAATACGTCTAGTGGCTTTTCTCCCTTTCATCGTCACCTTTGATCGAGCGCCACTCGAGCGCGCATAAAATGAAATGAATTAGCGCTCCTGCGAGCTCGATCGACTTTCGCAGCTCGCAAGCAGAGGACCTCTTTCTAGCTTTCTTCGCTCGTTCGGTCCAAACCGGTCCTTTTCCGCATGTGAACTCGCGAGAGAAGGAATGGGAAATAGTCAGAAGTTTGTTTGGACGATGAGTTTAAGCAGAATTTAGTTTTGAAACGAAAGATAAAAAAAATTATTAATTTCTGTTTTAAATTTCATCCATTTAGCTCGTATTTTTCACTCCCAGACTAAAATTCCATTAATTCTAGATAAATAAAAAAGGTACAAAAGTTTATCGAGTGCGAAGCAGAGGAACTCTATATAGAACGTATTTCTCCTTTTTCTATAATTCTCCCCCTGAAAGCTCTCGGCTCCCCTTTTTCGTATTTTCTCATCGAGTGGCTCTTCGACTCATTTACCGTGGAGGCACTCGAGAGACCGAAAAACCGCGATTCGCGTTCCTTCCCTTTGTGAGAAAAACCGCCGAACGAGAAAAGCTCGTGGCCGAGCTTCGGGGCCAAGTGTCATCGAGTGGAAACGGTTTCGCGTTTCGGAACAAAACGACGGGGTGAGTTTTCTCTCACCCTCTCGATGGCTCGCGCAAGGTGTCCGTGCACGATAAAAATTTCGTCGACCCGGGGGCTCGATTCGCTCCCCTAACCTCGATGTTTCTCCAAACAGCTAGCGGGCTGTTTATTAAATTCCCTCGTACCAAAATCAAAACACGGGCTTTAGGAAAATCTCTGGATTTTCTCATTACAGCGGGAGTTACCGGACGTCTAATATTCAGAATTCGATTCATCGATGCTAATGGAATTTTTTCCCTCGAGCGTATAGAGCCGCGTATGGGAAAATCGGAAAACTCGCAGCCGGAAAATTGAATCGCTAAACTCGCTCCGCGCCATTGTACGCCTAGCACTCGCACGCCCGCCTGAAATCTTCTTAACCGAGGACTCGAATGGAATTACGTATACCGATATGAAGAAAATAAACAAACATAATAAAGATAGAAGCTTCGTCCTGGAACCGGTCCGGTTGAAATGAATTCTCAGAGTTATTAAGTGCGCTCTAATGAATTCATTAATCCTCCTCGGTAATCCAACTCGGGAATAACTTTCTCGGTATTTTTGCAGGAATGATAATTCCTTTGTTTCTGAATTCAAATCCCCGCCGTATGAATAAAAATACGAATCGAGTCCTCGGATTTATCAACGGATCGATACGCCATGCATTTATATACGAATAAAAACATAGAAATTATAATTTGCATGCGTATGTTCTCTGAATGAGTTCTAAACTCGTAGGAAGAGATGAAATCGTGGAAAGGAAAGAGAGATTTCACATATAAATATGAAATTAAAGCTGTATTTGAATTTTCGCACAAATTTTATATTTTTACAATACTTTTAATTGAAATTTATGAATTTTTAACAATGCAATCCAAAACATACTTTACACAAATTTCCATGAATATTTAGATTGCCATTGCACATTCGAGAGAGAGAGAGAGAGAGAGATCTTCGCTTATTCATCTCATACCAAACTGCCCTCCCCACAATCGAACCAGCGGAACGAACCGCGATGATCCGTCAGATTTCTCGAGTGGTGAGAAAGAAAAAATTGCCCATCGTTTAACATCGTACGCGCGCGCTAAACGTCCCTTAAATTCCCGCGGCGGATCACAGAGAGCAACTGAAAAGGCCGATAGAAGTCAGAAAAGATGGGCCGTTCTCAAAGGTTTGACATTCGGGTGACAATTATTTGATTCGGACCGTTTCGTCGTGGAGAATGCAAGACTCTCGTTCATTCACTTTTAGCCCTCGATGAATGAGATTGGATAAGTGTGAATGGCCATGAGCTCGACCAAAATGGGACTACTCGAAGGCTGAATGTACGAGAGAGAGAGAGAGAGAGAGGGAGAGAGAGAAAAAAATTCTTTCCTCAACCCCCGCGGCTCTCCCACCACCGACTGGTACCAGCCGAACCAAAACCACCCGTCGTGAACGCGCGCTCCTGGAAGTCGACTTACAAGTGCGCCGCATTGTCGGCTGGCTTTTTTCCTATCTTTCTCTCTTTCTCGCTCTCTCGCCCGATCTTCTTCCCTTCGAGTTCCTCTGTACTCTATGGGCGCATTGTGGAGCGCATAGGTGTACACTCGCGGCGCATTGTACGAGCCTCGAACGTGCGTTTTCGACTTAACGCCATTAACTGCGCCTCGCCCGGGAAATTTGCCCTAAAGCGGGGGCCCTCTTGACAAATTTCTCGAAAATTTACCGACTTATTCACGTGCCCGGGAAAATCGAGATCTCCAATTTCACGCGAGATCAGCCTGACTATGCTGCTCGTAGAAATTTCGATATAAGTAGGTGCGTGAATGAATTTGTAACCTACGTATATGTAAAATTAAATTACAGTAATTTCCGTATAACGAATACAGGAGAAACAATTTATCGAACCTACGCTATGAAAAAACTTTGAAACTTTAGTTTTTTTCATAACTTCTAAACTAAATGTTTACAAAGGACTTTCGTTGAAACCTGAAATTTAATATTTCGAATTTTCATAATTTAGTATAGGATAAACTTGTAAACAAAAATTTTACTATGAAAATAAATGAAATTCATTCGGTATTATCAAAATTCCAATTGAACCCTCAAAATTGATATTTTATACAATAAATACAAAGTCAGTTGGGGTTGTTTCATTCATAAACCCCGACCCTGAGGGTAAAAAAAGGCCTACCGGTCCTACGCTTCGCGGAAAGTGCCGGATTTTCATTTTCGGCCCGCTATATATAACGTCAAATATTTGGCCCCATCCCCGTCCCGAATATATCGCGTATTCACGATCATCACGCTGCGGTTTTTCATCCCCGAATTTCGTGAGAATGAGCCAAAACGAAAATAAAGAGGTTACAGAGGAATAAAATGAGGCAAAGGAGCTATGAAATTGTAATCCGTATACATATGTATATTTACGCCTCTGTTCTCTATTCTCCATATTTTATTTTATTTTTTTACAAACACGTACGAATAATCAACGAGGAATACCGAAGAAAAACAAATTTTTTTCCCGCATGAATAATCGAAAAGAAATTCGTATAAACGTGCATTTTCATCTTCGAACTCGGTAAGACCAAAACGAGAACGGAGAGATTGTTGTGAAATAACACGGAAAGGAAAATTCGATATTATATTGTCTTGGGACGAGACGCAACGCGATTATTGTCTATCTCGGTAACGTCGTTATTTTTCTCGTCTCAATTTTCGTCTCTCACCGCTGTCTCCGATTAATCGATCGTGTTTCGATAACTCGATCTTGACCGTGTTTGCTAAAAATTTAAGTTTTGTACAGAATATAAATATATGTATGAATAAATACACTTATATTTGTATGTATTGCGATCGAGTGTTTCACAATCGATCTGGCTCATCGCTGTGTAAGAAAAAGAACTTGCTGACGTCGTGAGGAACGAGACGAGCTCGATGGTTTTTGACCCGGAAGATATTCGCGTTAAAGCACGCGAGGAGAGAAAATGGGACGTGACCGGTTGTGAAAATTATGTAAAACAGTATAACGCTTTCTGGTTCCAGAACGGTTAACACATACATAGAGCTTATATACCAACTAAATAAACGAGTATTTTCTTTTTAAATATTTATTCCAAATACGTTTCATTTTCCATATGTACAATATATACAAACACTTATTTAAAAAAATATACAAACAGTTTTTGAGCTTTACTTATTTCGCAAATTGACATTTCGTTGGGTTACGGTAATCAGAATTTTTCCAGAAATTCAGGAGCTCGTTAGCTCGATACGACTTCGATATTTCATAAAAAATATTCGAAAAATCTCACTTGTACCAAATTTATCAAAATATACTTATATCTACACAAACACATCTCTTTGTACAATATTTACAAATGGTTTCGTCTAAAAAATATACAAACTTTTCCTAATTCTACGAATTGACAATTCTATCGACTGTATGCATCGTGCACGAGTTGTTCTTGTAGAGGTTATTCGGCAAGGTTTGGTCCATTGTTTGCTGTTTTATGAAAGACAGTTCAATTTTAGGTTTCTTCGGCGATTCTTCATCGTAGTCGAAATCCGCTGGCCTCTTTCTAGTCTCCTCGATTTTATCTTTCTCGCAGAAAGGAGACTCGACTCTCCTCTCTTCGTGTTTCTCGCAACCTCCCCTCAAATCTTCTTCGTCCTCGCAACTGGGTCTCTCTTCGCCATTGCAGCCTTCCTTCTTCTTTCCGCAAGTTCTGAGGCAAAAACATTTCTGACTCTGGCCCGATGGCAAGTCCTCCTTCTTGTACTTCACTCTGCGATTCTGGAACCAAATTTTCACCTGCTTCTCGGACAATCTCAGGTTCGTCGCGATCTCGATCCTTCGTAATCTCGATAGGTACATGTTAGAGGCAAATTCGCGTTCTAGTTCGAGAAGCTGAGTGCTCGTGAAGGCAGTGCGGATTCTCTTTGAGCTGTTAGCGATAGAATTTGGAGATTTCGGGGGAGGTGTAGGAGTTCGGTTTCGTGTAGGCGACTCATTTGATGCCGATATGTCTGAAAGGAAATAAAATTCGTTTAAAAATCTAAATTTATATTAATTTCGTTTCTACAAGTAATTTGTCGTTATTGGATATTTTTTCTATTTGTTACTTTTTACTAGAACTGCTAACAATTTTTTTTAAGAGGACAAATTTCAACGTACGTTAGAAAATCGATTTTTTTATTTTTGAGAGATCAACTCACCTGATAATTGACTAACGGAAGCGTTGAAAGGCGAGGGCGGACTCTGGCCGGATATCGGCAGGCAATTAAGAGCAGGTGGACTTATCGGCACCGCGGGCACGCTCATGGGTCCGGGTGGCCTCGGTACCGGCCTGATCGGCTGGTACCCAAGACCGAGGTTAAAAAAATTGAACATGTAATTGGGCAGCTGGTGTCCGTAATAAGGCAACGGATAGGCCGGCGGCGAGTTGTTGCCGATCAGCGAGTCGACCAAGAAGCTTCTCGACATCTTTTCTTCGATTTCGATCGACTCTGATAAATTTCGAAAAATCCCGATCAATTCGGAATATTTCACTTCCACTTTAATCCACAAACTGGTCACTGCCACTTTATTCCCAGGTACACAAATTTTCGGTTTCTCTCACGAATTTCGCATGAATCGAAGGACGAAGCAAACACCTCGATGGTGCTTTCAGTTCTGCACCCCGCTGAACCGGGGCACCGGCTATTTATACGGGGGATAAACTCCACCCAGGGGTTGATACCTCGTGCCCCTTTTGTGCGAGGAAAACCCCGCCCAGCGGTCCCCCCTTCGTCGGTTTTTCGGGGGCTTCGCTAGCGAGGAACCTACCCCCTCGAGTGAGAATAGAAATATGTAGAGGTGGGGGTACGAAAATGAGTAGGGCATTTTCGCGCGACTAATTCGTCGGCTGATCGGCGAGTCTAGGCCCCCCTCGGGAAACATTATACGGTATCGGGAACGTCTTGCCATTATTATTGGCTTGGGGTTATCACCCTCTCCGGTGTATTTCTCTGTAACGAACCGATCTTTGGCTTTGTGCCCGTCGATATGTTTGCTGCCCTGAGAGATATTTGATGGGGTTTCGTTTCGAATAAATCACCCGAAGAAGAATGTACTTGTACGTATTATTTTTCATTGTTAAAAACAGCCCTTGCGAAAAAAAGATCGAAACTGATATCGATACTTTTCCTATAGTTCAAATACAGTGTCATTGATATCGATAAAATTCTAAAGAGAAATCCGAAGAGTACTCTCAACAATTTCTAGCGCAAATAAATTCGAGCGAACATCATTCCTAATTAGCCAATGAGAACAAGATGCGTTCTCCGGGCTCGATACTTTTCTCCCTCATCTGCTTTAATAATTCCGATTGCGAGCAAACGCGGGGAATTCCCGGCCAATTAATCGTGAAGGAGTTTTCCCCTCCCTTCCACGAAATCACCTTTTCCGTAATGACGTGTAATTACGGGTCATTGAAAGGAAAAACGAGAGACAACGATCCGCTCTCTTCCGATTATTCAGTTATTCCGTCGATCTTTTACGACCAGTGGTTCTATTAAAATTTCATCCCACGGACGTTTGTCAACCCCCGAGCGGGTACGTGCCGAAGAATTCACGCGGCAAATCGCGATAAGCCTCGAGGAGTATTCATTGAGCGAGGAGAGAAAAAAAGGGGGTCATTAGTCGTCAGCTTAGGAAAACGAAAGCGGTCCCAGCGAGGAGACAAAGGGAACGAAAGGAAAATTCGATATCCTCTCGATAATTACCCCCCGCTCGTTTATCTCACGATTCGTGCCACGAATTCTCACCGTCGGACGTTTTCGTGAATGGAAATTAAATTTGCTTGAGATTTGCCCCGCGATAAAAATTGGCTCGACCGAAAAGTAGCGGAAGGTGATATTCTTACCGTGTACTTCACCTTTTTTTGATATTCCCTCGAATATTCACTCTGCGATTTTCGAATAAAATAACATTGCCGTGTGACGATGAAAAATAACAAGAAAGAAAAATAATTTTCCTCGAGTGGAAGTTCGGGATCGTCGGTGAATATAGACGTACGAGAGTTCGCGAGTTCCTCGACACCGACGATTCCGATATTCTAGGAAGTTCGAGATTCGAATCGAATCACGCGAACATCCACCACGCTGGGAATGTTTCAATAGAAAATCGGGAATAGTCGAGCCATTGAATAACTTTTCGAACGAGTAACGCGTCCCTTAATGATCACTCGTTACTCTCGAATTACACGTATCGCGTGGATCATCCGTTCGGTTGTAGAGAGATTGTCCCGATATATGCAGGAATTTTCGGTCAAATGGTCCATTAATCGGGAGCCTAATAAACTTGAGCGAGTATTACCGCGTTTCATGAATTATTTATCCGTGTAATTAATCGGCCCTTTAGCCGCCGCAATATTGGAAGCTGATATCGCGCAAATGTTTGAAATTTCGTTTCGCGGATAATTCGTTTTTATTCATTCTCAAATACATTTGCGCTAATCGACGAGATGAAAAGTCTCCAGTTGAGATAGCGATTATTTCAACCGGCTAATGATCGCGGGGGTAGTTTTATTTCTGTATTTCGAAATGATAATCGTTGCAGAAGTGAGAAATTGGCGTTAAAAGGGGATTCTCATTTTTCCCTTCTCGCAATTCCTGCCAAAGTGGAATTATCATTGAAGAAAAATTTTACAACATAATTATTTTAGAGTAGAAAAGTAAGTCGAATGCTCACACCAAATTATTTAGACGTCAGTTCCAGGAAGTTCTTCCCCATTATCTCTTATTAAACGATCATTTCGCGTTAACGCAGCGCAATAAAAGAACTCGGCGAGCGGCCGCCTAATAGATAGGCTCGATTCCAAATTGCACGTCGAAAAGTGCCACAGCGCGCGGAATTGCGTGTTTTAATTTCTCAATCACCGGTGGGGCGATTTATCGAGCGTGTCGATCTCACCGAGCGTAAAATTAAAATTTCAACTTGAACGTATCGCTATCCATATGCCTCGCGGATAATCCTTCTCGAGAACAGGACTTCTTGATCGATTTTCAATTCGACGCCGAGGATCGCAAACGGTGTGTGTGTGTGAGAGAGAGAGAGAGAGAGAGAGAGAGAGGCTCATTATAGAACAACGAGACGCTAATGCTCGTAATGGCGAGTCAGCCTCGCGAGGGTTATACACCCGGAATAGAGAGCAGAACATATACATCGATGATTTTAAACCCCTTTAATAACGCAAGTAATCCCATTACGATTGCAACCGGGGGATTTCGGAAGGGTTGGCCAGGGGGGGTTAAGAATAAAAATATCGAGAAGGGGTTGAACTCGAAAGAGGCGTTGCCTAACTAGCAAAAATCAGGATCAACATTCAAAAACGTTATTCTTGCACTGAATTAAACAAAAATTTACGATTAATGACTCCATTGTCGATAATATTAGAACCATCATTTCGAAAAGTTATCAATAATTATGAATCTCGGACAAATATTTGCTCATAGTTACTTTTTTATTACCAATTAGATTCATATTCTATTATAAAATAAATAAAGTATATATGTATATATATATATATATATATATATATATATGTGTGTGTATATAAGCGATGACAAAATTTATTAATATATTTGTATAAAAAACGAAAATTATGAATCAGTAACGCAAGTACGTTTCTAATGCGTGAATAATGCAATTCGCGGGTCCCTTCCTCGCCATCTCTCGACAATTTACTACCCTTACACTGGGAGCATATGTCCGACGCATCTTCTGGATACTCGATAGGGGGCAGCGACCGTTCGGGGGGAGCTCGGTGAAAGCGCAGGGGTTTGTATACTCCTAGTCATTATTTTAATATCGACCCCTTCTCCCCCGAGGGTTCTCATTGGCCGAATTTTTCATCGGGGGCTGGGAACCCCCTCCTCTACCCCACTCCATTTTATTTGCGAATCTTCAACGAGTTTAACATGGCTCTCTATACTTAAATATTTGCCTACCGAAAATCGAAATCAGTTTCTCGAAGTGGTATGAATTTTTCCAATTTTTCTCCGATCTTTCAAAAGACTTTCCGATTTTCCCTCGCGAGCATTATAAAGATGGCTGTTAAACGTCGCGAAATATGGAATTTTTCTATGTTTTCCTTTGACGGCTCTTCAATGTCTCTCTTCTATCTCTTTTTCTCTCTCGAATGCGTGCAAGGAACCCAAAAGAAGAGCATTAACTCGTCAGCGACGAATAGACTCGACTTTGCCAGACGCGATGTGGCCAATTTCCGGTGGGCACGGAGGCTGAGACAGTTCGCCTGAATATTTCACGACTACCGTCAACTTTTTACTCCCATTTACCTGGCGGTGAACTAAAATTTTTTTCCACCGCCGAAAACACGATTTTTCGCGTCTGTCACGTTCGAGGCTTCTATGAAATTTTACTTCGTACTTCGATGCTCTTTAGTTTGATAGATGCTTTTTACTTTCGATGAGAAATAGAATATTAATTCCAACCATACCTTTTAAGTAATAAATTGAGTAGAATTACGAATTTCTTGTGGCGAAAACCCCGCCGACTCGGGCGAGAGAAATCGAAAAGAACGTAGAGAGAAGATGATGAGTCTGCGTTTCTCGACACGCGAGAAGAATGATCGTGAAAAAGCTGCGCATCTGGCATCTCTGGAATAGAAAAAACCGCAAGTACTAGCGTTTATTTATCGCGAACGCGATTCTCCAATTAACCGGGAGACCGCAATCGAGCTGGGGGAAAAAGAAGAAACGGATTAAGGAAAGACTTCTTTCTCGTCTGGCGTCGGGTGAAAAAGAGTATCGAAATTCGTTGCGATTCCGTAAACAGGGAATATAATTTCCCATATAAGCGAGACTATCGACGATTCACTCCGAAGAGAAAAAAAAATGAAAAATAGAGATAACACGGCTAGCCCTGAGTTGCAATATCCAGTCTCAGTTTCTCGATTTTACGCTATTCGATTTTCCTTCTCTCTCTCTCTCTCTCTCTCTCTCTCTCTCTCTCTCTCTCTCTCTCTCTCTCTCTTTCACTTTTTCTCTTTCGCTCATACGAGGGAGGATTCTCCAGATGATATCATTTCGAATGCATAAACGAACTCGAGCGTTTTTCAGGAATACACAAGGGTTGAAAAACCTCGGGATAGTTTCCCCCTTTTATTCTCTATTGTACGCCCGCCTGGGTACATATTTGTAGATTATTATCATCCGAGGTTGTTGTACAGACTCAAAGTCGTATTCGATATAGTACACCCTGGCAATCCGTTCGATTTTTCACCTCGAGGGCCTGCTAGGCCAATTCCGCGACTCTCTCTCTCTCTCTCCCTCCGACTCGCTGCTCGAGTGAAATTAGCTCGGCTCATTTCACCCGGCGGATAGAAGTGCATTCTTCGAGCTGGATGAGAAAGAAAGGTATATAGAGTGCAGGAGGTTTGTGTGTGGGCGCGAGCCGGAGTCTCGCTGGCACAAAAGGGAAGAAGAAACCCCCACGGATGATCCGAGCCACGCCATTGGTCATCCATAAAGGACCCTCTCGTCTCGAGAAGAATCGCTGCTGGTGGTGGTGGAGGGGGGAGAGGACTCTCGGTATGAAAGGAGGTAAGAGAAAAAAAATCAGTTTATAGGTAAAGAAAGGAAAAATAACCTCGCCGTAGAAATGATCATGGGAATGGCAAATACGATTTCGGGATATTGTGCGGTGCGTCTATTTGTGACGAGCCGAGCAAATAATTCGTACGTGACCCCGAAAGGGATGGCGTACCGGGACTCGCGCAAAATTCTTTATAGCGGCTCGTCCTCGCGCCTCTCGCGATGTGGGCGAAGCCCCGGAATCGATATCTCGATCTTCCTTTTCTTTTTTCTTTTTTTGCCCTTTTCTTTAACCTCGCTCACGAACGACGCTAAGACTCAACCCTTCGAGAGATCGATCCTCTCTCGCGACAAAACACTCGAGATCCTATCGGTCTTCTTCGTTCGCGTTTGTTTCTTCGATTGTTCGCGACCGTTAGGAAAATTCCGAATTCTCCTTTCCTTCCTTTCCATTTTTACAGCAATTACAACTTTCAATTGAGATGATAATCGATGATAAATTTAACGAATATGAACCGCTGATTTTATTACAAGTACATTATATTTGATTTTTCAGCTTTTCCACTTTTGTTTGTAAACTACGGAAAATTGACACCAAATTGACAATAAAAGCAGCAGTAAGTACGAGTTCATCTCTTTTATTCCAGCAAAACACAAAGCTCTCTGTAAATTCTCGATTAATGGAAGCGATGTTCGCGCGGAGCGCGGAGCTTCGAAATGGACGTGTCGGGGCAACTCGTGGAAAGTTGCAACTTGAAAGCAGCTACGAGATTACGGACCGCACGGATATATATACCTATATATGTATATATATATATAAAGACGATCGGCGAATTAACGAGCCGCCGGCCGTATTTACGAGTGCTTCCGGTGAGCGTCCAACGCGGAGCGACGGTAAATTCGCCCGTATTTATCGTTCCAAAGTTGCTCGCGAGTGGAATAGCCACTGTGGATGATCGATACTTCGGAAACTTGGGCAACGCGTTACCGGCGCCGTGAAGATTTAACGTAACGTATACGTTCATTCCGATTCGCGATGAGGTTTCATTTTTTTTGTCGGGAAATTTTTGAATTCGATAAAGCAGGGACACAGACGTTGGACGCGTTGAGCGTAACAATTTTGGTTTCGACTCGCGAAAATTTTATCCCGTTTTCAGTAAAATTTTCTCGTAAATCGATTATCAAATACATACTGCAAAGCGCAAGCATAATTTTGAAGGACAGATTAGGAGAATATTGCTTTTCATATTCCCCGTCCACATCCGGCTGAGTTCGAATGGAATTCAAAGTCCGAATCGTGAAATATCGGCGCGTGCTTCCCCGTCGGCTCCTTTCTTCTCTCGGCCGCACGCGTTCGCTCTTTCGCTTTAATGCGAAAATCAGCGGATTTGGGCCGAAAATCGACGATCGGGACCTCGAGCGTTGGCCCTTTTGTCGGCGCCGTATTGTTTCGCGCTCGTATTGTCCATAACAATGCACATCGTCTCTCGCTCTCTCTCTCTCTCCCTCTCTCTCATTCTCACTGTGATACGAAGCGAGAATCATTCGGTAATTTGGCCATCTCGACAACTCAACCCTATCGATTTTCCACGATATTGATAATTTTGCCGAGTATTTTCACGAGTTGATTCATTCGTAGAAGAAGGCCCATAGTCCCGGGCCCGAGCTTCGAGCGGAACGTCGAGATTCGTATTTTGACGCGAGTCGGTACTTCCCTTTATTCTCCTTTATATCACCTCGAAATATGTATCTATATGGTATAATATCGCGGAGTGGTCGGTTTTTTTTCTTCTCTCGGTGAATGGCAGTCAGGGATACCCCCACGGATCGTTAACCAACATGAATCAGTGACGAAGTAACCTTCTCTCTTTTCTTCTCGGGTGTATCGCGAGTCGTAATGACCGATCCGTGAAACGTTAAGAGACTGCCGGTGTCGAGCTACCGTGAAAGGGCCACTTCTTCTAAGCGCATTTCTCTCTTTTTTCCTCTCCTCTTCTGCTTTCTTTCTCTCTTATTTTTATATAAAAGCCGACGAAAAGACGGAGGATCTCTTTCACCGATTTACGCGATTGCCTTTTTCTCATTCAGTCGGGCCACGCTCGAGGAAATTTCCGCTATACCTCTAATCCAGATTTTGCTGGTTTCCGAAACTCGGAATCCGATTAGCTTATCTCGAAATTTTCATTCATAATTTCGACCGGACCGAGCTCGACGTGTATCGTACTCGCGATGAGTCTTCCCTGGCCATCCCGATTCGACAGCTCTACGAGATACCGCGAGAAGTCAGCCCCTTTTTTTTTTTCAACGCTCGTTCAACAACGGGCACGCGACCCGGCTGATTTTATTAAACCGCGATAAACGCGTCGTGCTCTCGACAATGAACCGCTGACGAGAACCGAGTTTATGTAATTATACACGCACGCGCGTTTCCTGCGCTCGGTTCGCCGACAATGGCACCGAAATTACGCGACGCAGTTTCGCGAATTCCGTGGCACGTGACCGGACAAGGAGCGCGTGCGCGACGATAATCACGTTATTGGTCGAAATTTGAGTTTCTACTTCTCTATAGCGCACATCAATTTTTGTATAAGTTTACTCTGAAATTTGTGAAAAAAATAATTACAGTAATTTATGCTATTTTCTTGCGACTCAATTTTTTTTTTATCGTAGCACTAAAATCAAACAAGAACATTCCGTCTTGTGAATAGAATCCAGAAGTCAATTTTATGAACGTATTACCGGAACGACCGAGTCGTTATCTCGCCAGGTGTGAGTCTTTCACGCTAAACGCGTCTCCGATGACTCCTTATTATATTTCTGGCGGATGAAAAAAAAATGTAAAGAGGAGTCCATAAAATTCCTGAAAAAGGCCCCGCGCGCGCTCACGAGTACACAGAGGAAGAGCTCGCTGAATGAAATAAAATATCGCTCTCGACGCAATTTTACGGCAATTTTCCAATCGAACGATCCTGCATCGCGCGCGTACCGAATCCAGGTGTCGTACGAGGGTGGTAAGTAAGCGAGAGGCAAACTAAAAGAGAGAGAGAGAGAGAGAGAGAGAGCAAACAGATTCCTCTCAAATGTTTAATGGACGATCTGCCCGCCCAAGAGTCGCTTAAAAACCGTAAAGTAGGGGAAGGGGACACTCTCGGTGGTTTGACGATACAAAAACAGGTAGGAAACACTTCATTGGGTGACAGGAAAATCTCTCTCTCTCTCTCTCTCTCTCTCTCTCGCACGCTTTCCGGACAAATCGACGGTCAATGGTCCGTGCAGCAGCTCGCTCTCGAGGGCCATTTCGAATCTGAGGCATTGTCGAGGGCCACACCGAGTGGAGTACACCCCGCGCGTTATGCCCCTTCCACTGGGTACCGGTTAGCGCGTGCACACGTGAAACGAGCGAGCGAGAGAGAAGTACACTCCCTATGATTTATCCTCAATCTCCCATAATTAAATGTCCTTTAGTGCATGTCCTGAATTTATTGCGTACGTCATCGATTTTTATTTTCCTCTCCTGCATTAAAAAAAATTATTAAACGGGAAATTATTTAGAAAAGTAAAGAGTGATAGTACACTTCTGAATTTGAAAAATTCGTATTTTCAGTACAGAATTTTCTAGATCCAGTTTTGGTTTCTGCATCGAATTTCAAAAAAAGTTGGGCAGAACTTGAAATAAAACTTCTTTTCAATGTGTGGCGATAACCAGATTTTGGTGGATACGGTTGAGCTTGAATGGGCAGAAAAATGAGCATTTTTTTTCGGAACTCTCGTCAATTTTAACGAGACCCGATATCCGGCGTATAACGACGAGCTTGTCTGTATAAAAATTGAATGGACCACGATGGAGAAAAAAAATTCGGATATCGGGATTCGAATAGCTCTCGAGGCGCGATGATATCGGCCACGGTGCTCGCGCTCGTCCTTATTTGAACCTTCGGTGTCGTTGCGTCGCCCCTAGCGATCGAAAAAAAAGGACGAGTGTCCTTTTTAGTCACGGCGTGCTGGTTACGCGATGTTCGCTTGCCCGATAAATTACGAATGGGGTGCGAATCGAGGGGTGAGATCGCGTACATATACATGAGTGCTTACATATATACAATGAATATAAAAATAACACAAAGAATATAAAAATAAACAATTATAACCGATTTTCTGAAAATTTTCAAAATTCCTTGTAAGTTCAACTCTATAACTCTCCCTCCGGAATAAAATTCAAAAAATTTCCCCTTATATTGGAAATTTCACGCTATAGAATTCACGGTATAAGAGAATAAGAGCTCTCTGGGTAAAGTGATATTCGCTCGAAAATAGCATTAAAAAATTTATTGCGCGGACGAATGTGGACTTGCGGTGGAAGGTAAGGAGGGGTAAATCGATACGGGAAGTTGAAATTTTGACGCTGAGTGGGTCTAAAAATAAACGTTCGAAACAAAATATTTCTTGCGGTTCAACTTTTACAATTTTTCGTCCGATCGAAAGTACAAAAGGCAATTTCGATGTAATTTTGTGGGAAATTTGAATTATTTATTTAACGAAGTCGCCATATGCAGCGAAAGCCGAGCAGATTTGTTTGCGCAAACATTCCGATTTCGGTTCGATAATCTGTCGATATATGGGATCTCATTTGTAGCTTGTAATCTCTCCCCGAACACATAACTCAGAATTAGAATTTATCCCTCGTCTTGGGCGCGATATAAAATTGAACGAATTCAATTCTTATTGACCGAGGAACGAACTCTCGAGCGATCGATAATCGAGTTTTAAATTTCCCAAACGAGACGTCCCGTTTATTAGAACGAGGCTGGAAGTCGTTAACGAGTGCGAATCATGCTAACGAGCTAATTAAACACAGGAAGAGTCGAATGCGAACAACGAAACGTTCGATCGAGGCGAATTTTCGTCATGAAATTTTTAGACGCGAACGGTTACGGTGAATCAATTACCACCCCATTTTTATGAAATTATCGCTAATACTCTCGTCTGTCGGATTACGCGACGAATTTTTTTCCCTTTCCTGACAAAAATGTGTCCCGCGTTATAATCCGCTTAAGCGCGCGTGTCTACGCGTCCATCTGTCCTATCGATCTATCGAGAATTTTCGTTTTCCTGCGTATCGCTAGCGGGATTAATCCCATAAATACCGAAATTACCCTTGAGGGGTCGAACTTTTTTTCCCCAAATGGGGAAAATCTTGTGCCAAATTTATCTAATCTGTGCTCGTTTGTTTGCTTGGCGAATTTCATAAAATTTATTAAAATTAAACTGCAGTAACATGATTTGATCATTTTCCGATGAACGGTAAGAGAAAATTTTACTCTGTTGGTAATTCTCATACCGATCGCAGATATTTTCTCGTTCGAGCAAAATAACGAATACTCGATATTCTTGAGTAAAAAGTATTTATATTTCATTCATAAAATTGTACAAATAAAGGGCGTTCAACTCTGCAGAGTTCCCTTTTTCCAAACGGTGTCCTTCAAATAAGCACCGATTACAGGATTGCTCAACATGGTCTCGACAATTTGCTTGAAGCCCAACTGGCTCGCCAAAATGTACTTGCATTCGATGTCGGACACTTCCGAAATTAAGGCTTGCATGTTCTCAGTCATTTTGTGTGTTATACTTTTTTCTGACCTATATCTCCTTGCGCAATCTTGAACAACCGACGGGGAGAGTTTATAAATTGCAATGTATTCCCTCAAATATCTCATATCTCCATCTACTATGCAATGAGCGTATAAGATATTAGCCCAATCTATTTGAACGTTGTACGCTCTTGATATGACTAACACAGCTGATAAATTAGACATTTGATATAAAATTCGGTCAATTTCGCTCTTTTTTCTATTTAAAATGCACATAGATTGCTGGTTGACTGGTACTGAGTTTAGCAATGAAATTTGAAGAGAAGCTAGCGAAGCTTGGTCGGAGCATCGCATGGCGTGGTTTAATTTGTTATCCTAAACAAAAGAGTTATATGATCTTTGTTGATATACAAAATAATGTATAAATTTGGATTTTAATACCTGTAAATAATATTGAGTTGCATGAGTTAAATTAGTGACAATCAACTGTAAATTTTTCAAAACAATATCTTTTCTGGTCAATTTCAAATCGCTTAAATCATTTTGCGTTCTGCTAGATTCTCTCTTAGCTTCGGATTGTAATTCATCGATCAATTCTTTGGCCTCGTTTTCCCACATCAGTGCAATTTCGTAATAAAGTCGGAAGTGTAGAGCCACCAAAGTGAAAAGTTCCTTATTATCGGGACAGTTGCGTTTCAAAAACTCCAACAACGCTGTTTTCAAACCAACAATCTAAAAAAATTTTTTAATTCAGAACATTTTACTTTTTATTATAGATTTACTCTTAATACTGAACTTTACCTTATCCAATCCTTTTCCGAGCAGAAATTCGAATTGATCATTCTCTTTCAAAATATGGAACACGTAATTCATTTCTGTAAACCGACCTACTCCTGTCACTAGCCGTACCTATTAATACATAATTTTACACATAAAATATATTTCTATATACTGAAATATAAAAAAAACTCACCAGTAGAGTCCAGTGTTTTAAAATTTGAAGAATGTTAGAAAGCTGTTGACATTTTCTTAAAACTGATGCTATGCCCTCCATATTGCAAGCAGCAGTAAAACAATCATGAGATCTTATCAGTAGCTCTACCACAATTTTCAATATTGAAACTGTGAAAAAAAAATAAATATGAAATGAAAAGTTTCTTACATTAATGTATTTAAATTCGTTGGTACCATTCGCTTCGTGTTGGGCGTGTGCCAAGTGTTTTTGTGCGGTTTCCAACAATTGCAATCCAAGTAACGAAGTGTCACTGCATAACTCCATGAGTATGTGAAATTTCGCGTCCAGAGGGTATCCCCACATTAATATCGCGTCGTCGTATCCTTCTATCATACAATTTTTATTGTAAGAAAGAAATAAAAATAATTCATAAGCTCACTAAGATTTTACATACTTTCTATTCCTTGCGTAATACTTGAAGATATATTACGTGTAAGAAAGTCAGACACGGTACTACTTGGAATACTGTAAGCCAAGATCACATCCCTTGCGATTTCTACTTTACTCTCAGAATTACTGTCAATAACATCTTGAAGAAATTGAATTGGATTTTGAAGCATCAGCATTGCTTGATAACTTTTCCCCAGACGTCCTGCTAATTTGTAGCAAATTGCCACTTTTGAACATATTCCTATTCCACATTGAAGATTCCTCATTAATATATCCAACAATATCAGGCATTCAGCGTGTTGTTGACTTGGAGTTTTCACTTCGGTGATATTTTCGAAATCATTTAAAATGCTACTTGATATGCTAATGTTCACTGCAAATAAAAGATTCTCAAATTAATAATTTCATTCATATGTTGAATTTTAGAAGTGGAGAATTCATACACGAAGACGAAGATGACAATCTTCGAAGTCCACGATTCCGTAAAGTGTTATATTTGTATTGCTTAATCTTGCTTGTTTCAGAAATTAAAGCTTTCTGTTGTGGAGTTAACGTAGTAGGAGATACTTCGCCTTCTGCTAAGCTTAGGCAAAGCATTAAAATCTGTAAGTCCTGAGAATAATGCGATGTTTAAAAAAAAGTTGTCAATTTGAAATGTCTCAGAAGTATAAATCTTACCTTATGATTATGGTTAAAAACAGTACTTATTTTTAAGGCAGTATCTAATTTGTTAGAATCTACGAGCTTTGTAATTAACAAGTCCGCGGCTTTTCTTTCCTCGTCATTTTCAAGTGCACAAATTAATTTCAAATCACTAATACCAGAAAGTAACTCTGTTTTCAATTGATTAAAATTACATTTCTCATCATTGAACTCAATATTTTCTGGTCCAGCTAATAAGCATGATTTCCACATTGCTATTTCTAAAGCTTCCAAAATTTCTTGTTCTGTTTCAATAACTTGCAATGTATCAAGTGCCAGTCTTAACATTTCGTACCTTTAAATAATAATCGTAATTAATTTATTTCCCAGAATCTAAATACAATTTACTTACCTTTCTTTGTGACATGAAATCAATTCTGCATGTTTGACGAAAAATTTTGCAACCTCTGTCGAAGGAACGTTATATTTTTTAAAATCTGATGCACATTGAGTCCATAATAAAATTTTCGACTCGTGACTTCGTGCAATATCTTGTTCAAATTCGTACTCGTACTAAAAATAATACAAATTTACTATAATCCAAATAAATGAAATGAAATCGGAGCATACCTTGGCTAAAATTATATAAGCAGATTCTAACTCAGCTGCAGATGACAGTTCCAATGCTGTAGCGTAGTTAAAACTCGCCACTAATTCATTAATACATCTTTCAATTTCTCTCTCATAGCTGTAACCTTTTTCTGTCACTTCATAAACAGCGAAATCAAATATTGTGGTAGTCTTAAGTAAGATTTTAATTATTTTGTGAAGGCGTAAATAATTCGGGATCTGAACTGTGAATGATGAATCAATTGTATTGATTTTCATGTCGAATATCGGTGCAGAATTATTTGAAAAAATTATTCACCAGGTAGATCCATTTCAATGTTAGATTTTGCTAATAAATTCAGAAATTTTGACTGTAGTAATGGACTGTCAAAGTTTATTGCTAGAGCAACAGCGATACATTTAATGACAACATTGACAAACCAGTATGAATTTTCCATATACATTTCATCTAATTTATCCCAATCGAATATTGCCTAAAATGATCATGAAAAATGGAAAATGTATAAATAATGTATAAACACGTTACATTCAATAAATTGGTACTTACGTTGCATTTACGTGTATAACATCGTGATTTAAATTCCAAAATATACTTTTGACTACCATCAAAATTACCATAACATAAGCATTGATTAAGAAAATCAAAAAATGGACAAAACGGATTTTCCTGTAAATTTCATTTTCTTGATAAAATAAAAAATAACCAAAGCTTTAAAATAACTTACAGGCATGAATATTTTGAAAGCTCTATTCAGTGTTTTCAAATATCCTAATTTCAACATTGATTGCAGCAAATTTGAAACTTGATTTGGAGACCAAATCTGATTCTCTAAGCACTCGGAATATTCAGATAAAATACTATCTTCTGCACTTGATATAACAATCCAAGAGTAACAATATGAATCAATTGAGGATGGCTGAAAATAATTTATCATTACAAATAATCAATAACAATTTCTTAGATTTTATACCTCGTAGTAAGTCGCTAATAAAATATAAACAGGGTCTAGAGTCAAACGAGATACATTCAACAAAGCTCCTGGCGGATCTTGACTCTGATGGCATTTCAATAAAGTTAACCAAAAATCGTCATCTTCTGAGTAATTGCACACTGGTGTCAAATACTGAAACATATCTGGAGATACTTCTTTACCACTTCCATTTGTCGAAATTGACGATGGACTCGATATAGTAGACTCCTATAGAGATAAATTTTATTAAACATTCTAATGAAAGCAATACTCTAAAAATTTTACTAATTATTTACTTTGTAATACAGAGATTGTCTAGTATCTCTAGAAACGGATTTTTGCGCATTTGAACTTTGTTTTGAAAACTGAGAGTTTGATAGAAATGAAGACAGATGCTTTCGTATATTCACATCTTCAAACCACACAACATTTTCTAAAACCTAAAAAGTTCCATCATTAATATACATAATTTATCGTGTTTATGGAAAATTCATTTAAGCTCCTACATACTTGTGATACAGAGTATGAAAATATATGTGCCACCAATAAAAACTCAAACCAACAATTACGTTCTGCCAGAAATCTCAATAAACAATTTGGTAATGGAGTGTTATGTACTTGTGCCAACTGCACTGCCATCTCATAAACTCTTAAAGCGTTTGCAAACTGATTTGCGTTATTTATCAGGATTTCGTCCATTTCTTCTCTTTCAAAAACTTGTTCAAAGTGATCCATTATTTTTTTCAAATTGTATTTATTATTATATGTGACTGTTTCTAATAAGTCTCCTGAAAGAATCAACTAATAAAATGAATTTGTAACAAATTAAAAATATGTTCCATCAAATATTTCAATATTACCAATTGAAATACAAAGTTTTTTCTTAATGTACTCAGCCATTGAAATATGAAGCCTTAAGTTGTTAGAATCTATTTTCAACATTTCAATAAACGATATGCAACTACAAAGTATTTCACTTTTATCTAAATTCCGGAGTGCATACATATGAGTATTAAATGCTGCTTGAGATTTCCTACAAAATTAAAATAAAATATCAATGTTGATGATTAACAAATTTATCAAATTACTTAAAATTCACTTACAATCGAGTATCTAATAATTTAGATTGAGTTTGTTTCAAATTATTAATAGCCATATTAGGTCTAGCTTCTTTTAAATAATACATATATGTTAATAATTGTTTATAACCATATTTTTTTATCAAAAATTCATTTGAGAAATCAGGCATATCGCGATTTTTAAACCGCCATTTAAATCCTCTTTTAACATTCAAATTTTCAAATCCGTCTAATAATTCGTATTCTGTGACATTGTTTTTTGTATTGTTGTGCATTAAATTTTTTAAAACTGGATTACGTTTTATCAAATTTTCAACTATTTTTTGTGGAATATTTTGTCTACCAATTACTAAACCGTTTTCATTAGTTATTATCTGTTTTAAATATGAGCTTTCTACTGTAACTTTTTCATTGATGTTGTTATTTAAAAATTTTGCATATTCCAGAAATACCAATGCCAAAAGTGCTATATCATTGTTTTCTAAATAGTTAAGAACATCATCCGTAATATATCTAATAGAATCGAATATTCCTTGAATAACTAACTCTTGACATTTAGTCTGACATTCACACATGGATGTTACAGTCTCAATCATATTGATCACAGTCAACTCCTCTTCTAATGATAATTCTTTCTGTCCTGTTTGATATCTTTGGTATGCCAAAAATAGGTGTTTGTCAGCTGCATTTATGATATTCTTATTATCATTAGCATTTGACATTGATACTGCATTGAAATCTTGTAATGTCATTGAATTCATAAAAACTCTAGTTAATAATTTTTTTACATTTTGTTCTTCATTTTTGGTAAATTTTCCATAGCTGTAATCAGTGCAGAATATATTACTATGTTTAACTACTTTGTATGAATATGATGCTTACCGACAAAAATAGTTAAAAACTAATTCCTTAACAAGTTCATTAGCATTTGAAAATTCAACAGCTGCAATCATCTCAGGAGTTATATTTAATTTTTGAAATAAATTTTTCATATTTCCATCTATTACATCGATTTCTTTGATATTATTGAATTGGTGATCAATCCAATTTTTGAGTAAAAATATTTTATTACTAGATAATAGATAGTCCCAAACTACAACATTTGAAACATATTTTTGCATAGAAGGATCTGTAGTATGAAAATATAATTCTGTACATAATGCTTCCTTAATAGAATGAGGTAATTTCATTATATCATTTATACAAATTTCATTGCTAATTAGACCTGGTGATCTGAAAGTATAAAAAATTACTTATATTAATTTTTTTGTAATTCATTCAATTTAAAAAGAAAATCCTTTATTTTTTTACTTACTCATATTTTTTTTCATATTGCACAATATTCTTAATAATTCGCCAAGCTTCTATATGATCATCTTTCAAATGTGAAACTGTAATTAAATATTCTGCCAAATAGTCCCTGAGTATAGAATCAGTACATTTTATACATATTGCAAATATATATTCTATAGGATCTTTACCCTAAATATAAAATTTCATCTATTATTAATATTTAAATTCAGACAAATACATATAGTACGAAAAGAGAAATACATGCCACATTTTTCAAAATATGTGAAGTACGATAAATTTGTTGTTTTTGTAATAATTCATTAATCCATACTTCAACTTCATTGGAAAAATAACTTTTAGCTTCTTCAAGAGAACAATTTCTTCTAGATGCAAGACATTTTTCAGCTAAAGCAATGTGAGTGCCTTTTGCTGATGCTTCTCGAACAAGTTCTCGATCACCTAAAGTTCTCCAACCTGACCATATAGCACCAGCTTCTCCAGTGAGACACTCAATTGGAATGCCACCAATAACTTTCCGATCAGTCATTTTCTCATTGTTTTGAATTACCTTGATCAAAATAAGGTTATTGATACTTATTTTTACAAATGTGCAACTTTAAAATATTTTTATATTTTATGAATGAAAAATAATTACAGATCAAAGACTTTCCTGCGTCTGCCACTATGAATAGCTTCAACATAATAATTGAATCATCTCTCGAATTCAAATTAACGTTATTTTTCTTGGAACTCTCATTGTTTTGACATTTTGAGTTTTTACTTGGACTCTTGGACCAGTGATGGTATAAGCAGTGATGGTATAAGGAGGACCGGTTGATCACTAGGATCTAGGGAGAAACGAAGCGCCGCCTGTGATCGAGAGATCGAAATAGCGGTCTCACTAAAAATCTGGTTCTGACGTCACGAGTCTGCGCAATCGGGTATCACTCTCACTCGATCAACCGGTCCTCCTTATACCATCACTGATTCAATGCCGGTCTTTCGTAGTATATTCATGAGTATAAGTGAATGAGTATACTCTAACCTATATCTAAATAAATTCATTAATTGTTGATACTTCATGAAAGTAAATATTATTGTATAAAAATATGCCCGGTGATACGAGAAGAATTAATGGACCAGAAGTGTCTATCCCATATAGTATTTATTGTAACAAAAGTAAAGAAATAAATATAACTGAATCTTACAGAAGGAAGGACAATCGTAAAAACGATGAAATTCGGAAATTCTGTATGTATACATCATTAAAGTTTAACTGGGTTAGTCTTTAAAACATATTAATAATTCTTTTGCAGTTGTTAGAACAGGAATTGTAACACAAGCAAAAGGCTCAGCGTATATAGAGATGGGAGATACAAAAGTCATATGTTCAGTGTTTGATCCCAGGGAAATTCCTAATCAGACCAGTTATTCAATGCGTGGAGAAATTTATTGCGAATTTAAATATGCTACTTTTTCGTGTCCTAAGCGGAAAATGCATCAACAAGATTCAGAAGAAAAAGAATATAGTTTAATATTACAACGTGTATTAGAACCAGCAGTCTGTTTGGTTTGTATATGAATTATCAAAAACTTTCCATGAATTTAAAATTGAAATTATTTTTTCTATTTAGCATGAATTTCCAAATTTCCAAGTGGATGTCTATGCAACAGTTTTAGATAATGGTGGTTCTGCTTTATCTGCAGCAATAATGGCGGCTAGCTTAGCTCTAGCAAGTGCTAGTGTACCAATGTATGGATTGGTCACTGCATCTACAATGGTGATTTTTTATTTTTTGTTTGAATAATTGTGTAATAATATTCATATATCTCTTCATTCTTAGGGGATCTATAACGATATATTACTGCTAGACCCTACTGATACCGAAGAATCAATCTGTAGTCTAGGGCAAAATTCATTTAACGATAAAAAAAATCATGGATTTGTCATGGTAGCTTCTCTATTTCCACAAAATCAAATCTGTGAATTATTTCAAGTTGGTAGCATGGACATAGAATGTATAAAAAATGTTACAAAAAAATTAATGGATATAAATGAAAAAATTTATCCAATACCACAAGACTGCTTATTAAAATTGATACAGAAGAAGAAGAAGAAGAAGGCAGATGAATAGAAAATTAAGTAGGTAATACAAATTTTAAATTTTCATTTAAATTCTAAAAAATATTAAGTTACTTGTGCATCTAATAATTTATATTTTATGATATTATTTCTGACATTGCAGATTTTAATTACATTTTTAAAAAATTTTGTTATATTTAAAAATTGATCTGAGGGATATTAAAATTTTTGGAATAAATTTTTTGCTTTTCCATCTATAACATTCTATTTTTTCATGCCATTAAATTTTGATCACGAATGTTTTTTACTAGATAATAAATCAACGCAGAGAAGGAAAGAAAGAGTACAAAGGCAAATAAATAGAATATGAATTAGGTAATGAATATGTAATTAATATTTTATTATCATATTCTCACGAAATTGGGGAGTGATTTAATTTCAACAAATATATTTAATTATATCGCTATTATAACAGATATCCATTAAAAACATTTTAGACTTTTTTATGTATAATAGATAAAAAAAATTTAGTATTTTCTCACTTCATAGTCATTTATCAGATATCTCAACTGTGTACATATCGCATATAAGTATGTAATAAAAGAATTATTTGAATAATAGTAGCATAATTTGGTTTTATGACAAATGATCATGTCGGCTCATAATAAATATGGATAAGAGGATTAAAAACAGTAACTAAACAAGTTACAGAGTATGAACTTGAGTTTAAAATTCTATAAGTTCAATTTTCTTATAATATCTATCATAATGACTAGATGTATATAATCATATGAATCTTGTAAATAAAGTAAAATATTTCCATAATAGAAATTTAATATAACCGCAATTAGTGATACAAGAATCATTTTGATAATTTTATTAAAAATTTACTAATTTCCTCAAAAGCACAATATTGTAAAAACCAAAAAAAAAACCAATAATGCATACAATAAAATTACGAGAAAGCATTTAAGTACTATCATGAAATGGCAAGGTAAGACTTGATTTCATACAGAATAAATCCCCTAATATGATGACCATAAATATTTTCTCACGATAAATTACTCTGCAAGATTTATATTTCAAGTTTATAAATTATTTTAAGAAATCAAATAAATAAATAAAAAATCAATTTGCTCAGTAAAAAATTGTCAATGACATGAGATAATATGTGATTAAAATTCATTGGTTGGCAATCTTGAGAAAACCATTCAATCAAGCGATTCATCCTGTATCCTGTATCTCTTCATGGAATAAATTTTCATGTTCAATTTAAAACATTATAGTTTTTAAATATTTAAAACACATACCTTTAAAAACGTATTTTTACTTCTAATAAGATTAGAGAATAGTAAAGACTAGAATTCTTATTAGAAAAGCATATTAAATTTCATATATAGCTATAAAAATGCAGGTTATTTATAGCTTCTGAAAATGCCACAATGTTTTGTGAATGCCTAATAATATGATGTTCTTCTATGTGGCTGCATATGCATATTTGAGCATAGTTCTTTGAACAATATTTTTCTATCTATGACGGATGTTATTGACCTATCTGAATTTGAATATCCAATGTTCTTGTCGTTTATTTGGCAGTGAATTCTGGCCAATAATTGATATAATAACGATGAGTTAAACCTTCGAATAGTCTATCAAGCCACATTGGTAATCCATCCAGAAGATTTTCTTGATAAAGTACAGTATTTCCAACCTGTGATTAAAACAAAATTATAGCAGATAAAGATAAAATTAAATTGAAAAGAAATAATGTTATAAATATAGTACTTCATCTTGGGATTGGTCAGTTTCACTGTCACTTTCAAATCCAATAAATGCTCCAGCTTCTGCATCATCCGATTTTCGAGTTAATTGCTTTGTCATTTTCTCCATGCGCTATGTGTGAACAAAAATTATGATGGAACTCGAATTTTTTTATTATTAATTATTTCTTGTTGCATACTTACTCTTGAACCTTTGCCTTTCCCGGATTCTGGGTGTTTTGCATGATACATGCAAAAATATTTCCGGTGTCCATTCAGAGATAAAACAGTACCAACACAATTTTTAGCATTTATATTCAACTCCTTTTGCTCTGGTAAACTAAGAGACAAGAGTTTCTTATACCAATCTAATCCTTTTTCGAGTGACAAGTGTGCAAACATTAACGTTTTATTTTTTCTGAAAAAAAAAAATTAAGTTCGTTATTTATTTATATACATTTTCATGAATTGTATCTATCATACATTACCTGTAAGGCCATACAGCTTTATGGAATGCTGGAATGAGTTTTAGTTTGGATTGGGCATCCACAAGGAGTATAATAGTCCGACAACCTGGTTTTAAAAGTCGGACTAAACCATTGTATTTTTCAGCACGCAACTCATGTAATCTCAATTGAGGCTGAGTAGGACCCGGTTTTACCGAGTCTTTACATTGTTCTCGTTTCATTTGTATACTTGCTTCTTCCAATTTCCTAGTGTTTGAATTAAATTCAATCATTTAATTTATCATTTAACATTAATCATACTTTTCATCAAAAATAAATTATTTATCTTACACAAGATAAGACATCCCATAACCAGCACCAACAATCAACATTAATGTAGCTAAAAGTGATATTAATGGTAAGATTTGATCTTTTGTAAGGTTGTCTGAAATATATTCAACAGTCAATAGTGCTCTTCTCAATAATCTTTCAACAGTACCCTATGAAAATATCATAATCAGTATACAAATTCAATAGAAATGGTTGAAATAAAATTTTATACAAAATTCGTTCATCCACCTGTGCATGTTCATCGGTTAATTCTCCAACTACAGCAGCATACGGCAATGCTTCCGAAGCACGTAACAATCGGTGTATCGTTTGCTCCAATGTTTGACGGGTTTCATTCCACTGAGTATCGTCTTGAACTGGATTAATCCAACGAGTAGGTAACCATTCGTACTTCACGTGATTAGCATCTCGTCTCCATATAATTACAACATGTAATAAAGGATCTAGAGGACTGCCTTCACCAGCCGACAATGCCGATACGAATTCTGGTTGAGTTTCTTGAAATACGTACGTATAACGAACTCGTTCAGGACTGAAAAGCAATTAACCGATGTAAACTTTTTATTTATTTTTTTTTTTATTTTTTTATTATTTTAAATTTTTTATCGTTAAGACTAGAAATACCTATATGTAGATTCCAGTGCTGCTTGTCGAAATTTGTGTCTCGCAAAGGTGTGCAAATCACTATCTTGCTGAGATATTAAAATTGCACATAATCGTTTTTGTGGCCGCAACCATTCTGGTGGACAAATAGAATCCATTGTTGCTTGATTTGAAAGTCTTGGCAACACCAGGAACTTGTTATTGGCAATTATATTATGCATGGTCTCCGAAGGTATATCTTTCATACTAACTGAAGCCATGGATTTTTCTGTATTTTCATTAAAAAGTAATAAAGTATCTAAATCATCTACGATTTTATATTTTGTCATAATAGGTTTTGATTCAGGTTTCCCAATCTATAAATATGATTGAAATTTAACTTATGATCTTATGTTGATACTGTAACAAAATAGTGATAACTGTATTGACCTGAACAAAACCAAATGCAACACGGTCTCTATGATGAAAAGCTGCAAGTAAATATCTCAATCGTGGTGATTCTCGTTTTTCAAATATTAAAGCTCTAATTCTGTTATCCGTCCATCCCGATAGGAAGCCATCTATATTATCTTTATTTATGTTTACTATCAACTTATATGGAAATTTATCCCTCAGGAATTCTGAAAGTGTAACAAATTTTACTCATAAGTTAACAATAAAATCATATAATAATTATACTCACCGACAACTTTTTGAACACTAAAGAGTGATTCTTTATAAACACTAGTACGTCCATCTACAGCAACAACAAGACATGGTAAAGAATGTATGCTGACTTTTCGTGCTAAAGCAGATTCTTTTTCTGCATGAACCGTAACCAAACCTACACCCAATGGTTCCAATTCATCTATTAATCTTCTCCAAGTTGGTTCAACTTGAAAACATGCAAAACACCAGTCAGAATAGAACAAAATTAAGTATGGTGTTTTATATGTTTTAGGTATTATCATATTTTCAAAAGCTCTGTAATATATTTAATTAAATTTAATATAGTACAATAAATAAATGGAAAAATCTTAAAATTTTTATATACTAACCGATATGTAATACTCATTTTATGGAATAACGTAATATCTCGATTCTGATAATGAAATTTGAAAGCTCCACCAAATAATTCTTCGGAAGGATCTTGCGTAGAAAAGTGACTATTGTCTCTTCTTGGCCTTGGCAGACCTTCTTCTGTAATTCCAAAATTGTCATATTTTTTTTTCCTTTCTGGATCTGTGAGAAGCTGTAAATATAAAATATAATTAAATAAAATATTTTATTTTTTATTAATTATAGAAATTTTTATTACATTATTTTTTGTAAATTTGAACTATACCTCATAAGCTTTTGTGATTTCTACAAATTTGTCTTCAGCATCTGGATGATCGGTTTTATCAGGATGCCTAAATAAGAATAAATAGAATTAATTACATAAATGACAAAACATCATCGCTATATGATTTGTTTTATATTTAAAATAAATGAATTATAATTATACCTTGATTATAATTCTCACATTAATAATTCTCTAATAGTTAAAATCAACACTATAAAATGGTTAGAAAATATATTGAGTAGCATAAATATTAAATATAACACATATTGAGTTGTCGTGTGAAATGATAAAAAAAACCAAATATATAAAAAGGTAGTATGATTATCGTGCAGGAACAAACATATTACATATAAAAATTTCTAAGCAAGCTACTCAACCATTGTTCTTACCATTCTTTTACAAGATTCTTATAAGCTTTTCGAATTTCTTGCAAATTTGCACGTTTTGAGACTCCAAGTATATCATATGGATTTCCTAAAACCTCTGCACCAGCGGTTAATGGTATTAATTGAATGATTGTAAAAACAGTGACCAAAACTATTGAAAACCTCATCAGTGATACAACATTCCCTACAATCCTTTTGTTACTGATGCTCTGTTTACTCACTGACTGAGAAGTCATTATAAGATTAATCAATAACATCATATGAAACATAAGCGTGATGTATACATGTATCGGTTATTTTGGTTTGGAAACGGTCTCAATACGATATCAGCTTTTTCTCTTTAGCACGGTTGGTACTCATTTTTAATTATACTTTATTACACAGTAGGATGTGAAAAAAGTGTTGAATTTAACTGTCAAATCAAGTCATGGATATATCAGAACTTATCTAACCTTACGTCGTCTTGAACAACGCCATAAGCTATATAAATGATGTTTAGCACGGTAATCCTCATTCCCTCTTTCCATGGGCCGATGGGCGGCGACACTGGTGGTCTAATACCACCGATTATAGAAATATCTACTATTCTCATTGGTCGAGTATTTTAGCTTATATTTTATTTTGTAGCTGCTCATCAAATAGAATAACTCAGCTTTCATAGGTATTTGGAATAATTTACGTTTCAAAATTCTCATCGTCCGAATTACCAGAGTATAATGTATTTCAAATAAAATTACATTTATATATTTTAACGCGTATATTATTGTACTTCTACTCTCACATAAAATATGCATTTCAGAGTTCGCAGTGCGGATTGTAATATGACGAAACATAATCTTCCAAGTCTTCTGGCATCGGAGTTCCGAATATTTCATTTTGCAACGAATGATATCTTTTTCGTACAACATGAGCTGCCATTTTGGGTTGCCGATCTCGAGTGAAAATTCCTTTTTTATTTCCTCCTACCCTCGTATAGGCTATATACAAAATACGAAAATATTAATTGAGACCAAAAAAGTAAGATTATCTATGCTAGGTAAAATATATCGATAAATTTACTTTGCGCAGTTCGGAAATCAGCAAAATTCCAAATAAATTCGCCGATAAAGAAGCCCTTCGCTCTCAGTCGGTCGAAAGCTTTGAAATGTCGGGACATAAGTTTGGTTTGATATTCCTCGCTCCAAACGTATTCCGGTAACTAGAATGATTTTTCATTAGATTTCAATCAATCTCGAATTCATTTAACAAAATTACTTCGTGTAATCCGGGGTAAGTGTCTGCGCCATATTCGGACATAAGTACGGGTTTTTTATACTTTTCATGCCAAGCTTCGGCTTCCGCTTCTACTCTGTCGGTGATCATATCTAGTCTGCCTGTATTAGCATACCAAGAATTGTAACGGTTGAAACTAATTATGTCGAGAAATTGACCGGCTCTGTCTTCCTAAATTGTTTAGAAAACAAACAATTTATGTTTTAAAAAAAAAATTTTTTAAATGAATCAATGGAAAATAATTTTTTATCAAATGAATTTTTTTCAGTGAAACAAAAATATTTACCAAGACACCTCTGGACAAGGCGATAGTGACTGGTCTCGTAGGATCGAGATTTTTCGTGTGATGAGCGATTTGTTTGAAATATTCATCGGAACCAGCGAGTTGAGTCCTGGGCTCGTTAGCAAGAGACCACATTACCACGGATGGTCGATTTTTGTCTCTCCTTACAAGTTCCGAGAGCGATTCTTTATGTTTGCTCAATAGTTGCGGTGAATAATTCTCCGTGTCGACCGATGGGCATTCGTTGATGATCATGATTCCTAATCTTGAAAAAGTAATTACAAATAATATAATAGGTATGAAAATTATTATGCGACATGACTTATTATTTATTTATATTGATAATTAATTTAAAATTTCAGATGAAATAAATTCTTACCTATCGGCAGTATCGAGAACTTCATCGCTGTAAGGATAATGACTGGTTCTATACGCATTCGCTCCGATCCACTGTAAGAGTTCATGATCTCTCACAATTGTAACCAAATCAACACCACGACCTCTCAACGCCGAATCTTCGTGTCTTCCGAAACCTCGGAAATACACCGGCCGGTCGTTAACAAGGAAGCTTGTGTTTGTCCACGAAACAGTTCTAATTCCGACTGGCAACCTATAGACGTCTACCGAAGTGGAATTTGCTACAGACAGCCTCACCTATAACACGGTCATTATTTTCATAAAATAATTGGAAGAATAGTGGATGAATATTTTTACCTCTAACGTGTAGAGATATCCTGGCTTATCGTGCATACCGTTGGGCCACCACAAATTCGCTGACGGCACTTTTAGAGTGCCTGACAATGTGGAACCCGATTCTTTGCTAGCTACGATATTATCGGCATCTATTAACGTGACCTTGCAGGAAACGATTTCGTCGTCTCGTAAACCACCAGGTTGTACGATGTACTTAATGATACCCATATCGCCTACGTATCCAGTTCTCACTGTAATATCCTGTACGTAAACTCTGGGTTTGGTGTGAAGTAAAACTGGCCTGCGTGAAAAATTTGGCTATTACCGACCGAAAAATTTTTCTTTTTTCGGTAATAAGAAAACTCGATCCAAGGGTACTACCTGTGAATACCGGCGTAATTGAAAAAGTCGAATGAGTAGGACTGTATGTGAACAGTTCCATTGTCGTTATGAGTATCCATAACTTTGCCTTGAGGAACGCTAGTTTGAAGCAGAGTATTATCAACTGCAACGGTTATTTGATTGCTCCCACCGTAAATCAAGTAGGATGATATCTCCGCCTCAAACGGGAGATGGCCCATTTCGTGATGGGCTGCCAATTCGCCGTTTATCCACTGCGAAAAAATTCACCATATAATTTTTTCCCGCAGAATTATATCCGATCGAGATCGCAAATCGACCGTCTGATCGTATAATAAATCTAATTGGCCGATGCCGAGCATCCTCGTTAATGAAGGTTGAGAAGCAAATTTACCACTTGAGCCAGATAATTCACGGAGCCGAATCTGACGAAAACTCGTTGCCCCACCCACGAAGTTGGTACGAAAAAGCTTCGCTGATACCAAACCGAACCAACGTGATCTCGTAATACTTGGGAGGTCGTGATATCGTTATACGATGAGGGCACCGGCATCTTCATCACTTTGCCAACCTGTTTAGGTATCAAATTTTCAGAATAATTATCAAATTCATTGAAAGGTAACGTATCGTTACCTTTGACAAGTCATCGGCATACCACGAATCTCTGTGACCTCTTAAACTATCTTGTTCAGGTGACTTTATGAAATCCCATAATCCGTCCAGCGTTTTGACCTGAAGAGGTGGTGAGAATTAGAAAAAGAGAATGAATTTTTAGTTGTAAATATTTGTCAACTCACTTCGCGTGATTCGCTTTCTCGCGGGTAAAGCATACCCGGAAGCGGAGTGGGCGATGGATCTTCCGGAGGGAATTGAACGTACTCGGTCGATTGATCCGAAAGCTCGATTTCGGGTCCGGATTCCCCAGCCGTCGCTGAAGCAATCAGAAGTAAAAGGAGATACAACATCTTGTTGTATCTTTTTACCTAAAAGAAAAATAATTCCAATATTATTCCAAGTGAATAAATTCCGGCAGTTTGCGTGTTTTTATTACATTGAAAAACAAACGAAAAATGAAATTTATATAATACATCTAAAGTTATTTTAATGAAATCAACAAAATTTAAGGTAATTTCGCGTCAACAGCTATCACTCATATACACGTGTGTTATACGACTATCACTGTCACAAAAAAATTATGACAAAAGTATTGTGATATTTTAATTAGGGTAGACAAGTAAACATAAATTATGTTAACTGGTATTATATAAGCAATTGTGTCAAAAATTAACTTTGACAATGATATTAATCTTTACAAATTATGTAGGGCTATAGGGCTTCGATAGCAATATCGGCTTCCTGGCCGCGACGCCCATGATAAGAGTAGACTTCCCTTCCCAAAGCATCATATCGCTTTGTCATGACATGCATATGTAACACTGTCCTAATTTTATGAATAAGTATTATCGCGCCCACGCCGCACAAGTAGACGTTTTCGTATCGGTAAAGTTGATTACACTTTTAATTGTAATTGCATAATATCAAACAGTAATTTATGTCAACTCTGATTTGTTTTTCATTCTCACGGTATCGATACGATTTAATTGATTAGTTTAGAATTAAATTCACACGATTCATTGTATTTGACATTTTCACCCAATGGTAACAATAGAAAAATAAAAAAAGTTGTAAACACAATTGTAAATCGACAAAAATTTGTCCAATGCTCAGAGTGAATATTTTTCTATATATATATTTAAATCTAACAATTGATCGAATATCAATATACTTGCCACTATATTTGACGTTTGAAGAAAAGTTTTGTAATTAATTATATTCCATAGACCGGCCACTTGCAATACGTGTCAACTACCTGTTGACCGGTCCGTTCGATGTTTCCCAATTCATAAAACGTTGAAAATGATGAAAAACAAATTGCACTGGTTGGATGGGAATGCAATGACCATCCTATGTGTACACGGCGGTACAGAACAGTGATCTGTCGAAGCGTGCAATCCGGCTTTATATACCAAGTAATCAGAGTGCGTGCCAATGTAAATAGCGGTGCGCATCAGTTCACCGGTTTTTGTGTCTGGAGTGTGTATACATTTTGTTGTGTGTGCTTTATGCCCACGTAAAGATCGAGGTGAGGAAGAGATTATCGCTGAAGCAGGTATAATGGCCGATTCAGTCGCCGCGTCTAAATATACCGTTGATTTTGCGAGATTCCGTTCGCACTTGAAATACGTCCGTAACGTAAGAAAAGAAAATTAAAGTGTATAGTTATGTCCTTGTAGATGTATAATTTGTAGTGCGATACGATGAGAGCTCGCACTCTATAAATGTTTGCTACCGCTGAACTCGCGTCATATCTCGTAACGCTTTGTTCTTGCTTCGGGGAAAGTCGCTTTTATGTAACTTTAAACAATAAAACTATTTTAGGTAATAAAAATTTTGTGTGCCGATAGATCATTTCAAAACTGATTTTCATGGAAGTCATATTTTTTTATTTACTTTCATAACAATGATTTTTACTTTGTGTAGATAAATCAAAATTTTCAATAAAGAATAATAATCAATGATTACACGCTGAATAACAAAAAAAGAGTATAATTTACGATGACTATTTATAAAAGAATAACGAAATGACTGAAATAACTTAAAAGTTAATTTGAGAGTCTTAATTTAACAAAAATATAATGTAGCATTATTATCAGAGATTATAAATCTTAAATATAATATCAAATAATCTCAATTTATCTTATCCCTATTTATATTTATTTAATACTTTAGCATTAACACTGTACATACTTATAATTATTCTTTATCCGGCAATATTTATGAAATAAAAGAAAACGACAAAATTTGTTTTTATAGAAGTTTTAGTATCTTATATTTAAGCTACTTTATTTTTATTTCCTCCTTTTTTTTTGTTTTCATAATTTCTCACGGAAGATAATTTACGAAATATTTTTAGTTAAATAATACAGAATTCGGGTCTTCGTTATCTAACGATTTAATATGCCTTAAAACGTCTTTTTTGGTAATTACCCCTAGTAAGCGTCTGCAAAAAAATATAACAATTAGTAAATTTCAGTAAAAATTAAAATAGGTGTATATCCAATTGAAATCGATAAAATACCCATTATGCGTAACCAGGGTTTGCCGTAATCCCAATTTTCTGAACATATCCACTACAGTTTCCATTGGAGTCTGATCGGTAATGGTAATCGGAGCCATATCCAAAATTTTCTTCAGCTTCAATGGCGGTGGAGAGTGAACTTGAATGTTACTTCCATTGTTAAAAATAACGAGCGATTGGGAATTAATACCCTCTATCATTCTTTTTCCATTGGCAATCGCTAAATTAAGATCACGCCGTAGAACAAATCCTACTAAATATTGAGATTCTTTGGAAACAATGACTGGAAATCCGTTATGCTCCGTTTCTTTCAATAAATTTTCAACATCCTCCACTGTCATTGAGTCTTGAGTCAAAACATGAAGAGCTTCGTTACGCCTAAAATTATATTTTAATTTCTTGTTAGTATTATCAGTTTGTAGTATCTGATGAAACGGTATAAACAACTTGAAATTCGATAGCCTTATCGATTATCTAATCAGCTGATAGACCAAACAATACAATGTTCTCGAAACATGAAAAATACAAATGCAAAATTTATTTTACTTACTTCGGCTGCATAACGTCAGCCGCTAATGTAGTATGCTGAAACTCATCTTTGCTGTCTAGGAACGGATAACCATTTAATCCAATATGAGCATCATAGATACCCTGTTTTCCTAGAGCATCGCCAACCCATTTACTCGCCATCGCTGCTGCCATGAGAGGAACGATATATCGCACACCCCCCGTTAATTCGAACATGATTACGACTAATGACACGGTCATTCGAGTCACTCCGCCGAGTACTGCAGCAGCCCCGACCATAGCGTATAAGCCAGGTGTTATGCAATCGACTCCAGTAGAACATTCCTCACTGAACATCCATATATGAGGATAATTATATGCAAGTTGCTCCATTCCAATTCCGACAATTCGTCCCATAATGGCGCCCATACACAAAGATGGTATAAATAATCCACAAGGTACTTTTATGCCGAACGTGAATACGGTCATAATAAGTTTTAAAATGAGAGCCAAAGTGAGGAGCCACATTGCTTCGTATACACCTGGCTCGGCTCTAGCGCTTTCGATCGCAGACTTTACTGCAGTGAAGTTGCGATTGTAATCACTGTTGCGGAAGCATAAATATGTATCAAATCACGAAAACTCAAAAAACTAATAAACTCGTCATATTATTCTTATATTTACCATAAAATATCGGTATTTGAAATTCCACACTGACTGAATAATAAATATATAAGTTGACTTGTACTCATACGTGTATACGGATTAGGATAGCCTATAATAGCCGTTAAAACAGTTACAACTAAAACTTCAGTTACTGGATATTGTCCCAATTTGGATGTTTTGCGGTATCGGCACCAATACAAATTCGCTTTGATGAAAAGTGTTGCAATTACGCCCTGTAATTTGATTACATTATTATAGTAAAAAAATTTAATGTAGCAAATAAATGATCCATACTTACGCCAAAAATACCGAGCATCACAAATGGTATCAATTCGAAAAATATCCAGGGTTTATTATATTCCACATAGAACAACACAGAGTGTTCGTTCCCGAACGGATCGATAGAGTGCAATACGAATGCTGCGACTAATGCACAGAAAAAGGATCTCCACAATGTCTTCAGAGGAAAATAGTAACTGACCTGCGATAAAAATATTTTAGATTACTCATCGAGTGAATTGTGTTTCAATAGTAAAAAAATAATTGTAATTTACCTCTTCTAAACTAAAAAGAACACCTCCAATGGGTGCCCCGAAAGCAACTGAAACTCCGGCCGCTGCAGCTGCTGATAAAATTTCACGTTTCTTCGCTTCGTTCCTTCCATATTTTGGGAATAAATAAGAAAATATATTTCCTATACAACATGCTATATGAACCATAGGTCCTTCTTTTCCAAGGCTCAATCCCGCAGATACTGAGAGTATCAAACCAACGGATTTAATAATCAATGTCCACTTGCCTAAATATCCTCGAATAATAAAGCCACTCAGAATGGTTTTAATCTGATAAAAAAAAATGGAAACGGTAATTACTGCCTTACTCAATTAAATAGTCGTTTATTCCTTAAAATATCAAAAATTTGTCTAGGAATATACCTCGGGTATACCAGAACCACAGGCGTATGGTGCGAACATTCTAACCAAAGATGCAGACAGAGATGCAAATAATAGTGCCCATGCAATATAAAATATATAAGATATAGTGTAAGATCCAGCGCCTGTTTTGGGTTGACTGAATAATTCCGGCCACGTCCGCCACTAAAAAGAAAAATAAATTTTGTCAATTTTCAGAAAAATCATATGATCATAATATTCTCTATATTAAATATATTCGAGTGAATGTCAACCTGCGAACAATTACGGCCATCGAAAGTTGTCTCATTGTAGCTCCAACAACATTGTTCTCTGTTCAACCAGAATGCCTGGGGACAGATGCCAAATTTCAAATCGCTCATCCAAGAGGCGCCAATGTCGATGACTCCAGCAGCGACTCCCGTAAAGAGTCCAACCAGGAGGACGCACAGCCATCCAGACCAGGCATCGTGAGCTCCCTTGATCAAGCCCCAAATCGAATCGTGTTTCTTCTTTATGATATAACGATGACGCATACGATCGCGAGCTATGTCGCGTTGCCAATCGATTGTATGGAAATCCTCGTATTGGCCAATACCAGGTATATCATCGGAATCAACTGAAACTTATCAGTTGCAACGTTACGGTTCTTCAAAAAGTTTTGGACTAGCCAATTACGAACCCCCTTAGCTCTTCATGGCTGATACTTACTGTGCGAGGAGTTGTCTTCCAGTCTCACATGATCGGAAAAAATGTTGTTTTCCGAGGATGACGTGTGGTGATTTATATCCAACATGTTTTCGTCAGTAATAAAAGTTGCTTCACGACTTATATTTCTATTTCGAAATCTTTCATTATCCGATGAGTGAAGTTCTGTCCCATTTGAGTTCTGGAAATCAAAATAAGTATTAGTAGTTGAAAAATAGAGTTTAATGGTTATATTAAAATATAGAGGTGAGCGAATATCGACAATAAAAAAAAAAATATGTAACTTCTGTACGTACAGCCCGCCCACCTCTAATAAACATCTCCGCATTTGCAAAAACAATTTAATTTGTGAAGAATATAACATGCATTTTAACTTTCTGTACTTTATAGCTTGTTCGATATTGTAGAGTCCTTAGGGTTGAATTTCACGTTGAGATGTCTCGAATATTTCTTTCGTAATGAATTTTTCTATTTATAAAATTTTTTCAGCTTATGAAAGATTCCAACTTTTCGTATTCTTCCGGCCGGGCGATCAACGTCTGTTGCAAATAAATAACAAATGGAAATGTATTGGTGTTGTGAAACTTTTTTATTATTAGTAAAATTCTATAAAAAGCAGGCCTTATTCGATACAACAATGCCGTAAAAATGAGTATTCAAGCTAGATAATAAAACTGATAGAGATAGTGATGAATTAACAAGCAATAAAAAAACGGAACATCTGTTGGGAGAACGCGATTTATATAAATCTTTTTATGCATTCTTTCTATGTAATGTGTAAAAAGTTATGTCATTTACGCGTCATTTGATAAGTACAAAGAGGCGTCACACTGCTTTTGCGGGCATGCGAGGTGAAATCGTTACGCGTCTCGATGAGTGAAGAAGGATTTACGAAAATAGTTCCTTTCTCGATAAAAACAAAAAATGAACGAATTGCTCTTTGAAAAAAATAATACTAGAACAACAGAAAAAAAACAACGAAATCTTAATATTGAAGGATGGTTTACTTTACCACAATTTTTTAACCCGTTTCTACAGACAACTCCAGTTTTCTCGCCAGTATACACTGTTTATATACTGTGTGTACACTGTAACGGCAAATTCGTCGCGATTTGATCATATATTTAACATTATTGTTAATAAATTCGAATTTATTTAAGCCAAGTTGAAGAACGGGACGACTGTTGAATATTTTATACATACCTTCGCATCAACAGAATGATACGTTGTCCCCGTGTTCGCATTTACTTGAGGAAATGTGGTATTTGTCAACGATGTACCTTTCAATGGAAATTTCTCCATATCGTGGCCGTCTAAACAAAAAATTAATTCATAATTATTTACTCGCTACGTACATTTATATAGTATAATCGATTGTATTTCTACAAGTACGAAATACTTTTAGTTTCTCGAATAAAAGTTGTTCACTAATAGTCGGAATTTTAATTAGTAATGTTATCGATACTTGTTGCAAAACACATCATTATCTAAAGAACTTGAATCGTACCATATCGTACTAGGTGACACTAACCCTATCACATTGTTGTACATACCAAAAAAAAGTTAGGTTAGAAAAGGTAGAATATAATATACGATGATTTCGTAATCTACTAACGCAATTCAATGATATATTTTTTAATACGATGACTTTTTTCACGTAAAGTTAAAATATATGACAAAATACATTCTCTGAAAAACTTAATTAATTTGTTATACGATAGAAACTTTTATACTTCAGCTTAACGGTACTGTAAAACTGTAATAGAACTAATAGTATTTGATTTTGGTTCGAATCTCTCTAACAATCGACAATTTTTCACTATCGAAATAACGTGTTAACAATAGTAAATTTTGTAAAAGTCACATCACAAAATAGTTGTCTGCGTATGTGTTTGTATAAAATTTCTGCTTACCATTTTCTTGCAGACAGTTATTTTCCCGCTAGCTTTCACCAACGAAACCGATTAAATATCACAAAAATGCAACATTTTAATCATTTCATCAAGAGGTATTAATGACGACACGCAGTATTATAAATTTATAGCCTTCAAAATTCCAGCATTGACGAAAAGAAGGTGCTATACTTATTACTGTCACGAGTGTCACAGCTGCTAGCGTATAACTGCTACAGTCATGTTATTAAATCTCACGTACGATAAGGTATTATGAGTTCTGCGTCACATAATGTACGCAATAAAATTGGGCAAATAATCGAAAATTCGTAGATTAGGGTGAAATAAAGTTCTCATTCAATTAAATATTGGCTCGAAATATCATACATCGATAACTTACCCGATGAAGATGGCGCTAATTTATTGATTTAATAATAAATTATTTTATTCGCGTATAAAGAATTTGGATATTTGAATTTGAACTTAAAATTTAATTTAAAAAAAAATTTATGTAATACATCACCTGTCCAAACTTTGATTATTTTAAGGTGAAATAACGTTTAATGCTGTAGTTTTTTTATGATTTTATGAAAATTTAAATTGACTATTAGTTAAAGAGTAATTAAATTTATATTACGTGTTATAACACACTAAAATTTGAGAAAAATTTTACTTGTTTGATGCAATTCAACTTCTACATTCTACTTCGTCATAACTGAAACTGTTCTAATATCACCTGGTTCAATATGGAACTACCATCTGGACTCCTTAAAGAGGATTATAATAAATTATCAACATACATATAGTAAGTTGTATATTCAAATGCAATTATCACAAATATGGGTATCTATTATATTTCTCTTAATGAGAACTTTTTTATTTCTCTATTCGTAAAGCAGAATAAAATATTTATCATTTCCTTGACATCATTGCAATTTTGTCCTTGCTGGGAGTAAAATGAAAAAACTAAATACCATTTACTTTGTTTTATTGCAATATATTGTAGATGTCACTGTCTTTACATTTGTCGAATACATTAAAGTAAAGATTTTCTGCTGACGGTTCTTTTCAGACTGTTAAAGCATCATGATAATATATATCTTTACGATCATATAATATATATGTATACTGTGAAACATCTTCCTTCTTTCTTCGATCAACCATAACACGAATTTCAATATTATTGGTACATACTTTTATGTTCATTATTTTCATCTAGATAGTAAATATTGTACAAATTAAAAAAATCATTGGTGAATAAGTATAGATATATGAGGTCACTGATTTATACTAACTCTTATATGCTGTTTTCCAAATTTATTCAAATGTATACATTGACTAAGCATCAAGAATAAGTGTCATTCGATTGGTACATGGCACATAATTCTTATTGCGTTAAAACCACGTGTAAGTCTAATAGTTCAAGAGATATTATGTAGATTCAAACTGCCGTTATCAATTAAATAATTACTATTTGTATGAAGTCTAAATAGCTCTTTTAACAATTCACAGAATTTCAATGTTGTTCGACAGAAATCAATTCGGTAAGCAAAAGAATGTAACAATGAAATTATGTTGTCGTTAGCAATATCTTGAAAATTATCTATTTACCTTGGCATCATAACGTTCGAATGAGATGCTTAATTCTTACAACTCGTGCGGATTACACACGCCAACTTGTTTCTAATATTTTACAATCTGTAATGCAATGGATCGGAATATACGATTACTCTGATAGAAAAAATGACCAAGTAAATATACATGTGAGAACTTTGTTGTACAATAATCTGTATCTCGTTTAAAATAATATGATTATAACTTTATATAACTATATTTATTTTTATAGCTTTTCACAATAAATCAAGAGTATCATTCGTCATAATAAATTATTTATACTGATTTTGCAACATTGCATGTAACCGACCGAATATAAAATACTATAATTGTATTTTAATAAACTTTTCTCATCTACCATACGTTTAATTTATATTTGCTGTGCGTAAAAATAGTTTAATATGCATCAGCATATAGACATAAATCAGAGATTTTAACACAGCTTTGTTAGTTTACATGTAATGTACAGTATAAATTAACAGAGATAGTTTAACATTATTAAAATCGCATCCCATTTACTTTTACGTTTAAACAATTTTTCATTAATTGATTAATTGACCGATTATTGACTAATTAATCATTAACGACGTATTATTGCTCAATCGATTAACTACTCGTTAATATACGCTAATAATTAACCAATTCAGAAATTTGCTTTAATATCTTGCATTTTTCCGCACGAATTGTATATAGACGGTTGCTCCTTAGATATCAAATTGTAGCAGACAAAGGTGTGAATTTACAATCTGTATTGAGTTGCAATAACTACAACAATTTGCAGCGATGTCGTTTAACTGCAAAATACATTGAAGAATGAAGGACCAAAATCGACCTAAATTCTTGTGTACAAGAGGGGGTAGAGCGGACGAAGACGATGCAAAATCGAATAGAAACTGTTGGGAATGATCTATCTTGCGTTTTCGAATATCGTTTAGAATGATTCATCAACATTTGTAGATATAACTCTAGTACTTGATTAATTAATTAAGGGCAGAAAATAATAGATCCATCCTACACCCCGTGTAATTATAAACTCCTCCAACTCTCATCTATTCGATATACGCATCGTATTCCGAGCTTTCCGAAATCAGCCGCCTTTCATCGTATCTTGAACACCACAGTCAGAAAAAACACTTTTTGCAATAATAATATTATTACGGTTATTGTCGCGTTTATTTAGAGTCGATGACGCGACAAAAAGTAGCGGCTCGTACGAAGCTCTTTTTAATCCATAACTACTCTTATTCAGTACGCACTGAACGTGAATTTTCAATATTCACTTCTTCCTCTCTTTCATTTCTTTTTTTTTTTTTATAATTAAATTATTCCCTATCAAAGGAACTACATATATATAATCTTGATCATCCCGTGTCTCTCGAATCAACTTATAATTTTTAAGACTATAACTATACCCTATAAGATTTATCATTATTATTTCCGTCGTTTCGTCGTTGGGATTGCGCTTGATCTCTTCGCAAATCAAAATTTCCCCGCCGAACTATGTTATTGTCACTCAAGAGATAACACATACAGTAGAAAATAGTTTATACTGAATTCAGTGCGCACTGATGCCTTTTTTTTTTACTATTACGTTTTGGAGTATAAACGTTATTTAACAGCAATTTTCAATTGCACTAACTATTAAGTAACATTTCGGTGTAGCTGGGAAATTATGACTCTGTTGAACTGCTTAGCTATAAATTAGTGTAAAACGTATTTGTCTAAGATTGCGAAAATGCTTCTTGGTACATTACTTTGCATTCGTAAAATTAGACGGAAAATATCGCTCTTAAATAAACGCACTTAGTGCATCTTAATTAAAATACGATATAAAATGCGCCTGCCGATGTACTGAAAATTATACTAGGAGTAAATGCGACCTTCTCCTCAAATCCTGTGAAAAATACAAACTTTTTTCGTGTTTATGTTTGTCATACAATTACATTGTATTTTTTATTACATAATATTCAAATATTTATATTATTATTTAATGTATAGAGCTATATATTTATAGTCGATTTTTAATATTAATATACAAATATTGGAAGACATAGTAACGCCTATAGGCGTCGATAAAGGTTTATTATCTAACACGCTCGAAAAATTTTTCATTTCAAAGTTAATTAATATATTTAAAGACCCTCAACTTTATACCACCCACCAGATTATACACAACGAACAGTATAAAGCAATCGAGTCGCAATCGATCGTTTATCAATTTATGTAGATAATCTATAAGTAATATTACATAAACGTGATACCAGATGATATGTGGCAATTCAATTTGATTTGCAACATTTTATCGCGTTTCAAGCTGTACAATGTACGGTGATTACAGAATTATGATTGTGGTTAATGAGGAGAGCTCCAGTTTCGGTTTTGCTAAAATTGGGCTTACTGGTATTGAATGAATTTCAAAACAAGTTTCTCATTTTGGCTACGTATTTTTACATAATGCAAAAAACAAAATCGTTTCAAGTAATACTTACAAACGTACCCGATAATTATCGCAATTTATGCTGTGAATCTAATGACTGCTATTCGAATTATAATCCGAGCAAATATACGATTTATCTGTAAAGCGCGTGCAAAAAGCAAATCGTTCGCGTAGTTTTACAAGCTCGTGTTCCCCAAAGTAGGAAGATCTGCAGCAAAGTCGGTTTTTATTGTCTATGTTGAGCAACTAGAATAAAATACTATAAATGCAATGACAAATCGTTAATATAAAAAATTGTACTAAATATATTCACTATATACTAATAATAATAATGATAATAAATAACTCCAAAGCAATTAGGCAAAACTCGAACAATTTCCTTATAGGCCATTCTAATAAACCATTCAATTGGCTTCAACGTTAAATTACATCTATCGCTGATTATATTAATCATTAAAAAGGAAAATATTCACTTTTTCATTACCGAGAAATCTGCTTGTAATACTACCGCTCGATTCAAACCTTTCGTATAAATATATATTCACACCCAAACCACATTATGCCCATCATAATAAAAAATACGTTATTATTAAGGTATTAATGTTATATTGTCTACGTAAGTGATATGAATTTTTGAAAATTCATTATACAATTTCCCTTTATCTTTTATAAAAACTTTTTAAATATAATAATCGTCGTACGTCGCGTTTATAAATTCTACCATTTCCTGTATCTTTCAATATTCCGTAGTGCGGCATAAAATGTTATTGTTTTTTATATTTAATTTCATTTCAAATTCGATAATATTTGGACTGATTTTCAGCAGATTCCGTGTCCTATTATTTTCAGTTGAAAATATTTCATAACATTTTGATTTCATATTGTCCGGTGTTTCAATTCAGAGCTTATGTATAAATTTCTTAATTATAAAAATTTTTATAAATCATTTGAAAATGATATGTAACATATAGGAATAATTTCATGAATATCACTTGCTCAGTCATCAGTGCAGTTAATAATTAGTGAAGTTTTTGTACTCGCAATATGATTATCGTTATAACTACTGTTGATTATAAAACACGTTATAATGTTGATATTACATGAAATGAATATCTGGACATATTTTGAACGTAGATTGTACTCAACAAGTGATATCCATTAAGAATTTGTAAGATCATCAAATGACTTTGGTTACATTTCCTTCATTTCGATCTCCGTTAGCAAATTACGAACAGTTGATGCCGCACCAGACGATTATTATACCAGAATAAACGTAAAAGAGATTAATTTATGCCATTTTATGTCCTTACAAAATATCGCCGTCTACATGCCTGAAACTATAGAGAATTTAAAATCTGTTGACGTGTCGTTATTGCAATACACTCATTGCCCTATTTTTTTAAAACTCATTGATCATTCAGTCTTGCAAAGTAGACGGCTAAAAATTCAGCGATCAAAAGTTTATAATATAAAATTGTAAAATAATTATTCTTTTTCATTTCGTTCCGCAACAAGCTTTAGGTATTATAGTTCTTTAATCGAATAAGATAGTTTCAAGCAATCCCGGCCAGGCCAATGTAATCACAACAGAATCTCGTTACATACTCGATATTTTTTTCCACAGGAATTTGAATTTTTCACATATTTATCGGAAGATAATTATTTTGGACATGAAGAAATAGTCTATTTGTGTATAACCGAAAAATTTTTGTTAAAAACAAGACGTAACTATGAATTACGCTCGGTTATTTAACATTATTTTTCGTATGATATCAGTGGGGTAGGCGTTTATTCGATTTCTTGTGAATAAGCCATTTGCGAGCAAATTCGTTATTTTTTAATACAACAATCGATTAACTTTTTTTTCATACATTTTATTTTAAATCACCCTGCTTCACCGTTAATGAAATCGTAAAACCGAATTAAGATTTCTTTGGAGAATTTGCACGCAATTTAGGCTGTACAGCATTGCCAAGGGTTCACCCTTTATGATACATATACACGCTTGTCGTATAATACGATTTGTTTAAATAGCCATTTGATAACATGGACACAATACCGGCAATTATTTCGGAAGGCCAGCTCATTTATATAGCAATTTTGGGTATCTCACAACGTCACTTACCGATACAATTTTTGTATCCCTATTTGAAATACTGAAATATCGAAGAAATAAAAAATAATCTATATATAGAAACGAGCTAAAATCTATCCGATTCATTTTCAACGGGAATATTATCTACCAATGCACATTGGAAGATTTCAAACAGGGATGAAAACCGATCGCAAGAGCACGTTCCCAAAATTGTCAGCTAAAATTCATAAACGAACACGACTACCAAAAAACAACTCTAGATCCATTTCAAAAATTTAATTTATAATTAGATTTCGCAAAATCACGTGAGTCGTAGCACGCTGATTATCAGAAGAATAGAAGTTAACAAGGGTAGGTTGGAACAACCGCTTACCCCACCGCAATATTTGATCTCCGTTTCCTCGGGGTGGTAATTTATACATTTCGGTGGTCTACGCCGGTACAAACGCTCTCTCCTTGCTGTACAAGTGCCTGGCTCTGCCATGGCTTCTATAGGCTCGATACTCAAATGTTTACTGCCGCATGGACACAATGTGTCGACGACTAATAAAATTAAATTAGTGTGACGGATCTTTTGGACGCTGAATGGCCTGTTGAATAAATATAACACTTTTATTAACAAGAACAATAACATAATTCAAAGAGAGTTCAATAAATTTTAGTAACGCTTTGTATATTTAGAGGCTAAAAGTTGACAACTGAAATGTAGAATCACAAACCTTTCGCAACCAGTAATATGACAATTAGTCAATTTTCCTTTTAGAGGATTGCTCTGTCCGCTGGTGTTTAATCTTTCCGGTTGTAAAATGTAAAGATCCGTTTTCTTCTCACATGTTCTTAATTTGTGGTAAGGGTAATGAGCCGACGTCGCTCGAGTAGTAGGAGGTGACACAGGTGCGGGTACAGCAGCTGGGTAACCACCAAAATCGTCGCTATCCAAAATTGGATCATCGGTTGATTCATTAGGTCCTGAATCCACGTTGTGCATTTCATCGTCTTCGATGAAGATTGAATCGTCTGAAAAATTATGTAATTATTAATAGCGAATTTTATCACATTTATAAAACTCGATTCTACCATCAATAGCATCGATGGTGTCACTGGCGTAAGCCAAAACAGTTTGCCAAATATCTTGAATGCTCAAATTGAATATCACATTCCATAATAAATTTCCAAACACAGCAGTCGATTTTATTATAGAGTCAGCTACAGTTTTCGGACCGGCCGACTCGTGTGATTCTTGAGGAGTGCATATACCCTGATAATCGATCACAGTCACTTTTCTGAAATTCGAAATAATCGTTTAAAATCATATAATAGAAATATATGAATAATAATATGAGAATTACCTATATATCCTGTCTTGCACAAGAGAATCCATAATAGTGCCGTCAATCTCGCCAAAAAATTTCCCTGTATGCTCATGACGCTCACTTATAATTATAAATCCACTGTTGTCCAAGATATAACAATCTAATTCTTCTGAAGCGCAATTCTTTTTGCACCCTGTCATTCCAGTGCACTGATTAACAAAATTGATTAATACAATTGAAAGGTTATAATTTTAGTGTGCCAAGAATTGAAAAAAAAAAAATTTACCGTTGAAGTTATATTCACAAAATGTGATGCCAAAGAAGAATGTTGAAATTGAAGTCCAACAACAGCAGCTGGAGCTTCGTGTCCTTTACTCTCGACAAATATAGCATGAGTCGCCGTGACGAGTGGATTCGGACTATCAGCTGTAGAATTCCAATGATTAAATTATTAGTCTAAAAGTTTACTGTAGAATCAAGAAACTCGGCCGAGTCTCATGCCAAAGATATAGCACATGCAAACTTGAAAGTTCTAACTTGGGCACCAAGGAACAACCAAGGTTCTTACAAAAATTTGGTCGAAATTGGGCCTTAGTGATTTATGAATGAATTCTTATTTTCATTCGCTATTAAAAAATTAAAATTGATACCAGAAGAACGTCGATTTATTGATAACCTACCAGCATCAAATGGAATACTGAAAACAAAGCTCTCTTTTTCGATAGCGTGTTGATCTACAGCTCGTTTGTACCAGGAAGTGTCCATAGCTCTCGCGTGAACGTCAGCGAAGTGTCTATAAATATAAGAAATTTTATGTAATATATTTTAAGAGAAACAATAGTTTACTATTAACAGATACTAACGGCTCGCCAGGAATGTCTTCGCTTCCTTGATGATCGTGCCATCGGAAGAGCCCACTTCTCGTGGCAATAAAACTCCTCCTTACTCCGAATCGACCCTTGTTCTGACTGTAAATTCAAAATAAATTGGATTAACAGTATATTCGGTACAGTATGAAATATGATCATAGGATCCAGATACAGCTATATACATATGTGCTGCCAATTGCGTAATGCGTAGTATATGCACATGTGTAGCGCTTGTGGGTTTTCTGAGAAACTGATTTGATGTCGAAAAAATTGGTAGATTTTAATTGAATATGATCTGGGATCATATTTCAAAGAACGATATACACTGAGAGAAACGTCTTAGAGTTATACAATTTCACCACACGATATACGAGTAGACACTTATTATACAAAATCCTTCAATCGTAAAAATCATACTTACGCCAGACCTGCAATTAAAAATCCAATTTGTTGCTATTTTGATATAAATTATTTATGAGATAATCAATTAGAAGGCGATTAGTCGTCTGTCAGCTAGTTTATAGTTTAAAATATTTCATTAAAATATACCTGAAAATAAATATCGATTATTTGTCTCACAAACCGAAACATTTTTCATCTTGACATTTGAGGTAGCTGTAAAAATCTTAATTCAAAAGTTATATTAATAAATTTTTGACAAAGGATTACAATTATTCGTTTCTCTCAGTGTACGATAAGGAATTTAAATAATTTTTTACAATTTCATATGACAATTTTTTTAAATTCGTTAAAATTGTGAAAAATTAATAATTAATTAATGCAATTGTTTAATGATGAACATATTGAAAAAAAATTGGTCGTTGCCCACATCAAATGAAAAATGATCGTTGAACCGTTGATATCTGTTCTTAGTCTATAGTAGAAACTATGTGCATGTATCGTAATTGTCGCTTGAATCATATTACCGTGCAATATGGACAAAGCAGTTTATACAAATAATTGTGCATAATGGATTACCTGTGCAGTAGAGCCATCAGTATGGCAATAGGGCTAGCGGTGGAGACACACAACAATAAAATGTAATAAAAATATGCAATAAATTATATCATAAATTAAACAGTGAACATTGTGCATAGAAACCGAATAATCTTATTGTTGAGCGAAACAAATATTTCATATTCTCTCATCGAAATAAGAATCATTATTTAATTAATAAAAAAAAATTATTGCTATATAAATTATCGTTGTATGCATTGCAACGTCATAGAACTGAGGCACTGAATTTCCTCTCGTTTGCATTATGAGACGCGAACTGTGCGCGATCAATCGGGTGCTTGTGCAACGCAGTGCTCTATCGTTATACGTGAATACGTAGAGGAACGTGCTTCTACGTTTCTTTAATGGATTCAGCTTACTTACTTTTCGTCTTCTTTATGCATAGATTTGCCACTTCTCTTGTCAAAACCTTCCGTTATCAAGGCATCCAACACTAAAGACTGTATTAAATCTTTATCACCTGCGAGATAAATATTCATGAGAGAGAAGGACTCGTGTAATGTAACCGTTAAAAATCGATGAATCTTACAATAATAAGAATCCTTGTCTGGTTTGCTCGCTTGTTTATGATGCGAGCTAGGACTCCGTGGTCTCACGGATTTCCATTTCCAAGCGGGTTGACGCGTTCGCGCAATAAAATGCAAAACGCGTTCCTCTGGTGTGGCAAACCACTTTTCAGAAGACGAATCATATTCGCAGTACACCCAATCCGGGTGTACCTTCCAGTTATCTCCTTTGAAGTAGCTTGTAACTGAAAAAAAAATACGGTGATTGATCTTTCTTTATCTTGAGCAGATTTGGTTCCTTTGATCGTTACCTACCATTTACAATAGCATGCTTAATCTCCTGCTCTGCGCGTAGCTCAAACATTCCGTAGCCTTCGGGAAGAGCTACGCCAAGCGAGAAAGGCGTGCCTTCGATGGGTTTATAATAATAATTATGTCGTCTTATAAAAACCCTTTTCTGCAGAAAAAAGCGCGATTAGTATTGAGAAAGTCAATTAATTATTCTCTCTAAACTCACCATATTGTCAAAATGAAGTTTAACTGTGAAGGCTGTTTCCCCCTCTCCTTTTTGATCGATCATAGAACGTCTCAACTAAAAAGGAAATAAGTTAATATTCGGTTGTTACTCATTTATGCTGATTTTACGGTACTCACATCCAACATAAGAGAATTGTTCAATGGATGAGACGGACCATCGTACTCGGCAAGTTCTACTTCCGATAAGTCCACGCTCAAATAAGAAGGTTTAAGAGTATCTTCATACTGAAAAAGGTAATTATCGATAGAAATTATTAACTGATTATTTATTTTCCGTAATCTTCTTAGCTTCTTATATTTAATTAGATACTTACGTCAACACTGCTAGGCTGCGATCAAAATATAAAATATGTAGATTCAGACATAATATATTACCTTAAATAAAAAATAAATTTACCAAAGGACGCAAATCCGGATGATACAGTACTCGACCATTGTTGTCAACTAAAAATGAGTACCCATTTGCACCTAGCTGTAATTAAGAGTTATCAATTTTATAGTAACATCTGCTGATCATAGATTGAAAGGGTTACTATAAATTTTGTTCATACCTTATACTGTGGTACTAATTTTTGAATATCTTCTATTGGAACATCAGCGCCCACAATACCGAGCAAATTTGCGGTTTTCACCTTTAGAAAAAAAAATTGTAATAAAAATATAAAAAATTCTAAAGATCCAATCTTCAGAGAAATGTTGAATTACTCACTGTGTGATTTCGACGATCTAGAATTGGGGCAGTCACAGATGTCATGAGTTGACCACGATGTTCCATACCGTATCGATCACTCTAGAAATTCAATAAAAAACGTTAATATCATAATATTCAGTGAAATGATCGTCCCTATTACCTTTCCACCCACGTAAACCGGGCTCCAGTGAATCGGATGATCATGCTGATACAGTACCATTGGGCGTGCCAAAACTTTGACGTACTCCAATACCTTCATACGAATCTCTTCCATGTTTGTTATTCGTGCGTAAAACCCTATTTTTGTCAAATAAAACCAAGAAAAAATTATTTTTAACAATACTAAATCATTTGACACTATTTACAAAAAAATTTGCAGATTGGATTTAATTGTATAATTTCAGTAATAAAAAACTCAATTATCATTTTTCAAATTTCTTTCTTAAATAAGTACCTTTATTGGTGCAAGCGGTATTGAGTAATTCCGGACTCTTGTCACCCCCAATCAAGTAAGTAAAAATTCTGACTGGCATATGGGGCCAATTGTATCTCTTGACCACTTCAGTTGGAATACCCTCGCTATCCGCTGTGAGCAGCATTATGGCTTGATTGCACTGACTACCCTGGCCAGTACGGTTGTACTTGTGAAGAATCTCAAAGGCCGTGCTGAAAGCCGCCGACCTGTTCGTCGTTCCTTCTGGCTTGATGGATCCCAACATGAGCTTGATTTCGTGAATGTTCTCTGGCGAAGCTTGGACAATGCTGTCCTTGAAACACTGAACGATCTCCTCGGCGTTCTCTCCGTACTGGTAGACGTTGACGTAGTCGTTCGAGCTGAGGGTGTCTAGAATGGCCTTTGTCGTCGCGATCATGAGACGAGCATTCCGGTCCGACGAGAAACCGTTGCTGTCGAGGAGTATCACCAGATCCTTAGGACTGTTGGCAGCCCCTACGAACCAGTTGAGGCTTCTGAAGTCGTAGACATCTCGGGTAATCCTCTCGGACGTCGACTTCCTTCCTGTATGACCTCCCACCGGTGGCCAGGTTATCGCTGTAGGGACACACAGTTTTATCGCGGTGATCAATTTCTCGATTAGTTTCAGCGAGCACGCTAACGGAACTGTATGATTCATACCAGGAAATCGCCTCAAAAATCCTGAGGTAGCGCCGTAATACTGCCACGAGAGCGTTGGGTCGTTTTCGTAATTGTTTACGAACAACGGGTCGAGATATTCCGTCCATTGAATGCCGCTAACGACTTCGGGGTCTTGAAAAAAAATATGGAAAATGGAATCGGGACTTGATAATCAATTAACAACAAAACTACCGACAATTTTTTCTCAATAGTAGATTTAGATTGAAAATGATTCATTTATCGTATCATTATCATAAATATAACTATATCTCTTTTCCTGTACTTGTGTCATACATTTCAATTGATAATTTAATTTTTCTATATCAATTAACGAACAGCAATGTAATCTCACTTTTCACAATTAACTAATTTGGAATCAAATCATATTGATTACAGTTATTAAAAAAATAAAAATTCCTTTGAGTGTAGTATTAACGAGAATAAAAATACTTTCATTCTACATATATTAATTCAAAAATCAAAACAGATACCACAAATATATTATTTTCACAAAACGTCAACGTACCGGTATCTTTGACTCCCGGTGGTAGCAATACGGCGGATAAACTGACGTTTACAACCAAATGATCGAAATGACGATTAGCGGCCATAAACATCTCTCGAGTACCCGACGATATCTTTCCATCTGCGGTAATGGCGCTGAGACGATGCGAAGCATAATACTGGGGCGATACATTGCCATCTCTCGGGGCCGATACGGCCGCTTGTTCGGCGCTTTCCATTAATTTCTACGAGAAAATGAAACTATTATGGGTACGGGAACGGTGGAATTGTACTTTTACGGTGCCGGTTCGGCTCATCTCGTGCATTATCGATGAAATTGTTTCGCGAGTTGGGAATCCGAGAGAAATGAAATTCCGACCACTTACCATAACCGTGTTTATTTTAAAATCCAGCATGTTCTTGACTTCGCTGGCCAACTCGCGAACGAGAATAAGGCCGTCTCGTCTGACTATGTCGGGCTCGATACTGTTGTATTTCTGAAGGAGAATAGGCGAGGCTCGTTTAAAAGTGGTAAAAGCCAGGATCTGGTTACTTTAATGAGATTGATTTTCCGTTAACGACTTATTCCTCATAGTCTATTAGTATACAACCGATCCGCCTACTAATTTCGACTCTATTATCGAAACGGCGATAAGTTTTCGCGCCAACTTATTGGCTGGCCCGACTCCAGAATCGAGTTGTTGCACTTAACGAAATTCACGATAATTACGCTATATTCCTATGATATTCTCATAAATAGATACATAGCCTAACAGGAATAATCCGCGCGAGGAAAATCAATCGAATCTCGATAACAACTGCCTCTTACCGACTCTATATAGTTCCTTTTCGTAACTTGTTTACCAAACTCCCAAAGATCCACTCCAAACTTGAGTGCCCAATTCTTCACCCTGAAATCACAATCGAGAAACTGCCCTCGTATACAAGATTCATCTCGTGTAAAAACAAAAAATATATAAATTCGTTGCAATTCATCGCATAAAATATGATAATCACGTCTGTAAATTCAGTGGAATATCGACGTGGCTCTATTATGCGAATGAGCGAATAGTAGGGCGTTATTGAGAGGATACAGAGCACCGGCGTATCTTCACGCTCGTGTCGTATTTTATTTCAACATTCGCGTTCGCGGATTGCCGTTGGGGCCACTATTTCCTCCGGCTTTATCGAATTTTGTTATAGCTTATTCGTGCCTCAGCCAACCCTATCCTCATTCGCCTATTTCTCTGTCTTCGATCCTTCCTCGAGAATTCCCAGGATGGTCCGTTTCGTTAATCCTCGAGTTACTCTTTGGCTCGTTAAAATGACGAAAAATTCTCTTTACGAAATCGTTAAAACGATTCCGAGTAGAGTAAATTTACCAATAGATGGACAAATCTTCAATCATGAAGAATTTAATAAAAATTAAAATTAGAAAATATGTGAAATATACGAAAAACTTTTTTCAAACAAAAATAAGATTTGTTTGCTCTTTTGAGAGGTTTAATTAAGATTTATCTATCTACTAGTTAACGATATCCTACTAGGTAGAGTATTTTTATGTATATGTAACATATTTCTCTTTGCACTGCTTAATCTACTCACTCGTTATGGGGAATGTCCTCCTCTTGCTGACAGCTCGGGCCAATCCACAACGAGAGCAGCACTCCTAAGCATACGAGCTTGCACAGGAACATTATTCCGTGTAGTCTCTCAATGGTTAATTATTGTCCCAAAAAAAGTCACCCGCGATTGATCCTTGCGCCGATCCTCCTCGTGAGTTTTTCGCCCCCACGCTCGGCTGTGGATCGAGGAAAAACAGAAAAACAGAATACATCGATTATTTCCCTCGCACGCATCGGGGGCTTTTACTTTTCTCTCTCTCTCTCTCTCTCTATCTCTCGCTCTTTTTTCCTTTTTAGGTCAAATTGCGCCAACCGCGTATACGACACCTCGCGATAAAAATTTCGCTTAATAACTCGGTGTCACGCGATGTACCATCGCGGGGGTGTGTAGTACTATCTCATTACGCAATAATCGTATCAATCGAGAATTGATTGAATAGCGCGAAGAAGGGATGGGTAGAGTGAGCTGCCGCGGAGGAGGGAGGGGAGGGGGGGGGATGCTCCGACTCCCACAAGGCCATTACCCAAACGTGTCAAGGAGGATAAGAACGCGAAATGAACGTGTCGTCGTTACGAAATATGGGTGAATAGCGATCAAGGATGCGAAAAGGATTCGATTCGCGCTGGTAGGTCAGATCGCGATAAGGAGGGGGAAGAAACCGTACTACACCGAATTACGATATCGCTCGAATATGGCGTAATAAGCCAGTCCGTGAGTGGCAAATTCCAGAGGCGAAAATTCACTTTTTCGAGGGAATAAAAAGAACTAGAAAAAAAAATTCCTATCGCGTCACTTCGTTCCAATTCACTGAATCCACATGGGGAAACTCGGGCAATTTACAGGTAGCCTTGGAGCGAGGAGGAGAAGAATTATCGGTAGTACCGTATATCCTCCTCTTGCAGACTGCGATAGGGGTCTCCTCTTAGGCCGCCGGTCTCACGTCGCGGGCCACTCGATGGCCGTTCGCGTACGTCCAGGTTGTACGTACGACTCCTCGTGCGTCACTGCTCCACCCCCGTACGATAATTCGGCAATTCCACGCGGCGTACGCGTCGCGACATTTTCCGCTCGCACGATCACGCACGGGCTCGCTTATTACCGGAATACGACGCTCTATCGCGTACATTCACGACGCGAAAGCTACGAGATCGTGCATGTACGACCTAGAGATGGATGGACTGGATAGAGAGAAAGAGAGAGAGAGAGAGAGAGAGAGAGAGCGAGGGGGTGAGGGTGAGGGATGTCGAGGTGAGAGGCGCAAGGGTGAGAGGACGTGAAAATGAAAATAAAATAATGGACGACGGGAGAGAGGTAGGCCCAGACGCGGAGAACACCCTCAGAACCGAAATCGCGAGCTCTTCCGAATTCACTGCTCACTGCTCACGCACGCACGCACGCACTCGCCCAGTCCTCTTTTTTTTCTTCCTTCTCTCCTCTTCGATTTTTGCTGGCTACGTCGAAGGTACAAAGATGCGCGCAGTCGATTCGCTACTCGTTGGCTAGATCGTCAATTTTCCTCGTGGACGCCGTTCCGTGTGGCTTCCGTGCCGACGTGAAGGAGGCGGACGACGACGACGACGACGACGACGACGACGACGACGAGCGAGCGGATTCGTGTGCGCGCGCGCATTACTCTTTACTACGTCTACGATATATAGGGACGCTTTCTCTCTCTCTCTCTTGGCCTCCCTCTCGCTCACTCCCTCGCGCTTCGCGAGAACCGATTGGGGGTGGGAATGGCGCACGCGAGTATACGCGTTTGCACGTATACGCTCGGTTTATATGGGGTGGTCGACTCGAACCGAGCCTCGACCTTTTTTACAATAGTATTTGCGTTTCAAAAAAACATGTTACATTGAGAGAATATGTTAATTGTGTTGCAACTATTCTTTTAACATTTTTTTTTTTAATTTTTTGTTGCATATATGGCAGTTATTAATTTGTACAACTATTGCACTATACTTTCAGAATTGAATTTTTTCTAATTGAAAATAATAAATAGCACTATTAATTTCTCTGAGTGTACATTCCAGAGAAGTTTGTATGTACCTCGGTTCGACAACTAGCATTGGCTTATTTTCGAATTTTTATCTTCAACTCGCAGTTGGTTAGCCAGAGTTTGATGAAACTGCGTTAATTATTATTAAAGGTACTGACCATTTCCAAAAAAAATTTCAGTCTCAAACTTTCCATAAAAAATCGCTTCGTAGCATTTTGATATAATCATCCGAATGCAGAATTCAAGAATTACTTTTTGTATCCTTTTCGAAATTGACCATACGAATATCGACGCATATAATTATCCAATAAACCTAAAAGAATTTCCGTTTGAATCTCAGCCTGGAATTTCATACACGACCGAAACGGGACACCGGGTATATACTTTCGTATAGTTCGGAGTCGCAAGGGTGGCGTTGTTGGCGTCTCCGGTGCTGGGGGCGCGAAGGGGTGCGCGCGCGAGCTTACTCTGGTGGTCGAGCAGGGGGGAGGTGAAGGGTGTTGGCCCAAGCAAGGACGAAAAAGAACGAGAGTAAGGGCGGTACGCGGTGGTTAGAGCTGGATGATCGAAGATGGGGAATGGAAAGGGTCGCGCGAGATGCCGAGAGAGGGAGAGGGAGGGAGGGAGGGAGAGAGAGAGAGAGAGAGGATTGCGCGCGCTGTACCGAATAGGAGGGATGAAAAATACCAAACGGAAGGAGAAAATACGAGGAAAATGTTGGCGTGTTATGTCTAGGTACATACATAAGTACATAGTAGGAAAATTGGTTGCTCCATTGGGGAGGGGCAAAAAAACGAAATCAAGAATCACAGAACTGACCGTTCTCGTTCATCTCGCACAGGAATACAGGATCTCCGTTATGCGGAGTTGAAAAGAGAAGTTTGGATGGTTTTTGAACGAGGTGCGAAAAGGGGAGGATAGTTGTCGAAAGAGAAAATGGGAGTTAAAGTTACGCGGTACTTTTCTCGAGGAGCGATAGGCAAAGTGGGGAAGGCACGGTTGGACTCTCAGTTATACGCCACGCAGGCATGACGGCAGCGCAAGCTCGGCATCATTGATTTAACATATATCTATATCTTACGCAAGGGCAGGTATTTCCTACGGCACGGGTGACATCATCTCGCATCTCGCATCTCCCTCTCGGTATGGAGAAGACATTCGCGAACGTCGAGGCATACTGACTTATCGATACACGCAGCCGAAATTGCACTCCCAAGTCCCAATTGCACAACTCTATCGAATCGCAAAATAAAGATGTCCTGTCCTTACAGCGATCCCTGTCAATCGAAAAATTCAACTAGTCAATTTATTCATTTTTTTGGATAACCTTACACTTGTAACAAATTCTAATGGACGATAATTAAAATATTTTCGTAATTTTGCTAAGGTTATTCCCATGAATTTGTATAATTGTACAGACTTACATTCGATATAGTTTTTGCTCGAATTCATACTATTTCTAGCTTTCAAGAATTTTATATAAAACATCTTACAATTTATCGCCAATAATAATTGAAAAATTGAATTATTACTCTTCGTGTGATGCTTTGCGGACTACTTTTTGAATACACGGGTTAAAATAACATTAAACCGTTGTAAACACGAATAACATTGTCCAAGAATTTGAAAAAACGCATCTCCGTTGGAAGCACCAATCACAGCGATTCACGTAAAATGGCACATACAGATTTGCCGAATGTGCCACGATCGGTTGCGTACGCGCGAATATAACCGTTAGAAAATTGCGCCATTTTTCGGTTCTTCGCAGAACTAGGAGAATTGATATCAGGAAATGGCGTTAATATACGATTTTATTAAAACACTGGAAATGTGAGGTTGTTCGAAGAAATTATTCGCAACATATGTGATATGTGCTTTGATATTTAGCAATTTTGAAATACTTTTGAGTAGTTTCATACGTTAGTCGTTAATAACCTCAAAACTTTGTCTTTGGATGCCGAGTTGCATACATATTACGTTGTAAATTAACAAGCACACCTTATACGGGAAAGAAGGACGCGTCTTTTGCGATTTTGGGCTGAAATTGTGCGAGTGTGAAGGATTTTGTACTGAATTCGAGAAAAATGTCAGGCAAAATGTCGGTGGATGCTCTCAGTGACTCGGAATTACGTAGTAAGCTGGCTGAATACGGTTATCCAGTGGGACCGGTTACACAGACTACTCGAAAAATTCTTGCGAAAAAACTAAAAAACCTTATTGAAACCCGTGGTAACAAAGCTTCTCGTCATTCGTTAGCTGCGAGGTAAGCTTTCTTTCACTGAATTATAGATTTATTAAAAAAAAATTGCTATTACGATGCCAGTACTACTCGGTATTGTACAGTTTAAGAAATGCAGTTTATCCCTTTGAACATGTAATTTGAATATTTTTCTATTAATAGGTACAGCAGTGATGACACAGACGACGATACATCTAACGCTGCTGCGATAAAGAAGAAAAAGCAGACAGCTAGTACACGTAGACAAACACTGGCCACAACAATGCCTCCTCCGTCTACTACATTGGTACCATCGGATATCGCAAATACTGCAAAATCAATGGAAAAGACTCCAATGGTAGATGCCAAGCTTGATAATACCATGAATTTCATAAGCCGTAAAAGTGTACAAAAGAAATATACGAAAAGTTATGTTTCGACTGAAAATGATTTGGAAACTGGGTCGGATTCTGATATAGGAGAGCCAAAAATCAGATCTTATATGTCCATGAAAAATGCAGATGTATCGAGCGCTTCGCATGATTACAAAACTAGAGAACATGGAACATCTCATTATGTACCGGAAGAAAAGATTTACGATCGAACTTTTGAAACTACTCGCAGTACTAAAGATGATAATATACCCAATATACCTAAAATAAGTGTCAATTATAGCGATCCTAAAGAAGAGATATTAAAAAGAGATTTACAAAATAATACCGACATACTTTCACGTTATGAGACTCCATTTTTATCTGAATTTGCTCGAAGACTCAGTTCTCAATCGTTGAATTATCCAACTTCGACGAAGCAGAGCTTCAAAGGTAAATATTTAGAAAATTTATGATATTGTAAAAGTTTCTTTCTTAATTATTTTCTACAAATTATTTATGTTACTTTTATCAGGTTCAACATTGAGAGAAGTAAAAGAAAAAGATTCTAATGGACATTTCAGTTCTCTCAGGTCTCTCTATTCGACAACTAATGTTAGGTATGTTTATACATCTGCATATATGAACGTATACAAATAAGATAGCAGATCTACATGTCTATTATATTTTCAGCCCAAGAAGTGTACCAATGCCCATTGATAAAACCCGTGAGAATATTGGAAAAACATTTAAATCGTCAATGGATAGTAGAGAAGAATCGAGAAATAATCAGAATTTTGTATCCAGAATCTTAGTAATAGTATTGGCTTTATTTTTTGGAGTCTTAGCAATCATATATTTAGGACTTGGTAGTAAAACAGAAACTGTACCGTCTTTTTCTTCGGGTGAGTAATTACTAACTTTGATTGAATAATTAAAATATATTGAGGAAAAGGAATGAGAGATATCTAATCAGCCTAAAAATATTTTGTATATTACCTATGAACGTTTGTTGTTTATTTTGCTAAAAATTAATGTCACTAATACATTGACTATTTAAAAAATATATAATTCAATTATCAACACAAATTTATTATAGAAATAAGTAAAATGTAAACATCTATAATATTTTTATTAAATCTGGGTAAATGTTGAATAATTGAATTGATTATAATTAAAAGTGTTCCATAAAAATACTGATTTATTTTCATTATATAAATATATTAATATAGAATTAACATTTTTATTGTGTAATTTTGATTTATGAAGTAATAAATATTTCAAACGGGCTTATTAGTTTTTATATTTCGTTCCCTTTCCCTGTTTTTTTCTCTTCTTTCAGTGACACGAATTCTTCTTATACATTACTTCATAATGTACATTATTATGTTATAGACAGAGATATCCCTCTTTGCAATACGGAGAAGCACGACTTCAACACCCCTGGAGTACCCTGTGTATTCAAAGAGAATATTGAATCAGTTTTGAAATTACTTAAGGAATTACAGCCGATTCTAACGAAGAAAACGGTATCGGTAAAATGCGATGGTTCTAACGATAAGCCCTATTTAACCGATGACGAAATAATACGCCGGTTTGCTAATCCAAAAATGGTAAGTTTATAAATATTAATATATTTATGTAATCAAATTTTATTTCCATTCTAAATTTGTAGAACGATCTGCAAGTAAAAGAAAATTTACAAAGTGCTCAACTACTAGTTATTAAAAACCCTGACTGGGGAATTTCACTTGTTGAAATTAACGACGAAAATCAAGTCTTGAGTACAATGGTAATTTTATTAACTAATATTTGTGAAAATCTTAATATATCATATATCTTAATATATATATATTTATCAACACAGGATGAATTATTCTTAGCAAGAGCAAATGGAAATATTGGAATGATGGTTTCAAACCCGCAATTGCCAATGCAATGCTATTTAAAAAATAAACTTTTCGCTATATTTTCAACTCTTTTAATTGGTGTATTTGGTAAATATCGTAAAATTTTGAAGTCTATTAAATTCAAAGAAAATCGGATTTTTCTTATTCTTAAGTTTATTGAACACGATTCTTATTTAACAGGAATACTAACTATAGTTGGAATACAAAAATTGGTTAAATGGTACATAAATTATAAAAAGAGTACTGAACGTGAAGTATTTCAGTTAGTCAGTGAAATAATTAACATGGTTGAAATACATCATCAGAATGCTAGTAATAGTACTTCTGGGACACATGATCGGTTTATAGCTATCAATCATGTACGGGATAATCTCATACCTCCTAAGAATCGCAAAAAAATGTCCAGCTTGTGGGAAAAAGCTGTTAAATTTTTAGATGAAAACGAGTCTCGGTAATATTTTTGTTGTGGAGTAAAATTATTATCATATTAAAAGAATAACTAAATTAACTATAAATTATCTCAATTTATTACTTAGAATTCGACGCGAAGTACAACAAGTTGCCGGTGAAGAATTTCAAGTTTGGCGATGGTTACATAATAATACGTTAAATACATCGAGTAGTCAAACAAGTTCTCCTGGAAATAAAAAAACAAAAGTTTGGCAAGGACAAGCTTTTGAAACTATGGAAGGTTCAGTAAATAGCTTGTCTTGTTCACCGACACCATGTCTCAAAATTAGACACATGTTTGATCCAGATGTGTAAGTATTTTATACTTATGTAACGAATTTTGATTTTAAACGAGACAAAAGTTCGACAAACGAGACAAATTTCCGCGGTACACGATCATAATTTTTGTAGAACGTCAATTCAATTATAATTGTGTATTTAAATTTCAATTCTCTATACGAAAATTTTTAGTGGAAAAATGTTGATACTAAAATCAATTTTAGAAAAATCAATTGTGTGAATTAATGAAGTGTCAATAATTAGAAGAATAATTGTTTCAATTGTTGTGTTATTAATTATTAGTGAAGCTGAAGAGGATTGGGAAATAAAAGTACGTGATGCAATTCTTGACAAATGTGGTGAAGAAGTAAAAATATTACATATCCGAGTGGATCGTAATAGTCGAGAAGGTTGTGTTTATATGAAATGTTTTTCTCAAGAAGATGCAGGAAAAGCTTATCGAGCTCTACATGGATGTTGGTTCGATGGTAAATACTTTATTTGTTTTTTAAATAGTTATATTTTGTTAAATACCGAAATTTTTCAGGTCATTTAGTTACAGTAAAGTATTTAAGATTGGAAAGATATTATGAACGGTTTCCAGACGCAGTACGATGCGCTGTGCCACTTAAACCAAGTAATAATCAGCGATTATCCATGCAAGCACACTACTGGCAAACCCCTATGGAAACGAACTGATAAAATCGACATTTATTTGAAAGAAAATTGTTGAATAAAATTATTAAATTTCTGATTGATTGCCAGTTGACCAGGCGTTGAAATGCTTTTATTTCTTTCATAATATGAAGCATTTAATGTTGACATAGTGGAAATACTAAAATTAATCTCAAAACGCTACAAAATAATAATATGACTGATGCTTAAAACAATACTTTTATGTAAAAGTCTTTTAGTACTATATATTTTAATAGTTCATTATTTATTTAAGTGATAATATTTTCAGGTGATTCATGTAATTCTCATAACAAATTGGATAACTACTACTACTAAATAAATTTTGCTGTATTTTGCTTTTATTATTTTACGCGATATCATTAATTTGAAGAATTATATGTGTACTAATGTACCCATACAAATTTTTCACAGTAGTTGTAAATAAGTACTTCTGGAACTCCACATGTAACAAGTTTTTTTTTAGTACTTAGATCTTAAATATATATGTACAAATATATGAATATATATATTTGAATGTATATATTAAAATTGCTTGAATTAGTATTGTGTAAACTTCAGACATTACTTTTCAACATATCGTATCTCTAATTCTAATCTTAACATATTGCCATCTATTTTGACATCTACCACTCCACTCGTAAAAAAATATATGAATTACATATTTAATTATATTGATATAATCTGAAGAATTGTTACTAATAATAAAAAATCAAAAAAATATATTTTTTTAATGCTTATATTTCGTTATTATTACTATTTAGATTATAATTTTAAGTATAAAATATATTTTGATTTATTCAATCATTAATGAAATTCAAAAATCGTTACATGATCGATTCTGTTTAGCGCAGTTGTTTCATTCGTTACGATGTGGTACGAATAACCGAAGTTCCTCTAGTTCCCGCTCAGTCATATAACGGCGCTGCTTGAAATATCGCGAATATCAGAACATCTCTATCTTTTATCTGTTCGATGTTTTGAGCCAAAAGTCAATTAAGGAAAATCGTAAAAGTGAGTTATTTTGTATAAAATATTCAAATTTTGCAATTCAATCAATTTCATTAACTTCTATTCAATTTTATTGGCGCAAATTATTTTATACTTGTAACTATTATTCAAATAAAAAAAATATTCTGCGAATATCAGTCCTCGCGAATCGGTTAGGTAACAAACCGACGTACGTGATTAGTTATCACATATATGCAATCAATCTTATAAAATTGAAATCAATCTGCAAAACAATGAGACTGTAATTCTAAGAAGAAAACATAACTTTCATTCTCATAAATTATCGTTAGTCACAATTAGGTTATTAATTCAATATGCTTTTACAACAACTTATTTATTAATTATGCTTAGGAATGGCAGGTCGACTTGTGGTGAGGAGACTTCAAGATGGTTGGAGTATTCCAAAATGCGCTATGTCTAGTTTTTACGGCAGCAGGCTTGGTAACAGGGAAGTTGTAGGATTTGGCTTCAATGGCGAACCAGTATATTTGGATAGAGTTGACTTCCCAATGCCAGCAATTAGATATAAGCCAAATACACCTGATATTTTGGTATTTTATATTTTTTGCAGAAAAGTTATTTAAAATGTGTCATTATTTCTTATGACAGAATTTTTCTAGGCTCTCCGCGAGAAGGAAAAGGGAGATTGGAAGAAACTTTCTGTTGAAGAAAAAAAATGTTTATACCGTGCCAGTTTCCGTCAAACATTTGCTGAACTGAATGCACCTACAGGAGAATGGAAATCAATCCTAGGATGTGTTCTTTTCCTCTGCAGTCTGGGAATTTGGGTTTTCATTATTGAAAGAAAAACACGTATGATTATCATTATTTAATATAAAGAACAATTTTATAATTCTGTAATTAATGATACTCTTTAATATTTTCAGTCCATCTTCCATTGCCAGATTCATTCAGCCCAGAAAGTATTCAAGCACAAATTGATAGAAGGGTAAAACTTGATTACAACCCGATCTTTGGTTTAACCTCTCGTTATCATCCTTAAATATTATCCTTGAGAAATTGTAGTAAAATGTGCAGATTATGGAAAGGTTATTTCTATTTAACTAAATTAAATGTTCTACAAATAGAATTAAAGAAATAAAAATGATAAAAAAAGTTCTTGAGTTAAATTATTATAATTTATTATAATAGCTATCAATTTTATTTTTTTACAGCATGTAAAGCATAATTTATTGAGGTTGAATTTGACCAACTCCATTCATTTTTTAGAGGGTTATAAGACATGCCATGTATTAATTTGGTTTTGCAACCACCTGCATAAAAAATAATATGTTATTACATTATTGAGATAAATTTTACACAATGTTTTATGGTAGAAGATGAATAAACTGAAAAAATGACCAACTTACATGATTCTAAATCTGTTTGAACATGAACTGGTGAAATGAATCTGTTCCAGTCATGAGTTCCTACAGGTGCTAATTTGAGTACATACTCTGCAATAATAATTCCCCCCAACCATGAACTCAATGTTCTGTTTAACGTTGTAATAAATAAAGAGCCTTCTGGCTTTAATACCTCAACACATTTCTGTAAACATAAAATTTTCATGAGTTTAATAAAGTAATAACAGAATAATAATTTAATAATTAATTTGAGCTATTTACTTTGAAAAATAATTTTGGCTCGTTCACATGCTCAACAACTTCTGAAGCTATGACAACATTGTATGCTTCAATATTTGATTTTGCTATATCTTCTAAAGTCGTACAAATATAATTTAAATTACTTGTTGTATTTTCATCTAGAGCTGCATGTTCTTTAGCAGCTGTTATCAATTCAGACGATGGATCAATGCCAGTTATATTTGCACCTAGTCTAGCTAATGATTCAGACAATATACCACCACCACAACCTATATCCAAAATTTTTAAGCCTTTTAGAGGATTCGAAGGATGCAATGTGTCATACCCCATATTGATCAAACCATCTCGTATAAATTGAACTCGTAAGGGGTTCATTGCATGCAATGCCCGCATTTTACCATTAGGATCCCACCATTCATTGTGAAATTTAGAATGATGAGTTATAGTTGAAGCATCAACAGTCAAACTCGATTCATATTGCTTAGTGTTTTTATTTTGATGAATGAATCTGTAGAATCAGGACACAATTAGTATGATTCAAAAAATTGAGGTTGATTATCGAAATTTTGTGAATATAATTAATACATTATATTCTAATCTCATAAAAATGTCAATGGTATTTATTTACCTGCATTGAATAAAACTTATCAAATTACTATTTCGAGCAGAAAAAATTTTTGGAGCCGACATATTCAATAAATCGTTCAATCAAGAATAGTAATTCAATACCGGCTCTTCTTAATATTTCATGTTTAAGGTAGAAATGAAAATATAAAAATGTTAAATGAGTATTCACTTCATGTTGTAATTTGTATACATATATAATATTGAGGTTAGGTTACATATCAGTATAAATGGAACATTAATTAATCTCAAAGCGAGTTAGAATAAAATTTATTTTCAAGTAGTAATATATCTTCATTATACTATATTTCAAATAAATTAATTAAATAATTTGATAAATTGACAATAATTGCAGAAAATTATTAATACAAATTCTTGATCGTATGATTATTGCCAAAACCATCTTAAATCAGATAAGTTAACGTTGATTAATTCGCGTCTTCTAGTTGAAAATTTGTTTAATTTTCTAACGTATATTTTCCTGTGTCCAATAGTTTGCAAATTTCTATAATTGTCAACTAAAAGTTGTTCACCATTTGAGAGTAATCGGAATGTATTCATCTACAAACATTTTTTAAATCAAAATCGTGTATTAATTTAGCTATATTTTGAATTAAATACTATAGCTCACTTGTTTGAATGATATAGGAACAGGAGATGAAAATATAATCCAAGTTACAACTTCATTACAGGGTGGAGTTGTTAAAGAGCCTTTATAAGTATAATAAATATCAGTATTTTCTGGTAAAAATGATGATAATACAAATGAGGTATTCAATTGTATAAGACTGTGAACATGCTTAACATACTGCAAATTGTTTATGAGTGGGTATAAATATTTGTTGTCGGTTTCTTGTAACTGAAAATTAATATTTGATATGTTAATTAGTAATCAATATTTAGTATTCAATCACATTTTATTGCAATAAGAACCTGGAAAAATACTCCTAACACAACTAATCCATCTTCGTGTTGTAAAGCTTTAGATAAATCTGAGTATTTAGAATTATGATGCACAATATGCATTTCCATGGGATATCTATTAAAAACAAATTTTTCATTGTATTTTTTTGAAACTGAATTTATTATTTATTTCAGATAAATACCTCACACCATTTAAGGTATGTTCAGATCCACGATCATTTTTCATACCCCAATGGAAATGGATTTTATCTGCTTTATAACTAAAATTAGAGTTCATCATTGCACCAAATATATATGGCAGTTTTTGAGAGGATGAATCTTGTTTAATATGTATTTCAGCTATATCAAATTAAAAATTGTATTGAGATTTGAATCACAAATTATATTTTATGAATATAAAAATTCATTTACCAGAATGAGCATTATTTTCAAGTAATATCGGACCTTCTAAAAAATCATGGTACCCAATCATCTCTAATGCAGGCAGGGGAAGTGCAACAGATTTTGAAGTGGATAAAGAAATTGGCGATTGTAGTTTTGAACAACATGATTGGTATTCAAGACACCATAAATGTTGTTCTATAAAAAATTCAGTGTTCTTTTAAATCTTAGAAAATAATAAACTTAAAATAAAATATTAAAATAATAAGTACACACCTTTTTTAGAATACCGTACATGCCCTTGTACTAACAGTACTGTATAATAAAAATTCTTTCTTCAATCTATTTTAATCCAATATTATTTACTAAACATATGAGTCAAATTTTACTTACACATAAATTGTATAAAGCAGAATATTTTCACATTATTAGGATTAGACATGTTTATGACAGTTATCAATTTAAAATTCTTCAGTCTAAGAATACTATTCACAATGAATGAAGTGTTACATTAAACCTATTTCATAGCTGAACACTTGTCATATGTGGTAACATATAATTACACCAAATTGTAATTGAATGAATTACAAACGTGATCTAAGAAACATTTGTTTTTTATTTGCCGATGGAACATACTTTTGTACAATTCTCATAAATTTGTATTTCTTATTTGCATTTTGTATCATTCTCAAAACTATCACATTTATTATTGGCAATAGTTTTTTTTTAGAAAAAATATATATATTTACATTAATATCGATATATTAATTGCTCAACAATAAAATTGTTATATTTTATTAGCACCAATTATCAGGGTGAAAATATACGCTATAAATAAGATAATATCATATAATTTTTGATCAAATTACTTAAATTAATAATCTCAACAACAATATAATTTCAAACATCTTGTGAATTTTTTGTTACTATTTGCAACGGCACAGAAAATAATTTTTCCCACGGGGGCCGTATCGATTGAATAACAGCCTCGGCTGCATCTGAAGAAACGAACGTTAAGATCCACATTTCATCACATCCTAAAGCCTCGTCCAAAAAATTTAACGAAAGTAAGTTATCATCATGTTCCTGAAAGAATATCATACAAAAATTAAAAAAAATATTTGTTTGACTTGCCATTCTAAAATACTGAAAAAGAAATAATATCTTACAACTGATATCAAATTGGTCATAGATTGTTCTTTTGCAATTTTAGGTGATATTTTACAATTTGGAATCAGCCACTGTAAATTATCTTCCAAAATTAATAATGTTGACATTGTAACTATCAAGCCAGAATGTTTTAAGTTAACATCTGTGTAACATTCCACTTTTGCAGAACTAAAGAGTGCAAGTAATCTGACAACATCTTTCTCTTGATAGTATTTTGCTTGTGTTATTAAATCATAAATTGACTGACTACAATATTCTGGCACTGAGAATCCAACTTCACAGCTTTCAGGAAATGATAAGTCTAAACACAAAGAATTAGTTTAGAAAGAAATTGTACTTAAATTGAAACACAAGTTTCAGATTACCTGTAATGTAGAATAAGAAATTCGATGTTCTTTGAAAATCTTGAAGTAAGCAGACAAGACTGAAACTAGTACGAGATTCTGTAGTTTTATTGGGCTGCTCTAATTCAATTATAATTCCTTGTTTAAATGGAAGTGGAGCAAGAGACCGCAATCTATCCATAGTCCAGCTTACTTCTTTATGAAGCCAGCGTTGTGGATCTTCACCTTCAAGTCCATTAATTTTGAGCACATAAATTTTTGATGTAGATAAAACTAAACATCCAGGGAATATTTCGGTAGAAGACTGCATCAAAATATCAGCCTACAGATGAAAATTAAATATCCAAATATAATGAAGCATTTGATCACAGAGTTACACACTTCAAATAAAAAATAAAAATTACTCGTAAAAAAAGAATTAGTTCTTCACTCTCATGTTCAAAAATGTTCAATATAATATGAAGTTTTATCCTGTGATCTACACTGTTGAAATCAATATACGAATACTGAATATTACTTCCAAAAGAAACTGTTTCTTCGTCAGATCTTGATAATGATTTTGCACTCCCAATTTTCATACTTTGAAGCAAACCTAAGAGTACGTTTAAATTTTTCGTAATATTAAATTGGCTAATGGAAATGATTATTAATGAATCTTACCTCCTAACATTGATGTTAGATTTGTTACAGGTGTAAACATTGTTTCTTTTTCTGTTGTTTTTTCACTATTATTTGATTGAGAAATTTCTTTATTTTCGTATGCAGTACAAACACTATCAGTCAATGAACCTGTGAATGATGAGAAACAGATAGATTATCGAATGAGATATAGAATAGCTGGTAATTTTTCAAAAATATTCTAGAATAAAACAAAAAAATGCAAACCTGAAGAACTACTTTCAGTTAAACCTGCCATAACAGAAACAGTGTCTGGTATAGTTAATAAGGAAGGTGCAACTGCTGTTCTTTTTTCTTCAGATGATCTTTTCCTTTTTGGTGTTAAATTTGCCCTGAGATAGAAATATATTAACATGTTAAAACACACAGTCACACAATAAAAATTTCTATTTTATAAATTGGTTAGTTTAAGCAGTAAGTAATGAAATCAAAGTAGAAATTCAAAATACCGAACATATAATACGGATACTAACTTAGAAGCATCATCTAAAACTTCAATGCTACTTTGACTAGGATTGCTAAGTATCTCTATATCGCTTTCATATTTCTTCAATAATGTACTTGTAGAAGGTGTTGACTCTCTGGACTCTTCCAAACTAGTTGCAGAACCTATTAATTGTAAACATAACATTTGAATTAGATTATTTAATATAATAATCTTAATATATTCAATTTCTTTTTTCATATTTTATACTTTTTAACAGCAGTATCAGATGTTAACACATTTCGAAAAGTAAGTTATTTACATTCTTCACTCCAATTAAGATGAAAAAAATTATGAAAATTTACAGAATTGGGCTGAAAATTTTGAGTAGCCAAAAATGTGGAAAAAAAAGTGTATCATAATATGAATTATTGTGTCAGAAGCTTACAGCAAATTTGGGCTTGAGAGTGAGATTTGCAGTGTACCAGAGAAGTGGTGACAGATATAGCTCCACCCTCTCTTCCACCTGCACCATAATTAGTTTGTTACTTTTTTAATTGAGAAGGTGTAGAGATGCTTAATAAGCTGTTTATTAAGAATAATAATACTTATTATGCATTTCAACTATTATTTAGAAAATTATTTAATTATAATTAAATATATTACATATCGTATTCAACGTCACAGAATGAGAAGGAACAAGAAATTCTAAGTATCTACTAAGGCTTATGAAGCAAATCCAAATTTAAGATCTATAACTTTAAGAGTAGTTGGTGATAAACTATCTTCGGACTAACTAACATAGCGAGAACTATAATTCTCGTTTCATATTAAACAGAAAATAATCATTATAAATATAAGAGAAAACTTACATTAGAATTTTTAGTTATTCTAGCGTTTGTTCTAATGCTTATTGCATGCTATATATATAAAATAAGCTCACCAATACTTGAAAAAGATTCTGAATGTTTTAGATTATTCTTTTTTATATTTTCCAGTTTTTGAGAGTTTTGTTTTTCAGCATCAATTTTTTGTAAATTACTGTCTTTTTCTGAATCAAGTGAAGATAATTCATCAATTTGTATAACTAATGTACTGTTGCAAGTAGTACATTTTAACGGTTTGGTCCCTAAAAATATTAAAAATATATTATTCATTTATTAAGTAATAAACTGAGTAATAGAGTAAAATGATTTACCTGATTTTTCCAAAGTGGTAATTATTGAATATTCAGAATCTTGTGTAAAATATGTCGAACATTTCATGCATTTGAATACTTTCAATAACATAGGCCGTTTTTTTATTTTTTCTCCAATTAGAGAAACAATTTGCTGTAAAATTAAATTTTTTACAAAATTATTCAAAATGAAAAAATGAACTCAATCATTTTTAATAATGTAGTGATTTTTTACTTTAGCATCATGCTCATCCAGAAAATATTTTCTATCTTGTCTGTCTACTCGTGCTGTATCAAATATTATATCGATTGTCACTGGTTGGTCTATGCCCAATACACAAGAAAGCACAGAATTTATAGACCAAGTATATTTTATTTTTCCAGTTATTGCATCTCTCTCTTTAATATTGCTGTCAAATAAATTTCGAATTAACGGATAAAATTTCATGTATTTATAAACGAAATTCATTAGTAATTATATAAAAACTCTTACTCTGAATCTATAATTAAAAAAAGTTCCTCCATTTCATTTTCATTTTTCCGTTTTTGAACTAGATATATATCTCCTTCTTCTACTTTTCGAATTTCAGAGAATCAATTAATAAGCAAATATAAATACCAATGTTAATACAGCTTGCTTTATTTTCTTACCTCTGTCTAAATTAACAATATTTTCTGATGAATTTGTTTTTGTAAATGTCTGGTTAATTATTTCTTTATCCCAATTATCTATTTTATCTGTAGTATCACTATCATCTTCAACAGAAACATCTTTTGCTGTATGATCATTTAGAACTTCATTAAATTTATTCTCTTCGTCATTTTCAGATGTTAATGAAATCAAAATTGAATCTTCTTGAAGTGATTCGGTAATCATAGTATTAGGTGAGGTTGGTAATCCCATAATATTTTGTATATATGTTCCAGCGAGACTGCTGAGCCAATTGTTTTCTCCAAATTTTTCTCTTAACGCTAACATTTGCTTTTTAGTTTCTAAATGATCAGTAGATAACTCTACTAATGATAACAAAATGATATCATAATATAATTGTAATCCTATTAATTGGAGATTAATAAATATAATTAGATATACCTGAATTTGAAGATATCATAACATTTGATGTCTCTCCTAATTCTTTTTCTTGCTCATCTAGTGTGATGATTGCTTCTTTAACAACAGCTTTTTTCTTAGATTTTGATAAATTTTTTGGCTGTTTCTTTATTTCTAAATTTTGATTATCAATTAGAGATTCTTCCATAATACTAGAACTTATGGGTAAAGTTGATGAATGTGATCCTGAAGATTCCAACAATGTCGAAGAGTTATTTTTGGAAGACAAGGATGATATGGGCTTAATTGCGAAAATACGATTTTCCATAACTAATTGTTTTTCCATTTTAGAAAGAGGTGTATGATCTAAAACAAACTAATCAAATAATTTTTACATATTAGAAATTTTAATATAACTATCTTGCGAAACATGATCTGAATTTTATTTAGAAATATTACCTTGCTACTAGACAATGCAGGGTGTAAATATTTTATTGTTAATGTTCTATGTTTTTGATGATATGCTAAAGGATTCCCTTCCAACGATATCCACAATAATGTAGACATTTTTTCCAAAGGATATAATGACGAATGATTTGTTAAACAATTATATGATAAATCTAGTTCGGTCAGACAATCTAGCCCCTGCAATCCTAGAAAAAGAAAAAGAACATTAAAGCACACTACAACTTAATCATTTCATTTTAATAATATCCTTTCCTTACCATCAATATTTTCTATATAATTATTTTTCAAAACCAAGACTTGTAGATAATGAGTTGCTGATTTATTGAAACGAGGAACAATATCAAGTTTATTATACCCTAAATTTACATATTTCAAATTTGGTAATAATTCTAAATGCACAGCATCAGTTATTAAATTATGACTAAGATCTAGTATTTGTAACCATGTTGCTAATTCTAAAGAATTATCAAGTTTCTCAATGGCGTTATGTGGCAGGGCTAAATGTCTTAGAGAAGCCCAAACAAACCCAGCACTGTTATCGCCACCACAATTTTCTATAACAACAACAAGATTTTAGAATTCACTGTATGACTTGGTTATACATATTGAAAATGTATTTATTACCCAACAATTGACTAATTGTTGAAACACCCTTTCTTCCACTACATACAATACTTTCTAATTGTCCTCGAACTCCTTGTAAGCCTTTGACCAAGGATATACAAACTTTCTTCAGTTCCAAATATTTTAAATGTCTAAATTTTTTTATATCTACAGTTATACAGCTATCATTCGATTCATGAATAATTTTCAACCCAACTGTCTTCTGAATAAAATCATGCAAAAATTTTAAATCGCGAAAGATTTCTATTTTAGAACTGTTGCACACTTGAAAAGATGATTCCAAGTCTTCAGAATTATCAATGATTAAAGTAAATGCTTCATTCAAATTGTATAACAAAGTTGTTGTTAATAAAAGTTTACTCGATGCACTTAATACTTTATCTCCATTTTGTCGTAGTAAATTCACCAGTTTTATAATCTCCTTTTTACATGATATGTCCAACACATTGTTCATTGTTGATGACATTTTATTTTTGAGAATAATGAGAATAACCACTCAGTGCATGAAATTGACAATACAGTAAATTAGAATTATTTGAATAATCCAAATTTCCTATATCGCAAATTGCATAATATTCATGTTAAACGACATTACATATTTAATGACGTTAGCTTCAATCCGTGAGCATAATAATGGAAATCATGTCCATAATATTATTTTCAATTATTGTGTTATACTTTGTAAATAAATTGCATTAATATTATTATTACGTGAATATTAAATCGTCGTAAATTTTCAAATTACTAGTTAATAATATCAACCTTGGCAAAGTTTAATTAAAAATATCAAACGTTGTAATGCAATCCAGAACAATATGACAGTGTTCCACTAAACTACATTTTCACTCTCTCCTGCGACAAAACATATACACATGTGTCAATATTTTCCATGTCTATTTTAATCAGTACACAATTGCCTACTATTATATGATTTGCGTTGTTACTTATTCGAAATGTCAAAACAATTTCATATTTCACTTTTCGTACTAATTCAGAACTAACTTTAAGATCAGTGGATTCAATTTTCTGAATCTGAGCCACTAAGGTGAATTTACAAGTCTACTTGTAGAGGCGCTATATACAGGACGGCTTGAGATTGTAAACGGTATGGCGCGTGCGTGCATGTCTTCTTACGTCTTTAATTACAGTTTATTGGTAGAAATTCAAATTGATTTTTCGTTTGAAATTTAACAGTTTATTGCTGGATATTTAAACACCATAAATTTAATTATGAACGCATATCATCCATCATTAAATCCTCCGGAGCTAGAACCACGAATTACTCCCCAACCGTCAACAAAATTTGACGTAAGTTTCCACAATCTTTAATTTAAAAAAATTAATTAATTGTATAAATTGCAGAGTTAAGTTTTGACGGGACTAATAATATTCATGTGATTTCAGTATCCTTTAGCTCCCTCAGTACCAGAAGTATCTCTGATATTTGATAAATCCGGTGACAGTGTAGTTTCAAAACATGGTAGTCAAAATTCACCACTTGTTGACAAGAGTCAATCATATTCAGCTTGGAAGAGCAAGAATTTTGTACATTCTAACATTCAACAAAGGAGTAATGATTATTCTAGATTTCCTAAAAACTATACTCATAATGAATCCAGAGATTATAATATAGAACATTCTGATAATTATATAATTAAACGTACAGCAGATCATTGTAGAAATTTTGAAAACCAAGGTACCCATCAAGTTTTAAAATCAACTGCTCGGATTTCAGAATATGACAGTACTAGAGAAGTTTCACAAAACAAAGCAGTACAGTCAATGGGAGTTAGATATAATGTCAAAAGCAAAATAAGTCCTATGAAATATGAAAACAACAAATATAATTCTCAACATTATACAAATGCTGATAAAATTCAACCACAGGTTGTTAGAAGTATACAGAATAATGATAATGAATACATTGCACAAAATCAAAATTTGTCTTCTGATGATGGATCATGTCAACTTAATCCTATGAGAATTTCACATCCATATCAAAACAGAAATCCACATGCAGCACCAAATTATCATTCTGTAGCATATTATAATCCACCAACAGATAATAATGAAACTGTAAAGAATTTATTGCAAATTATAAATAATCAGAATGAACAAATTAAATCATTACAAACACAGGTTGATAGATTATTAAAAATGCAAGAAGAAGCTTTTAGAAGTAGAAATAAATGTTCCTGTTTGTCAGAATTATCTAACTCTCAAAAAATGTTACAATTAAATTCTTATAATAATCCAAATACCCATAATATGACAGCAGTACAACAAAATAAACTCATAGAAACAAATGTATACAATGAAAGTTCAAATCCAAATCAGCATGAAATGAGAGATAGTAGAGTAAATGAAAAATCTGATCAGCAGTCGAAGAAAACTCTTCTTGAACAAAAAGTATCTATTGGTGTAATGACAAGTTTTGAATTTACTGTACAAAATAGCCCTTTCAATGGTGAAGAAGAGCAACAAAGTCTTGAAAGACAAAGGCAATATAATGTAGGGAATAAAAATAGTCTTAATGTTAATGATATAGCTGATAATTTAAAAAGGAAGAAAAATTTTGTTGGTTTGCCACAGATCCAGTTAGAAAATATAGTTGAAGATTCTGAGAGTCATCTGTCTAGTCAACAACAGAGCGGCAATTTTAATACCAGCTGCACAAGAGAGCAAGATCGTCTTAAATACAAAAATTATGAGGTAGAACAAAGATCAATATCTCCTGAATTATTATACAGAAATTCTAATTCACCTAATGTTATGCCTAAAAATTTTTATGATGTTGAAATTCAAGCAGATAGTTCAAGAAATAGAATGTTGAATGATGATGTATTTACAAATAGACAATACGAACAAGGAAATCTATTAAATTATCAACCAAAAAGTACAGACAGAAATATTCGCGAATTTCAAGAAAATTACAGGCCAGACACAATGCCAATTACTTTAGGTAGAGATACAATCTCTAATAATAAAGGAGACGAATACCTTAAACATGTGAAAAATAAAATACATAGTGATGGAATTTTGAAAAACGAAGTGGAAGTACAAAATCGTATTAGTGATGATTGTATTATAAAAATACAAGAAAGACCACCTTCAACTTTGTCAACAGATATTCATGTAAATGAAACTGACTATCAAAGTGACAATGGTGCTAATAAAATTAAACATACATCTAAGGTTGGCTGGACATTTTACAATAATATTCTTGGTCAAGTAAATGAGATTTTACATAATACAACAACTAAAGATGAAGACATAGAGGGTCCAATCAAAATAAGTGATGAATCAGGTACTCAAAGAAGTAATTATTTGATGGAGACAGTAAAAACTGCTACATTAGAACAGTTGAAGAAACTGGGAATTAGTTTGAATGAACAATGTGATTCTACTGAATCAACTACTAACAATAAGTGAGTTATTCTTATAATTAAGAATGTAATTTTTTATATAATGCTCTGATTTTCTTATTGTAGGCCTAATTATGATGAATCATATTATCCTCGATTAGACTATGAAGCAAATATGACACAGCCTGTGAGTAGTTTAACCGATGCAAATACAAGTATACATATGAAAGCACTGGCCTTGAAATATTTAAGTGATGAACAATTATCAGAATTGGCAGTGCATAAACAAAACTCTTCTTCCTTAAAGCAAATGATGATGAGCAATGTTCAAGGAACAAATATGTCATTTGCCACAATGCGTTATTTAGAACGTTATCAGTTGTTACCTGGCAAAGAAGGTGCCCAAGTTGAAGGTATGATATATATAGTAGTAAAATAGCTAAAAAAAAGTTTGATATTATCACTAATTTCATAATATTTGTTTTTTAGTTGAAAATGATCAAAAATTCCAACCTCAGAGACCAGAGATAAGAGAAATTAATTATAATAATCCAGAGCCACGACAATTTCCAGTTTTACAAACACCAAGAACAAATTGCCCAAATAAGATATTAGACATGTCAACTCTAAAACGACAACCAAAACTATTATAATTTGATATGAGGGCTAATACTGCTACAAATATCATTGGTGCTATCTTATATCTCACTTGTTCAGCATCAATAAGAAAGACTGACAATAATTTTTCCTTTTTAGTGTAAAAATATTTACATACAACTGTACAATATTAGACTCAATAAGTTTAATTTTTATAAGCTAATAACAATGTATTATTTTTATTAAAAAGTTGTATATTATACAAAGTGATTAAATAAATTCTACATATTCTTATAACTGAGTCTCACATTGGTATTCTTTATATTGATATCTAATTTGTAAAACTCTTTATAACACTTATAATTGTTATGCTAGTTTTAAACTCGATCATGGTAGAAATTCATACTTATGCGTGTTACATTTATCCTAGCACATAACGTAGTTATATATATCAGAAATAGTATAGGAAATAAACACAATATTTTGGATGTTTTATGAAGAATGTTAACATCTGAAATTAAAAGTATATTAATATAAAACAACAACACACTTGATATAAAAATGTATTTAATCTTACTTGCATAGCCTAAAAATGTTATATAGATGTAGTAGCATGCAGCTACAAACCAAAATGTGTTACCAACAAAACATGACAGTAAACCATAGTGCTTGATAAAACCTAAAATATTGAAAGTGAATTAATACAAAATATATATTTTAATTTGGAGATAAAATAATATATCAATACCATTATAAATGATGGGTAGGAAAATATGTAATATAATCAGTGATGGAAAAAATGCATTCAAATGAATATCAAATGCGTATCCCCATTCAAAATCTTGTGTTCTATCATATCTCATATATCTGTTTGCTATAAACCTGTTTGAAAATATAAAAATCATAATTTACAATGAAAAGAAAAAAATAATGAGTATAATTGTAATATTATATTTCTCACCAAAATGTAGTTGCAACTAGAAGCCCAGTTGCAACATAATCTACAGCTAACATAAGTAGTGACAATTTTACGAATTGCCAAAATTTCAAGTGCAAAACTAAGCTTATAACAAGGCTCGCAATGAAGAGCCAAAGTGAAACTAATACTAGAAAAGCTGGATCATCTCTTGCAAATTGAGATTTAGTTTCTGTAAAGAAAAAATTTTAAAGACTCAAATATATTTGTTTAAGATATTTCATACTAACGTTTTCTACTCTGAAAATTTCTGTATATCTTCTGAGGTGCAATAAATAAGAAAATCATTTGCCACATAGCAAATTCAAAATCCATTTGATCGAATTTGTGCAACTTTCGTAAATACTTATAACATTTAGTGGCAGCACCCATGCAATGATTCCTAATTATTGAAGAGTTAAAAATTTTTATTGTTAGGAATATTAATTCATTAATTAGAAGTCTAAGTCATACCTATGAGTCACTGGCATTGGTAAAGATCCTGCATCGCCAAAATCTCCTGAATCACCAGAATTCAATGAAACTGGTGAATGACATCTACTTTCCACAGGAGATGTTGAGTACTTCATTTTTTTTTAACTCTGCAACTTGAAACATATAAATTACCATTTCTAAAAATTAGGGTAATCATAACTCACATTCGTATTTTATACTATTTATGATCCAATTTCATATAAAAAAAATATAACCAAATACAAAAGTTGATTTAACAATTTATGATCAATCATTGCACTTCTATTACATTTGAACCGTAATTATTTTCTTCAAAATTTATTTGAATTTTAAATTATTTTCTTGTTAAAATAAATTTTGCCAAATTCCTTAATGTCATAGAATTATCGGCTGAACTTGACGTGTGAATGACTTGGTTCACGTTCACAAATTGCAACTTGCGCACAATAACATTGCGCACGTGTAACAAATCTGCTCCTACCATTCGCTTGTTTCGAAGTACTTATAATTCGTTCATATGTGTATGATTGTTGAAAAATGTTATTCCTTAGTCAGAATTATAAGTTGATGTATCGCGAAAGATGTTTCAATTTGTTGAACTACAATACGTCAAATGTGACACGAATTCACAATTTAACTAACCTCAAACTTCATCAACGTTTACTGTCTAACAAATGTGACATATCACCACATCTTTTCTCTTTAAACAATCCAGAAGTACGTGATTTTTTAGAACGAATAATTCAAGATCAAAAAAATAATGGATGGAATAATAGTTCTATTTCCAAAGAGATTGGACTAAATTCCGGCTCAAGGGATTTATTCATTCAGCGCGATAATGTTGTGGAAAGTCTTAAAAGTCTAGACGAACTTGGTGTGTATAATGATTTTTTAATTTTTATTTTTTTACGCAATATTTGAAAATTAATCTTTTTCCAAAAAAAGCTTCAGATGATAAAGAAATGCAGGAATTGCGTAATGAAGAAGAAATTGTTTACAAAACAACTTTGAATAGTATCGATCAACAATTGTTGACTGAAATCGTAGAGAATATAGGTAAAGAATATTACGACAGAGTTGTTTTAGAGATAAGTTCTGGTGCTGGAGGTCAGGAGGCAATGTTATTTGTTAGAGATCTTTATGAAATGTATTTAGGATATTTAAATTATTTAAATCTTGATTATGAAATTATGGATGAAGATGTGCATGATACTGGTGGGTTTCGACATGTATCTTTATTGGTATCTGGCTCAGAAGCTTTCGAGTTTTTGAAACACGAAGGTGGAGTTCACAGAGTTCAAAGAATACCAGCAACTGAGAAATCGGGCCGTGTACATACTAGTACAGTTTCTGTTGTCATACTACCAGAACCTAGAGATATTGACATATCGATTAAAGAAAACGATTTAGTGATAGAGACTATGAAAGCTTCAGGTGCAGGTGGACAGCATGTAAATACTACTGATTCTGCAGTTAGAGTAATTCACAAACCAAGTGGAATAGTTGTGACTTGTCAAACAGATAGATCTCAACATAAAAATAAAGAAAAAGCAATAATTAAATTAAAAACAAAATTATATGAGAAACAATTAAATGAACAAATACAATCTACTAGTAATTTAAGAAGTAAACAACAAGGAATGAAGAATAGAAATGAAAAAATTAGAACTTATAATTATAATCAGAATCGAATAACAGATCATAGGCTTGAAAATGGAACAGTTCACAGCTTAAAAGATTTTATGCAAGGAGGTGCAGCTCTTAGAGAAATGAATAGAAAATTACAAAGAGATTACCAACAAAAACTTTTAATGCAAGTGATTAGAAATTACAAAAACCATTAAAAAATAAGTTGGTATTAAAATCAATTTGAAATTAATTTATGGAACGATTATTAGCAGAGTAGAGTTTAGTAATTTATTTGAAAAACATACAACAAGATTTTGTTTAACCGCGTGACCAAAGGCACACATTTTTCATAACTGTCATATATTATTATAATATATACAGAATTAGTATTGATAGTCTCTATAAATATGAAACGACATTTTCTTAATAAATTCATTAATGTACAAAGCGCGAATATGAATTTTTCAATTACTTCTATGAATGTGTTCATATGTATACGCCCCTGCTCCCTTAATTTATCTATAAAATCCTATCTATATAAGAATTTTTAACAATTAGTAACTATAGTGGATTTTGTTATTTTTCAAAGTTATTCCCAGTTCGTTACACGTACTCGCCAAGAACCTCAAAAATATTAATTCGTAACTTATGTATTTATCATTCGCTTTTCTCTCTTTCATTAAGTATCGATAATCGAGAATGTGCAACGATCTTTGATTACAAGAAAATTATAATCGTTAACTTTTACCTCACACACTAAGTGTAATTTAGTAACAATGTGATGTCTGATTGTTTAACGCGCAATGCGAAATTTGTTCTTTCGCATTTTATGAGTATTCCATTAATTGGTATACTACAGCCACAGCTTGACCGAAGCACCACTAAAATTATAATTTATAATAATAAACAAATAATATAATGCCATGATAATATTCGCATGGATATCGTGTGTATAACGAGAGCAGTAGCGCATACAACGAAGTGCAGATTGTGTCGCACTTTGGGCAGTACAGATTTTTTTTTTATTTGTTGCTTAATGCAATCGATTTTTCGTTTTGGTCTTTCACAGTGGCCAAATGCAAATTGACACGACAAAAAATGCGATTTTTAATAGAATACATATTGATTATTTAACAGAATTCATTGTTTCATTCACTTTCGTTCGTATCTTCTTCTTCTTTCGTATCTTCGAAAAATTTTTAAAGTTAATTGTTATACTAATTTGCACCAAATATAGCATTCGTGTAAATACAATGAAAAAAATTCAGGTCGTATCAATAGATAAATACGATTAGTTACATTACGGAATTGTTGAAAAACTCTTGGTCGTGAACGAATACATTTTGTTACATTTCTCACTTTTGTTGTCGGTTGTTAATATTTTAAGGATCGGCAAAATCAACCTCGAAACGGTCACCATCTTATATCTTATTTACACATCGGTCTTTGAGCATTACGAAGCACTCATTATTCTCGCGTACGTCTCTCATACGTGTGATAAACGGTATTACATGTTTTCGTACAAAACTTTTGAAAATTCAGTGCTTTTGTCAAGCGATTTAACCTTATCGCAAATTACAATTGAATCTCATTCACCGTCGATTTGCTGCAAAAATAATTCATTCCCCTTTTTAGCTTGATTACTTTTCATTCGATGCAAACGAAACAAATGCAAAAATCTGATTTACATTTTTGCGATTGCCGGAAGCGCACTATTTGCATCAATTTTAAATAAAAATAAAACGAACTGATCGTGCACAGACGATCGTTCAGTACAGTATGATTTGCCGTACGAGGATGAAGAGTGTCGCCAGCACGAGCACATTGTTCGCTTTGACGTTAACCGCCGAACCGCACAGGTCTTTAATCTCACTTTCACGTTCGTGACTCCTGATGCACGATGCCGGTCTTTTGCGTTTTAGCGTATTCAGAGCCTTGTGACACACTAGGGAGTAATTTTGATAGAGCACTTCTTCCGGTGTCACGCTCACGGGTGGATCTGTTGTGTCGATGCAAAACGTGTTCACCACCACCAGAAGCATATTACTGAAATTTACTGGCTGAACGATGTACGGCCGATTGCATTCGTCGTTTACATCGGCCTCCACGTTATAAACACTCGAAGAAACGTTTTGCAGGAAGTACAGGTAAACCTGGGGATTTTATTGATAATTAGTGTATGATAAAGTAATAATTTGAAATAGTAACAAAACAAACCTCTTGATCACACGAATCCAGTCGTGTCCTGTTGATTCTCACTTTCTCTATAAAACGTTCACCTTTATCCGACTGACTATCATCAACATAGCCCTCTTGGGCAGTTTCTTCTTTCTCACAAGGGTACGAGTACGTAAAATCAACATCCCAAAGACCAGCCTTGGCCCACATCCACGCAATTTGACTGAGAAACCATGCAGCCCATCTTTGAAAGAATCTCAATGGCTGTGTACGAGTAAATTCAATTACAATACCTACTTAAACAGAAAAGACGATTTGAACTCACCGTAACTGACGCAGTGGTGTAACCCCTATTTCTAATGAAAATATTCTTGAAACAGACAGCTTGGTAATCGAATATCCTGATTCTATCGAATATACCGTCCTCCACAAGGCTGTTCATTATCGGACCGCGAACTTGTCCGAAAAATTTTCCAGCATCTTTTTCATCTTCGGCTGCTATGATGTAGCCGTTGTTGTCGATCAAATAACAGGCCCAATTTTCATCGCCGCAGTGTCTATGACAGTTGTTTAGACCCTCGCAGTTGGTTGTGATATTCTGAAACAGCGCCTGAAGTGCTGTATGTTGAAACTGGAAGCCTACCACAGCGACTGGTGCCTTTGCTGTGGCATTACCTAAAAATAATCGAAAGTTATATATTTTCTATCTTATTGTATTTTGAAAACGGAAACTTCAATTTTTAATTCCCAATCTCTAATCTCAAATCGTTAATCTCTAATTTTTATTAATTTTTGTAATTTATTTTTATTGATTTCATTATTAATATTCATTAAAATCTACAATACCGATGAAAATAGCTCGACTAGCTGTGACGAGGGTATCGTTATTGGCACCCTCATTGTCGATTGGCACCGAGAACACAAAACTCTCAGGATGAACATAGTGCTGCACAACGGCACGCTTGTACCAAATCTCATCTATCGCTCGTGGATAAAGTTTACTAAAGTGATCCTCCGACGTGGTTATTTCTTCGTCAATAGAAAAGTCCTGCCACCTTGTTAGTCCACTGTGAGTGGCCATGAATGCTAACGTCACACCAAACCGCTGCTGGAAAGCTTTCCTGCGAGAATTAAGCACTCATTTAGAAAAAAAGTCTAAAAAATCACATTTAATTTTAATTCTGTTTCTCGCTTGAGATATACAATTTACTCAAATATACGCTTACACAAACTTCAAAATCATGTAGCATATCGCAAATTATCAGTTCAAAATTTAAAATTTCGTATCCTCGTGATTTGTACAGCAATATGCGTAAGCTTCAAACAATACGACTTTATAGCGTCATACTTTCAATGAAAACTAATCGAATTTGCAATTTCTTACGTATATACATAATTTCAGAATAGAAATTTCGCAAAATCGAAAAGTGAAAATTTAAGTGACTTAAATTGTTACATTTTTTTTTCTTATAGCAAGCATATGTACATATTATTTTTGCCGTAGCGATAAAATCCTTTCATCGTCATATATTATTATCCAGAAAGCGCTCTTCTGCTCCACATCTTGTTCCTGTAAGACAGCGTTTATCCTACGGCGATTTTTGCAAGCTCATTTCAGTCAGCCAAATGAAGAGTCAAAAAGGACAGGAGGATAGGCGCAGAAAGACAGAGATTGAAAAAAAGTAACAAACTCAAAAATAGAAAAACATGATCACTAGCGATTCGAAGAGAAACCGAACATAAATATACACACAACGAAACATTGAGAACATAAAGCAGTGTTAGTTATTTAATCTCTTTGTAAAAACAAGTAACGATAGATTCATAAATTGTACATAACGTAAACAAAGATATGAGCGGAAAAATAGATTTTTAAGAAGCAACGAGTAATTATATAAATCAGTGAAATTCGAGTAAAGTTACTTTACTTCTAAGAACGTAAAGTGCGATGTGATGGCGTTACCTGGACAGCAGGTTCATCAGCCTAGCTAAAGGTCTGCATGGCGTCAAAGTGGTAAGTATTAGTAAAAGGAACAGGTGCATCGTTTCTAGTCCTGACACATAATGTGACAAAACGAAAAGAAAAGGGAAAAGAAAACGGTGTTGTGCAAAAAACAAATTAAAATTATGACGCACGTAAACGCTAAAATCATACGACTGTGTGTAACACGTGCGGGCATTGTGTTTGAACTTTTCATGGTAACACGAATATAAGATAGATATTGCACCCTAGATGAGTGAATGTGTTGCGCAAACGTACGCTCAAAATTTTCTATTCATTATATCAAAATTATTTCAATTAATTCGTACGTTTTTGCCATTTTGTGGAATACACAGAGAAGAAGAATATCTTTAAAAATTCAGAGGGTTCGTGCTGTACGTTTTTCGTTATATTTATATCTGCCAAAAGGACATATCGGGGAACAGCTTACCCTGTTTCCTCGCGTGTGGTGCTGGGATTCGCAAACCACTCGGTTACCTTAGCGTCGAACACCAAGCTCAGCAACAAGTTTCTATCGCAGTAGTACGAATTTCTGTCTGGTTTGTATGGATTATCTGTAAAATAAATAAAGTTCTTAGCATTTCATTTTGTTGTTTTTTTTTTACGAAACTTACGATAATTCTTGCGTGGAGAACCATGGCCGGAACCCGTAGCGGAGTACTCAGGTGGCTGAGATCGCTGCTTCATGTCGATCCATTTCCAGCCTGGCTGGCGAGTACGCTCAAGGAAATGTAGGAGCTGTATTTCTGAGGTGTTGAATCTCGTGTGTTCACTCTCGTAATGGTACCTGCGATAAAATAATGTGAATTAACATACAAAAAGAAAAAGAAAAAAAATTTTAAAGTTTTGGAAATTTTTTTTTTTTAATTAACTTAACATAAATTTCAATCATAAAGATTTTAACGGAATTTCATAAATTCACTCACTTGCAGTACATCCAATCGGGATGTACTCGCCAGTTAGTACCCGCAAAGTAATCGGTCACATTTTCTTCTGAAATCAAGTTTCGATTTATAATCAATGAATGTGTTGAATGATAAATGTTACTAAATGAACAACGGTCGTACTATTAACGTGAGATCTGTGTATCTCCTCGGTGGCGTGCACTCGATAACTTCCGGTGTGATCGTGTTCCGGCAAACTGACCACTACCGTGAATGGTGTGTCTGGAATCGCAGTGTAATCGTATTTTCTCTTCACTTTTCCGACTCGTTTCTGAAAAATAACGCAAATGAATAGAAATACGAAAAAATTAAAAAAATTTTGTTGATACCAACCATATCGTCAAAGTGGTACTTCGTATGAAGAGTTGCGCTACCATTAGTCTGATTGACTATACCCTCACGAAGCTGTGAAATATTTTCATTTGAATATTTGTTTCATCATTCTAATTATGTTGGTAATCTTTTAAATACCATTAATAAACCATCGTCAAAATTCCGAGCACTTCTATTATTATCCATTAATTCGACCTCTGCCATATCGACACTGTTGTATGCAGGTTTCAAAATTCCTTGATACTGGAAAAAATTATTTAAATTTAATGTATTTGAAATTTGTAATTCGATAAAAACAAATATTTACCACTGGCCGCAAATCCGGGTGTATCAAAATGTAGCCATTATTCGTGACAATGAAAGCGTAGCCACCAACACCAAGCTAAAATATTAAATGTAGATTAAATTCTATTTTTCCAACTGTTAAATTTCAAATAGATTACCATATGTGGCATCATGAGCTTTTGTATTTCTTCAATAGGTACATCAGTGCCGGCCACGCCAAGCAGTTCCGCAATTCGTGTCTAAAAAAGATTTTTGAAAATTCAGAATTCGCATGCAAGACAAACAACAGAATAAAAATTACTGGTCCCAAATTAATTAATGATCGACTTTTATCCCGAATTCGCATAACCAGAAGCGTATCTACCTTCTCCAAAAAACGCTATGACAATTCTAATCAGACCACACCTCTATGTAGAATAAAAAACGATATACTATGGAAATGATAAAGTATGCTGTCTGACGTCTGGACGTAACTAATTTACTACTCACTCAATGATAATGATAATGATAATGATAATGATAGTAATAATAATAATAACGATAATAATAATAATAAATACAAATACATTTTATATGATAATAACAATATCTGACGCAGGCTATCCTAAGTATTAATCAAATCACAGTTAGTGCGCCATTTGTTTTTACATTAAAACGATCGTTTTGGTTCAGTTAATTTATTTCGAGGCAATAAATCAGCGCTCTATTAGGATAAAAATTTTACGAAGCCAAAACAATCGTCATGCTAGCGCTCGAATTAGTCTACAGCGTACTCGACTATAACAAAATTCTAGCACTTAACTTAATGACCAAATTCCATAAGTGTATACTTGTGTTTAATTAGCAGTTTAGTATTTGTCACTTAATCAATAATCTCACTGCAGAAAATTGTTTCTACGATAATGAATAATAATATAATTAAATAATTGTAGTAGTAATACCAATAAATAATAAAATATTACGAGGAGGTATCGCCGCGTTCGCAATCCAACAGGCGGGCAGGAGGAAAGTCCACTTTTTTCTACTCGTCTCTCGACAGGACACAGGGTGACTAAACGTACCTAAACCTACATTAATATTAAAAAATCTAAGTTCTCAGTAACTAACTCTCAGATCAACGTAAGATACCAGACAGATGAACGTGGACCTAAAAGGAACGTAAAAGTATGCGTTACCGCTACCACGAGTCTATGATTCCATATTTTCTTCGTATCGACATTAAGGAATTATTGACAATAAAGGAAAAACAGACTCGAGAGTGCTTGCAAGTATGAAAATAAAAACTCAATGAGGTATAGGGCTCTATGCAATGAAACAACGTTGCTTGTTTGTTTTTAGACTGCCAACCTCTGTTGTCTCTGTCATCCAGTACGCTTCGTTAACCAGCACTTGCCTTGTGATGTTCTGCGGACAGAAATTTGTTTAAAACCAGCGCAAGCCTGTCTTGTTAATGCACACGCGATTCAGAAATAGAAATTACAATACACGCTTGTTGTAACATTGGATGCGCTATTATTATCGATAGGAATTCGTGAACGGTAGCTGGAACGATTCACAATCGACAACAATACTCAAAAACTGTATCAGTGTACAAGTAATCAAACTTAAAAATTTTTTCGTAGCTGTACCAACCTTGTTTGGCCTACCTATAATATATTTCTTTCATAAAAAAAATATTTACCCTCAGTCTTATTATTTTACAAAAATAATATTATAACTTATACAAGTTAGTTTTTAAACTACCATCTTTGTAACTCCGCATGAAATTTTTCGAGAATAGTAATAATTTTTTCTTACTGCATTTTCTCGTCGGTCGAATACTGGCATGCTGACAGACGTCATCAATTTGTACTCTTGCAACTCAACTTCCTGTTCGATATCTGTCGGTTTGAAAACGTATCGTTTATCCTGGTCCTCCATAGTCAAAAGTTTGTTTCTTCGATATTTTATAAATCGATCCCTTTGCTCTGCATTTTCTCGCTGCACCCAATAATAGTCTGTCATTTTTGGATCGGTAACATCGGCATATACAGGCGTCCAAACTGTTGGATGAATCGTACGACCCAAAACTAAAGGTCTCGCCATTACTGGTATATATTTGAGAACCTGTAGAATTGAATTATTTAGTGAAATGTCAAGGAATTATGAATGTATTTAAAAATTAAACATCTTGATTGAGTTAAAAATTTTTCACCTCTTCCCTCACTTCTGCTAACGTACAAAGGTGAACGTAGAACCCTCTATTAGCACAAGCCATCCATTTAACTTCTCTGATATCACCCACTTCTCGGCCAATCAGATAAGTGAACATTCTCACTGGCATATCAGCTTTTTCTGGGTAGTCTGGATTGTCCTTCCAATTGTACGTTTGGAATATCTCTTTGTAGTTGTAAGGTACACCGTCCGTGATCAGCATGATAGCTTGATTGCAGCAAGCGCCTTCCCTCATCAGTCTGAAGTCCTCTAATAGTTCGAACGCTGTGTTAAGAACCAGTGAAAAATTTGCAATTCGTTCCGTCTTTAAATGTCCTATTGCTCTTTTTAATTCTCTGATATTTGCTAAATTCGCTTGTACCAGAGTTTCGCCAAAACAAGGCACAACCTTTAACAAAAATAAATATTAAAGGGCACTCGTAAATAATCGTAACTGGAGAAAACTTATGAATATCCACAATATAAATGAATTTCAAATTTACCTCTCTAGTACTGTTAGAAAACGTAATTATATTGACAAAGTCATTATTCCCAAGTGTGTCGAGAATGTTATTCACCACGTGTCTGGCAATTTCTTTACGACTCCCGGTCATGCTACCGGAAGTATCGATCAATATGAGAATATCTTTCGGACTTGTAGCGGCTTCGATGTACCAACTTCTCATGCGACAGTCGTAAAGGTCGATCGGATCATACATCCAGTTTGCGGCTGGGTACTGTCTCATGAATCCCGTGGCACTGCCAAAGTACTGCCACGAAAGGGACGGATCTTGTTCGTAATTATTGATGAACGTCTTATCTAGCTCCTCGGACCATTTAATGGCTCGAATGACACCTGACGCGCGGTCGTAAACATTCGTCGGCACGTGGACCGACGACATGTTCAGATTAACCGCCCCTTCGAAATGGTTGCTCCACTCGAAGTCAATCGTATTGTTCTTTGCGTTTATGTAAAGAAAACTCTCCGGCGGATCCATCTCGGGTGACGATAGTGCAGAAGTTTCAGCGACGTCCATTATCCTCTGCGAATTAATAAATTAATTACCGAGCAATCAATCGATAGCTTTTTTTTAATTACCTTGATAGCGGAAATTTTTGATTCCATCATCGCTTTAATATCTTTAGCGATCTCGTGAACTAGAACATGGCCGTCTAGTGGCTTTACTTCTGCTTGTCTGTAGCTGTCATGAAATTTTTCCACATTTGTGACGTATTTTCCTAACTGCGACAGTTCGAATCCTAGCTTGTGCGCCCATGTTTTCACACTGTAATGCACGTTTCTGTTATTTTACTATCATTTTATTTCTATTTTTGAAAAAATTTCTAAAAATGATGTATTTTTGCCCCATCAGTGACAATATAGAGAATGTAAAACGATATATAGCGTTGTACAATTAAATTATAAAATTTTAAATGACTTTTGGTAATAAATTTGCGCAGCAGGACAACTTTCTAAGGGGAAAGAGGTGTCGTTGAAAATGTATAAAAATGTTAGGTACAATTGTGTGTTGAAAAAACGTCATTCGTTGTCAGCAATCATTCGTTCTTTCCCCATTACTCTACTTGTCCTCAAATAAGAAGAGGACAACATCGAGAGTTATAAATAAATCTATAAAAATAGAAAAATGTTCATTGGAATAAAAAATTCCCACATCAGCTGTTTCACGATCAATCGCAAGGTACAGAAATGTCGAATAGTGTCACAGGCTATGGCCTAATGGGTAGTAAAATAGATAATGCGGCGTGGTAGCGCTAAATTAAACGACTTATGATCGTGTATGACACTTACGTCGTGTAGGATATTCCCTTGCCAGGATCTGGGGCCTCAATCAGCACAAGAACGAGAATCGCCGGTAGAAAACGGGACCTCATAATTTCAGTTCGGGCCGAATTTCGCTTGCGTATATTTACGACAACGCGTTATAAACAAGATTACGGCCTTTGCGGACCCCACTGTCTGACATTAAGGACGTTTTTGATTCGAACGGTTGAAAGGATACAGCAAATTAGGCGTTAAGTTGCCGCGGGAAGAGGGCAAGAGAAAGAGAGAGAAAGAGAGAGAGAGAGAGAGAGAAAAGGAGACTGATAGATCGCGCGCTCACGTCGTCGACGCGTGATTAACGAATGACACCCGACACGTCGTCGTTTCGCCGTTGCATCGACGTTTGAGCGACTTTCTCGCGCACACGATGCCACACACCACCGGTCCGGTGTATGATTATCGATCCTTGTCGAATCGCTATCCCCCACCCTCGATTCCGACGCAGCTGTGTCGTCGCGCAGGCGAACGAGCTTACGCGTCACGATTACCTCCCCTGCGAACTTTTACCGCGAATCTATGAACTACCACATTTGACTATGACATTTAGCAGCTGTCGCATAATGCAGAAGCCCTCCTATTAACCTTCGACTTCTCGTATATTGCACATTCCTATTCATCTGAGCAATGTCAACCTACTTTCCACTTTAAATCTTGAGATGACTTCATAGTTCTCGCGACGATTATCTTTATCTTAATGAAAAATCTTGTCAAGGAGGATTTCAAGGATTTCAAGAGGTGAAGTTGACGTCTTCTTTGGTGTGATGGACTATGGTTCTAGCAGGAAAGTGGATATGTTCTTGTTGGAGTGTACGGCTACAAATAAAATTAATTCTTTTATTCGTCATGGTATTATACAAACGTACACAAAGTATTAAACATCACAAGGGATAATAACAATAAAGATATACTAAGCGTCGATCCTTTTCCACAATCTCTAATCTCGTGTTCGAGAGGATGTTCGGTGAAGCAGCCTTCCAAGCGTCTGCGTTTTAAATCATTAAGTGGAATTTTATGGCAGGGCCTGTCCTCTAAGCCACCGGTATAGCTCATTGGGGATATTTCGACTGGTAATACTTCCAATCTGTAGTAACAAGTAGGATGTAAAACGTCTATTACTACTAATAACAAATTTGTGTGATCGACCTGTCAACATTTAAGAAAAAGATTAGGTAAATGATAATTCATTATGGAATTGTTATTTTCAAAATGAAACATACTCTTTGTGCGAAAAATGGTCTAGAGCAATAATTAGAATGATTCGTGATTCCCTTATCGGCGATAGTTTGATTTAACATGTACAAGGTCCTTTTTTGATCACAGGGATAGTGATAAAGAACTTCTCGCGGAGGTGGAGGTGGGTCTGGAGCATCTTCATCGAAATGAATTTTCCCCAAGACTCCGGGTAAACTCACTATTTGTGATGTAAGCCATAAAGTACGAAACAGAATCCAAACAGCTAAATTTCCTAAGTATTTGATTGGATTTAGGAGTGTACTCGCTGAACCTTCAATCCTCTGTTAGAAAAAATATGGGTAGTTGAATACATATTCATACAAATTGTATTTTACATTCGAAATTCGATGGTACTTACAATTTCGTCGCACCAAGCTTGGTAGTCAAAAATTTCAACAGCGTTGAATAATCCTTGCTTTACCATCGATCTCATAACTGAGCCTTCTTGTGTGCCCATAAATTGTCCTGTGTCGTTGTGAGCTTCTGATATCACGACGTATCCATTTTGATCGAGCAGGTAGCAATCGATCCACTCATGACTACAATCGAGCGCTGGATTTGTGGTTGTTGATGTAATATCGATAAAGCGTTCATATAATGCTCTCATTGGCATTTGGAAGCCAACAACGGCTGCTGCTGCTTTCTTACCAGCATCGGTTGGGAAGACCCCTAATGATGCTGTAACAACAGCATCAGATCCAGCTTCCCAAGGAACTGGGAGTAAAATGAAAAATTATTAAGCTTGGATCGATTATAACTAGCAAATTTAAACTACTAACCAGTTAGTGATAGACTTTCCGGATCGATTGTATTTTGTAATATCGCACCCTTGTACCACGGTTCGTTAATCGCTCGTTTATGTAAATCTCCAAATTCGATACCATCCTCCTTACCAGGTAGAATATCGGTACGTAAATTATGCCACCTAGTCAAGCCACTTTGAGTAGCCACGAAGCGTGTAAAAATCTCATAGTCTTCTACTAATTTTTGGTCTCTCTGACTTTTCAAGGAAAATTTGCCCATAAAACTCTCACTGGTGGCTTTGGCATCGAACACCAAATGTTGCATCAGTTCTTCGTTACAGTAATAATCATCATGATGCAAAGTTTGTCTCTCGCAATTTGAAAAATCATCAGTTTCATTCCTATCGATCGGATAGGCGCCGTATTGATCAGCCCACCGCCAATTGTGGTTATTCATTTTGTCCAAAAAATGTAATAATTCTTCCTCGGGTGTATCGAATTCATGGCCTTCCAAGTAGTGATAACGACAATAAACCCAACTTGGATGAATTTTCCATTTATTTCCAGTGAAGAAGTCCATCGGGTTGATTTTTCTTTCGTAGTTTCTCTGAATCTCATCGCCTACCTTGATTAAAATGAAATTAATCGTCTATTTTTATCAGAGTACACCGGTGGTGCCATTTTTGCTTTACCTTAATCCAGTGAGTACCATAATTGGGCAATACAATGGCAAGACCGAATGGAGTACCAGGGAGTGGCGCGTAAAAATAGTCACGTTTTTCTAGAGTCACGCGACGATTGTCGTCGTAATGAAGTTTCACTGGAACCTCCTTCATGCTACCCCACTGATGGTCTACTAGAGATTGCCTAAGCTGCAATACTTCTGGCCCAGGATTCCTACAATTAAATTATTGTTGTTATTTCATTTTCATTCAAAGGATAAATTTAAATTACCTGGGTCCTCGTCCATCGTCAAGTATTTCTACTTCGGATAAGTCAACGCTGTTGTAATTAAGTTTGAGTCTACCTTTGTAGACTGGCCTCAGATCTGGATGTAAGATAACGTAACCGTTGTTGGAAACGATGAAGGCGTACCCATTTACTCCCAATTTGTGTGGTAAAGTCAATTTTCGTATATCGTCGATTGGGACATCAGTACCCGCCACACCCAATAGATTGGCCATTCTGGTGGCGTTATTGCGATTACCCTTGCGATCAAAAACTGGCGTACTGACGGATAACAGGAGCCTGTATTCTTGCCAGAGGGTAGAGTTAAGTTTCGATGGGTCTAGACGTACATCTTCATTCTTGTCCATCTGGAGAATTTAAATTCACTAATATTATTACATTATACAATTCATGTCGTTTCAATTCAAATTATTTTTGACAAAAATAATAATATAAAACAGCGAGAAATAAGATAAAAATAACTAGATAATATGGTACGTCGTGCAATTTTATTTGCTATTGTACCGCTAAGACGATAATTCTACGTTTTGCTGAAATATCAAACTTCTATAAGAGCAGTGGTTGCGCATAAAATAAAAATAAATATCAATCGGGATAGGGGCTATACATTTCTACAACCTCGGCGTGCACCTAAAAAATACGTAGCAGTGAAAACTTTGAAAAATAAAATGAAAATCTAGAAAATAAATATTACTATTAAATAAAGTAAATAATAAATTAACAAAAATAGCTTTGATAATATACAAAATAAAATAAGAAAGTAAAATAATCATTCAAGCATTGGGTGATTTTTTGTCAGAAGGGACTGTGTGAGAGGCGTTTTTGCTTTGTAGCTTCTACAACCTCCTTTATGTAGACGTCATCCTCGTTTATTCGTATACCGAGCTGTTTCCCTCTTTGGATTTTTAGAAGACGAGACTTCTGTTCTTCGTGTTTCATCACTAGCCACAGCCACGTGGCGAGTGCCGGATTCTAGATGAAATTTCAATATTCTTTTTCTCTCTTTTTCTCGTTATCCATCGAACTTAGAAGATACAGTTTCGTACAAAACTATAAATCACAACGTGCCCCAGGGAATTTTGCTTCTGATAGGCTACTGCGTTGCCATAAATTTCTTTTTGACTAACCGCTATAGCTATCTTTTACAGCCAATAAAAAAACGAACAGCAAGCTAGAATATCTTCTAAGTCGCAAATAATGTAAACTAGAATTTGTGAACAAGATTTGGATCTAATATTTGGCACGTGAAATAAAAATGAATAGAGTGGCAGATATAATCGTATTATATACGTTACTTAGTTTCGTCGACTTACTGTAATGTCGGCGTATGCGTGTGTCCAGACCACTGGATGAACTTTACCCTGCAAAACGAGCGGTCTTGCCACAACTGGTATGTATTTCAACACTTGCTCTCGAATTTCCTCTTGTGTGTGCACGTGCGTGTAGTAGCCTCGATTATCGCATGCCATCCCTTGTATCTCCTGGACCTTAGTAACCTCTTTACCGAGGAGATATGTAAATACGCGTACAGGAATATGAGGCTTCCCTCCTGGATCGCTGCTATTGTAATCTCGATTCCACTCCTCGAATACCTGGAAGTATGACGTATCGATTATTCATAACTGTTGAACAAGGAATTATTTTCTTTGTTCAATGACCTCAATCGAGAAACAGGAGCAAAGACATTCTCAGCTGTTAAATTAACGTAAAAATATAAACATTCTGGATGAGTTATAAACTTTTCACAAGAACGCAAAAATTTTAATTCTTCTTGTACTTTTTTTTATACAATCAGCCAGTTGGCTGTAAAGGCGAGAAGTCTGTGCGCCAAGATACCGTTTAACACAATTAGGAGAAAATTCAAGTTGAAACTATAGTTACGTATCCTAATTTAACAATAATATCGATCTCATCGCACAATTTTCACACTCGATGAATCTTTTAAATCACAAAACTTCACGCAAGAATCCGAAGTCTGGCTTACGAGAGACTTCTCCCGACAACCGTTTGCGTTTCTCGAGTGGGACCTCGTAAACCTGAAGTGGTTCACTCACGGCGCGATATACGTGTGTTTTTCGTTGGAGAAAATTTCTCACAAGGCAAGTACCACTCTGTTTTTACGGCGGCTTTACGAGCGTGAATTTCACAAAGGTTTACTGTCGAATAAATAAATCATCTCCGAATTATATCATTTTGGTTTTTCGCAAGTGAAGATTTTTCCTAGCCGATTAGAGAGAGAGAAAAAAAAAATGAAAAATAATACCTCTGTTATATTTCTCGCTACACCGTCTGATACAAGCATAATGAGCTGATTACAAGAGGTATCTTCGCCGCAACCGCGGTTGTCCCGATACGATTTCAAAAGATTAAAGGCCCGAGTGAAGGCCTCGGTGAGATTGGCCTGACCTTCGGTCTTTATGTCTTCCATTGCTTTCTTGAACGTGTCGAGATTTTCGGGTGTTGCCTGGACTAGCATGTTGCCGAAGCAGGGTACCAGGTCGTCGGAAACGTTGGTGTAGGTCAATATCGTGACGAAATCGTTATTGGAAAGGGTATCCAAAATCGACGCGACCGTCGCTTTAGCTACAGAAAAATTGTTCTACATCTAATTAATATAATAATGTACATAGTTTTCTATGCTTGTGTTATTTTTTGAATAAACATGAAATCGTTTCTGCTATACTGAGAATGTTTCAACAAAAGCATAATTTTTTTGTTCGTTATTCGTAACAAACGCACCTATAATTTTGCTCATGCCAGTCATGCTGCCGCTAGAATCAATTAAAACGACCATATCTTTGCTACACGTGGCAGCTTCGATGAACCAACTTCTTATTCTACAATCATACATGTCGGCACCGTCGGGTTGCGCAAAATCGGTTTTCCACTGCATCGCTGGGTACTGCCTCAGCATGCCCGTCATCGATCCGAAATATTGCCAGGACAAAGCCGGATCTGATTCGTAATTCTGACGGAACACGTCATCCAAGGTTTCAGTTCTCCTAATGTCATCGGCAACATCGTGACCGAGATCATAAACATTTGTGGGTATGTGTACTGACGAAAAACTCGTGTTCACTGGTATGTTATAAAAGTGAGAATCCGATGTCAAGTGTATCGGTCTGAAATTGAAAAATTACTCTTTAATTAAAAAATATTAATATTCGCTTTTGGAAGAGATATCGTTTCTTTCAAATATTATAAATCTAGTGTAAAATAAATACTTCGTACTTGTATACACTAGCATTCTTCTGCATATTTTCAGGGATCTCGTTCGGTTCGGCGTCGCCTTCGAAAGGACTGTACTTGCCAGACACGTAGGTAAAATTACCCTCGTTGTACACCGGCGTCCAGTCCTCTGCGTCGGCCTCGGCGTACATGCGTATGCAGGTCACTGCATCCATCTTTCTCCGTAGCATGCGGCCGACATTCTCGCTTATTACGCGTACCAGCTCTTCGCCGGATTTATCCACCACCTGAGTGTTCATCGACCTGTACACCTGCATATAATAAATGCATTATTTATTCGCTTTTATGAAGCATTTGAATTTTATACAAATTTTATAAAAAATTGATTCAATTTTAAATTAATTCAAAAACACTTTTTCCCACTTATTGAAATTTTATTAAGAATTAAATTTGAAAAATTTCAAGTACCAATAAAGTTTTAGAGACAAGAACATTTTTGTATGCATTTTAAGCGCGACGAAACGCAGTAAACTATACGCAGCCGCTTATCAGCTGTTCGCTCCCACCGTGTCCCAAATGTCTTTTTCCCTCGGTCCCCCGCGTGTAACCCTCGGCTTCCGCAAGGTCATTACCGTGAGCAGCTGCATGCTCTCGCGAAGAGTCGATTCATCGCGACAAATTGGAGTAAAATTGCGAATCTCATCATCGCGAGGTGGCAAAACGCGTTCGGAATTCAACTGCTGATTTCGATTCGCGCGGCAGAAGGACACTCGCGGTTTAATTATAGACAACGCATGATGCACAGATGGGAACCACCCCTACGGTAGGTCATCGCGCTACGTCATTACACAGAATGCGAGATTATCGCGAATCAAATTACGTCATGAGAAAACTCACCCGGAGCAATTCCTCCTGCTGCCCGACGGCATTCGCCAGTTCCCACAGCTCCGTGCCGAGATTTTCCGCCCATTTTCCGACGCTGAAAATCACAAATAGTTGAGTTATCTTCTCTCACGATCTTCGATTATTTGGAATAGGAGTACAAACGTCGATTATAAAATAAATTGACCGGTTGCGTGTTAGGATGAAACATTGTGTCGTAAGATGATTACAGATATTGACGCACACACGAATTCAATAAACACGAACACTCGTGGACTACGTAGCGATACCTACTCACAAAGATTCGCGTTAACTCGTGCACGCAACTCGTAAAAAAAACAGAAACGTGTCTACGAGCCAGATCGAGCAAGACCGGAGATCAGGGATTTAGAGGAAAAATTCTCGAAATCGAGGAAAGAACTTTCGTCGAATCGATCCAAATTCAAACCATTTTCATCTATTTCATCGCAATTCTCAGAAGGTTCGTATGAATAAATGTGGAAATTCGACGAAAATTTATTTTTAGCGGTAGAAACTTGAAGAGCGGTAATTCTTTTGCGAGCAACAATCAAGGGGCTAGACAAAACGAACGGAAAATTCCAAAGTAAAGGAAAATATACAGAGAAATAGAATGGGATCGGACGTGTGACTCACATGTGGGCGTCTTTGGTGTCGGCCGATCTCAGCACGAGGAGCACCATGAGCCAGGCCGATAAAATCCGGAAGCCCATCGTGCCCATGCCACGAGCACTGCCGGAAGTAGTGCGTTCCACGACCTTACTCTTTAAACTCTATCCCTTCGCTTAAATTTAACTTCTACCGGCTGAACTCTCTCTCTCTCTCTCTCTCTCTCAATCCTTCTCTTTCACTTTCACCACGATGCCTCGTGCATCGTCGTCGCGACGTCGGCGCCGCGACGCCCGTCGCGCGGTTAATACGTCGACCGATACTCTCTCGATTATTTTTGGCACGTCGAAAGTCTACCCCCACCAGCCGATGACACTACCACCACCACTCTCGGGATTGTACACCCTCCACCAGCGTCGCCGCCACCACCAACGCCACCGTTAAAAGCGCGCACTACGCACCCGGCTCTGGATAAAAATATTTACCCGACGATCGCGCCGCGCTCCTCGTCGGCCCCGATGGCTAACCCTGTCGACAGTGTCCAACCTTCGATCTGTGTTTCATTCCATTTTTTCTCTTTTTTCTTTTTAATAAAGCGAACTACGCTAAATCGATTCTTCACTCTGGCTATTTTTGCCAAGAGGTGTCACGCCTTTCCAATTTTTGATTAAAATTATTTTCCAATTTCCATCATTTCTCCACAATTTCTATAGTTAAATTGATTCAACGATGTCGTTTATTCGGATCATTTTTATTCTAAAAAAACACCTTTTGACCGAAATAGTTATTAAAAAAATGTAGTATAAATAGTGTTAAGAATGTTGAAAATCAGAGAAGCTTCTAATACGTACGCAGCATTTTTTTATTTCCATATTTTAATATTCACTTTTGCAACCCCCGGTATTTTTAATAATATTCTACGTTTGGGTTCGCTTTTTCATTTTTTTTCCTCAACTCAATGAAGAGAATCTACATTACCCCTCCCTTCCTGCCTATAGCTCGCTTTTAATTCGCTCACCTGACCGATCAATACAAAATATCTCTTCAGTCGCGGAAGTATTAAATTCCTAAAAGCACACGCTAGAACTCGGGGCTAAAGACAACGATTATTTTCGGTCCGGCCAGTTCGGAGGACACTTCTCGACAGATGAGGAAAGCATACTGCTGGAGGCAACGGTTCTCTAGCTCTCTCCTCCTCTAGCCGACCCCACGTGTATTTATAAAATGTTGTATTCGTTACGAGCATAAGCTAGACGTGCATGCTTGTCTAGCCCCTCGTTGCTACCGTCTGTATCGATATCGCATGACGAGTTTTCATATCTTCGCGCGTTGCATCTACCTACGTTGAATTTTTTTTAGCGATTGAAGGTGTGAGCACTTTGAAAGTTTCATTCCAGGCGCTCGTAGGGCTTTGCGGTTGCGTAAAGGCGGAACCCCTACGTGTCAAAACTCTAATATTGATATGGTTCTTACAAAATGTCACAATTATCACTATATTATCACAAATTAATGTAAAAAACGAAATCTGAACCCGATTAAAAATGGGTTTGGAAATTAAATCATTTTTTCAGAAATATTTTTATCGTCAATCCGTGCCGCTCCGTTTAGATTTCCACTTTCGTGAGAGAAATTTCTTGTTTATACAAGTATAAGGAAACTCAAAATTTCTTTAAATAATTGTTGATTACAATTATTAAATTATAACTGGACATTAGCTACTTCCTATCTAATGAAATTCAAAAGATTGAGTTTATTCTGAATAATTCTTGAATTGTTTATACACCGTCTAGAACGTCTTGATTGATAAAGGGCGGACGTGACATTTGTTGGGCGATATTCATTTGAAAGGATGCGTTAAAGCGAAATGAACACGGAGAGCAAAAAAATTGACGTCAAAGAACGCTTTAATAGTGTGTTTGCTCGGGTACATTAAAAGCGCTACGCGGAACAAAACTCGGAGAGAATTTCGTGCTTTGATTTCGTTACGAATTACGCGATATCGAACACAATAAAATTGAAATTGCAGGTAGAAAATGGACAGTTTTCTGTATTATTTAGGTAAAATTTTGACAATACCCAATCGAAGGAACCGAAACACGAAAACCCGTTCCTAAATGAATCTCGCAAGGTATCATTTGGCGCAGTTTGCAGAGCCCAATTTCGAAAATCGTATCTCGAAGCGCACGCACTCCTCTCGAGACGAAAAAAAAATCTTCGGCTTCGGCAACGGCATAGAAAAGAATACGATCACGCGCTTCCAAGAACGAGGCTCGCACCTTGCGCGTCTCTACGCACCGAATGAAAAAAAGTTGGGCGCAAAAATTTATGCCGTTTTGTGAATTTATGGCTCGTAAATTGCGCCGGTTCACCGAGGCGATAAAAAATCCGACCGAAGGGTTTTTTTCGTTTTGACGGTCATATCGATCGATGATCCATGAGCGAAGGAAGTTGTACGATTTTTGTTTCAACAGGTCTCTTTCGATTTTCCTCGAAAAAAATAAAAATCGTTCCCAATTGGCATCCTTGGCCGTGAACGTACGAACGCTTGCACGTGACTCCGCGTTCGCGAAATTTAATCGTTCGTGCTGCATTATTCATGTTTGTATAACGCATTATCGAGATATATTATTTCGTTTCCAGCTGTGTGATAAAAAAAAAATGTTAATTGCGGTGGTTAAAATTACCGAAAATTTAGACTTCGAAAAGAAAAAATCGTGCGATTAGGATCGGGCGACATTCAATACGACGTACAACGAAATGAGATAAAGATTTCGCTTCGTGACTCTACGTAAGAATCGTTCGATCCACGTGAGTTGGCGCGAGATTACGCTTCGCGGTAGGAACTCGCGCGACATTCATTCACCTCGGCTATATGGAATGAAAATTACATCACGAGATAGAGGAAGGATTCGCGGCCCTCGAGTTTGCGTTATCGCGAAAAGTCCAGTCATTTCTTTCGCAAAACGCCTCACGTAACGAACTGCCGACACTCCGATTCGTCCACGCGTCTTCCGAGTTCCCGGAAACATTGTTTTTCAGAAATTCAACGTTTATCGTTGTTTCGTTCCGTACCGTTCGTAGTAAAAATGTCTCCGCGCGGTGACTCGTCGAATTTGTAAACTCTACGCACGAACGAGTTCTCGAAACGCAGTCTTACATCGGCGGGAGAACACGGCAATCTGCGCTCGATTAACGTGCCGTAAAGTGGTCCATAAATCATATCTGTAGTGGCGAGAAAAATCGAACGAAAATCTATCGCAATTGTGCTCAATTCGATATCAATATGACAGGAATTTTAAAGCGAAGATCGTCTAAAAAGTGCTCCAATTGCATAATTAATCGTTTTTGACTCGAGCCGCAACCGATACTTTATACATTTTTTTATTGAACTACTTGAGTGTACTTTTTAAGTGATGGAATATTACTTTAAGACAAATCGAACTGCAATTGCGTGGGAATGCGTTCATTGAATTAAAGTTCACGATCTCGAATTAATATCGTCGTTTTGAATTTATTGATATTAATGAATTTGAAACTAATAGGCTCCTAGGAAATGATACGAATAGAAGAAAATTGTTAATTAGCAAGAAAATTAATTTCACGAACACGAAAATACTACAACAAGACCATTAGCAACCGAAAAAAGTCAGTTTCGACCGCTCGAGTGTAAAATGAGAGACTGGAGTATTAGCAGGTGTCAGCCAGAATTCATAGGTGGAAAAGAAGGAAAAAATAGAGCGGTCGTTTCGGCGATGGAGGGGGAAATATACAGGGGGCTGCGCTTCTATCGATATTGATTTCGACCAGCAGGCGAGTGAGCTCGCGTTCTCGCTCAGTCGTTCGCGGTTCGCAAGCGCAAGTGCCTCGACTGCAGCGTTATGCCACCGGAACTTGGAGAATACGAGGATCGCGAGGATCTCCTCCTGACGGGGTCGAGTCTCGATGGGACGTCGAAAGACCCACTCGAGATCGTCGATTGCTCGGCCTGCAACCGTAAGCACATTCCTCTACTTCTTCTCCGGCGCGTGCTGAGAGTATCGGTTACGAAAAAAAAAAGAAATTAACAAGAAGGAGAAGGGGGAGGGCAACGAGAATCATCCTCGGAGTCTCGCACAACTCGTACGAATGTTACCGGGCACATATCGGTCTTCCTCGAAGGTACCGAGGGAAGAGACGAGAAAAAGGGCGAGAGGGTGGGGAGAAGATTTAATCGATTTAGTTGACGGGTTGTCGGCTTTTCGAGTCATGTCCACCGGTCGCGGTTCCAGTCAGAGGCTGGAGAGGGTACCGATCGCGTCTCGCTACTTCCACAATTCTCCGCTATGACACCCAAGATCGAGAATCGCGGGGACAGAGTCTGCGAGATCAGAGTAGATCGTGGAATCAAGGACTCAATTGGATTCACCGCAGCATCAAATTTTTGTGGTGCGTTTTTGTCTTTCAATGAAATTTTCCCATCGGTTGGAATTAGAATAGTTGTATCAATAGGAATCGGGTAACGGGTTCTCGGTTCTCGTGTTGCGTTTTAACAGGAGTATGTCACGTGTTCGTATATGGATATTTACGTTTCGAGTGAAGAAAATTTATAAATATTTCGGCGAGAAAATAGCTTATAACATAATAATAACAATAATAACAATATGATAATAATAGTAGCTTATATTAATTTATAATACGAGAATAATAAACATTCAACGGATTTTCTTGAAAAAAAAAAAACTGTTTATCGAGCTAATTTTTCACTCGTGGGAATCAGTATGAAAAAATAGATAAGTAGGTAAATATCTCGCGAAGACGAACGAAAAAGTTGATTACGCACAATGACATAATATCTAGTTCCACGTGCTCATCAAAGTGTCTCGGGTTACTCGTACGACGCCGAAATAACGAGTAACGAAGTCATTTCAAATTTATTGCGAATATTATTTTCGCCGTGTTTGACATTTCTCGTGAGTTATTTTTTTTTTCTACGGAGGCGTCAGTTTAGATAACCAGGCTAGATAAAGTCAATTGGACGTCAAAGCGCAAAACCTGCAATCATACCCTACCACCTAAAAAATTGTACTCGCGTAAGCATCGTTTTATCGCTAATTTCCGATGTAACACCATGCGGGAAATCGCCTCGAATGCGTAATTGGATTAGCTATTCCTATGATCCAGAGGAAAATTCATTGGGAAATTTTCCGAAAATTTTCTCCGGTTTCATCGCTCTTTTTTCGCGCCGTGTGGGTAATTTCGTCACGCGATCGATTATTTGTTGACTAGACGCGTCATCGAGCGTCATTCTCTACCGCGAATTTTCTCGCCGAGACATCGCAGTCGAGCGCTCTTATCTGACGCACGAGTCTCTCGATTCACCGGCGCGAAGACTACGCTGCGCCAATTGGCTGAGATAGCGGAGAGTCGGTGTCGCGATGCACGGGAGTTCGGACGATCTTCAGAGAGAATAGATAAAGCTCCTCTCACGGGCGCGATAACTGTCTACTGGGAAATCAATAATCGACACACCGAGTAGATTTCTGTCGCTCATCCGAACAGGTGAATCTATTATTTTACTCTTCGCGTACTGTCTACCAAGTAGGTGAGTCATTATAATCTGAAGTACTAAAAATTTCGCCAATCATTCCATATTTCGTAACAGCGAGGACCACGTGTGGTGTCAATTCGAAAATGCTACGAAAATATTTAGAGATAAAAAAAAAGATTAAGTTCTGAAAATTTTTTGCTTCAATAAATTTTTTCTATAAAAAATGATAAACAATATCAAAAGAGTTTGCTGAAATCGCGGCAATCAACGTTGGAAGATATATCGGGTATTTTTTCAACGGGAAATAATTTTATGTAATTTTAAATTGCTGTTGAGAAAATAAAAATTTCATTTTATAATATTCGAGTGACGAGAAAATTCATCAGTTGGACTTCCGGACGTAAGTTCTCGAGGTGGCGTATATCGCAGTTCGATTCCCAATCTGACCGCGTGTTCATTGTTATTGTTTGCGAATTCGTACCCGTAACGACCGAGCGAGATGGTACGGCATTCCCAATCGTTAATTGATTCGACGTCAAAAGCGGAACTGTTTCTCGGAAAAACGAAATTCACGTGGGCGATGAAAAGACCGTAATAGCTCTCGAGTTCGCATTACTGTGACAGTTTTTATTTATAGTTGGAGTAGAAAAATGTGTAGGTATGAAGAATACACTTTGACCACCATGAAGTGAGAAATCACCAGTTTTCGATACAAACGCGCATACTTAATTCTATTGACCTCGGACAACTTGGTCGATAAATGAAAATTATCTAGTGATTCGATTTATCTCGCTGATTTTAATCTTATTAAATCGTTAGTGGTAGTTCGAGCGTGTTGGTTCCCGTCGAACAAACGCAAATTATGTAATTGATGCGATTAATAGAAAAAATTTTTTAATTTAATAAATCGTCGGCTCGTTTGAACGAAATTAAGACCACCTGTGATTGTAAGCTTCCGATAACACATCGGGATTGTAATAAATTAACGTCGAATTAGCATCAAACGGTTGACCTATGTCGAGCTTGAACGCGCGAGGTCCGCGAGCTCGCAGCGCCCCGGAGTCGTGCGAACCTCGGCACGAGACAGGCCATGGGGGTTAATTAGTTCAAACTGTCTTTCATCTGTGCACATGTGTGCGTGCGACTGGTACGTAATCAATCATTGTTTGAGCAAAAAGAATCAGTTTGGAAATTACCTACTCTCACTTTATTTCTCTCGATTATAGCAAACCTTGTTGTATTCCGAGAAATATCGATAGCCGGAAAGTTCAAGATATCGACTGTTTTATCGCTGAATAGCAAATGAAACCGTTTGAACAAGTCACGCGATTGTTGAGGTGGTTGTCTCGTCAAAATTGTTACCATCTTTGTCAAATTTTAATCGCATCTTCGCAATTCTAACATACGATTGTCTACTACATTTTAACTGAATTCAACATCTCAAATTGGAGAAACTAGTGAAATTCATTCAAATTTCAATGTTGAATAATCCATCATTAAATTCGAATAACTTAAATTCAATAAATCAGATAGTTTCCTAAAAAAGTAAAAACAGAAATATACGAAAAAATTGGTAGATGTGTCATTTAGTGTTAAACAAGACACCCGATTGTCAAAATATGTACATTCCCTACGTAATAATTTATATGTGTTATACTTCAAATTACGCGGAATTCGCGCGGCCATCGCAGTCGCGCATGCGCATTCGCACCTACGCATTTCGAGGAAAACATCAAACTCGGGGAAATTAATTTTTAAGGTTAGAGTACCTGTCGTTCTACGTGCGCCTCGGTGCGTCGATTAACCGACTCGCAACACGGAAAATTCCATCGTACCGTCGAAAAAATGACGGGCTTGGCGATTTCGTCCTTATCCACGTCTCTGACGAACGGATTGAATTCTTTGAAACACTTTGCGATTTTTATCGCTCGTCGGCCAACCCGTAAGTTCCCACACTGACAGTTGACGTTCGTGTCAAAAACTCGAAAGGATGTCTCACGTGAGATTCGGATCCTCGACATTCGTGTTATTCTTTTTAACCGTTGACCGTTAACGCGTTTTGCGCACACTCGATTTGAGGACGCCATTTTGCGTGGCTTCGATTGGCGGAATTCGTATTCGATTCTCGACTCGAATTTCGATCGAAATCGACCAATTTCGATTAATAAGTGTTTTAAACGTTACAACTTCAAATCGTTAAACAGTTACCGACGGTATAGGCAAACTTTTCGCGCGGTTACTCTGCAATGACAACCCTGGAGAAACTCTTTCTCTCATATTTCAGATTTGCAACGATTTCTCCTCCTCTCTTCCTCCTCCTATCAGGAAATGCCAATAAAATTGAATTCCCTGGCGGGGATAATTAACTTCCATTAAGAGTCCCTGATCGTGATTACGGGAGTTGTCAATTACGTGACGCGGTACAGGAAAATGCGGTAACAAAAATTTCTCATTCACGATTGACGAATATTGGTATTCATTCTCTTGATCGTTGATCTCGCTGCGAATCCGATACTCGAATAACAGGTAGTCAATTTTACGAATAATTATAAAAAAACTCGATAAGGAAGCTCGTGAGAATGTGTGTCGCAATACCTGAATAAATAGATGCGATATGCGCGATTATAAAATAAAGTAATAATTTTCGTTTCATTCTCAGGTCGTCGCGCAATGGTGAACAAGCTCTGGTGTAACGACTTGGCTAGAAGATGGTTCCAGACGAGGGTGGAACCACCCCACGGGCGAGTTTTTTCCGAGCCGAAATGTCAGTGTCACGTGTCTATGTGGTACCTGATCTACCGTTGGATTATCCTGTCGTTGTGGCTGATGATAATAACTTGTTCGATCCTCGAACTGGGCAGCACGAAGCCGCTGCATAGTCAGCACAAGTGGCCGATTTATCTGACCAATTGGGACCTGGTGCTTGGTGCCACGCAAGCTCTCCTGGGTGCTCTGATTGTCACGAGACGATGGCGATTTCAACTAAACGACGCTTTCGATCCGAAGAATTTGAAATTGGGTACTATCGAACGTGCCTACTGGTACCTTTACGTAGTCACGTGCACTCTGGCGATAGGGGTTACCGCAACTTATTGGAGTGCCGTTTACGATCCGAAGATTCATCAGCTCGATCCGCTCAACTTCATGCTTCACGTATGCAACAGTGTTTTGATGATCACCGACTTCTGCGTAGTCAACATGCCATTCAAGATTCGAAGCATTTGGTGGATACTGCCAGTAGTGTTTGTTTATGTTATTTTTACAGTGATATACTACTCAGCGGGTGGCCTAGACAAATTAGGGAATCATTATATTTACAAAATCCTGGACTGGGAAAAGCCGGGCCGAACGATACTGATTTGTTTCGGATGTATGATTTTCGTTTCGCTGGTGCATCTCCTGCTGTGCGGACTCGAAAGACTAAAGAATCGCTGTTACAGAAAAATCAACGCGAATCAGAAACATTTGCATCCGGAATTAGAAATTAATCAAACCGATATGAAAAAACGATCGGAGATCGTTTGAAAAATGTGCCAAAAATCATTCCAGTTAAAAAAATTTGTTTAGATAAAAATATAGAAATTATTTTTCTTTTCTAAACTTTAGCGATTATTTATATTTAGGCACGGTTGTGACGCGACTTCCTAATGTATCCTCAGCATGGATATATGATTTAAAAACCAAGGTTTCCGATTTACGATTAGCATGTATTGTTTTCACGAGTATTCTATTTTAATAGGCAGGCGTAAAATTAAATTTATGTCATTCGTGTCGATACGCGATGAAATATGAAAATATGTTATCGGAGCCGAGTATATGCAACTATCGTGAAAGTGTATGTGTGCGTATAATATAATTTTTTGTATGAATATGTAAGCGTGAATGTAATTTTTACAATTAAAAAATACTCCGTAAATTGCTTTGCTTACGTACTGATCTCCACTTTGTTCCTGCGTTTCATAATTTAAATATTCTATGAAAAGCGCATTTTGTATTATTCTAGTTCAGTAGATCAATTTTAAACATAATTTTAGCGCTAGAGAATATTCTAGCTACCATATCCCAAGAAAAGAATGCATCTTGCGAATAGAAATTTTTTCAATGAATAACTGAATATGGACAAATATACGTTTACTAGTATAAAAGATTGTTACAAAAAAAAGTATAAAAAAAATTATTTATATAATTGTGTATATAATTGCGATTGTGATTTTTAGTAAACAATAGATCATTATTATCATCGATGATTCGATAAAAAATAAAATTAAACAATTGTTTTTATGAAAAAATATTAACGATTTATTAATAAAATAACAATTTAAAGCAATCATGGACTGTATAAAAAATTAATATTAAGCCTAAAAGTAGCTTTTACATCACAGACCATATCGAAATCTACACTATACATTATCAATGACAATTGTATCGCGGATCAGATATTTCAACAGAGGTCAATTCAAGACCCCATGAGATTGATTGTGTTTTCAGACGTTTCGGAGTCAAGAAAATACACTTGGTATTCCGCACCTACGACATCGTCTTGATAATACGTGGGACACAATTCTTCAGATAATAATAAACCATCTCCCAAGTCACCAATTCCTAGTACAACATCGGACGCACCCGCCACTGAATCCTGTATTGCACCATTTGATTTCATTCTCCAAATGTCTGAAACAGTTAAACAGGTCCTAGCCGATCCTTGCTCGGTTTTAATCTCATTTTCGACATATTTTTGAGTCAGAGGTTGCGTCACTTTCAAGATGGACTGCATGGGGGGAGGTTCTGGCTCCGGTAAATCCGTGTCAGCCGAATTGCTGAGAATTACCGTGTCGCAAGGTGTCACCATAATCATTTGCTCCGAAGAATCTATCGTAGACGAAGGTGTGTACAAAATGTAGTCCATGTTAGAGTCCGAATTCGAAGAGAGTCTTTCCAGTAATTTGTCGTCACTTTCGAATGTCGTTTTGTGAATTTTCAGCGTGTGTTTATTCAGAGACGCTTTCGTTCTATAAGATTTATTACATGATTCTACTGGGCAATGATAAAACGTCTTCTGATTGGTATTGAGCACTGCGTAATCTAGTCTTTCGTTTTTGTTATCACTATCATTGGTGAGCGAGTCACTTAAAATACCAGTTACTTGCGAGGCAACCTCGGTATCGAACTTTTTCTTTACTTTTACAATAGGATTCACCCTAGAACAGTGAGGATCTGGCACATGAGTGTGGTCTTGCACATTAGATAACTCTTGTAGGTTCACCTCCATATGTTTAATATGATGCTTCTTCATGTGTACATACAGGCTACTTTTGGCCGAGAAACTAGCATCACATATATAACAGTGAAAGTATTTGTCGTCCTCATGCGTCAATCTATGTTCTTTTAGATGCTCAGAACGCATAAAAGCCTTGCCGCATGAGGAGAAATCGCAAACAAATTTCCGGTCATTTGTGTGCTTTTTCTGATGCCTTTTCAATTTACTAGATGACGAGAACGCCCATTGACAGCCTTGAAAATTGCAAGGGTAGGGCTTACATCCGGTATGAGAACGTAAATGTGCTTTGAGCCTACATGGTTTGTCGAATATCTTACCACAGCCAGGCCAGGAACACTTAACATCTACCTCTTTGTAACTATGGCATCTTTGATGAGACGTTAGAGCATTACTGCTATAATATCTTTTACCGCATCCTTCTTGTTTACATACATAAGGTGCATGACTTTGGTCATGAGATTTCATATGCAATTCCAATGCTCTCTTAGTTTGAAACTTTTCGTGGCATTCTGGAACATGACATCCTATTCTATTAGGTCGAGTGTGGAGTTTTTTGTGACTCCATAAATTATAAACTGTTGTAAACCTTCGGTTACAACCATCCACTTCGCAGATAAAATCCTTTCGTTTAAGATGCGTCTCTTTATGCCTTTTTAATTTAAATTCAGAATAAAAAGCCCAAGCGCATCCTTCGTAATCACACTGAAATTCAAGATAACGTTAATAAGTATCTTTCAATGTATTAAAAATAGAAATAAATTCTTACGTTATAGGAAGCCAAAATTCATACCTTAAATGGTTTAACACCGTAATGAGATAATAAATGTCCTTTCAGAGCATTTATTCTATTAAATTGCCTACCGCATTCTTCTTTCGGACACATCCATACTTTTCCTAATTCGTTAATAGATATCGGTTGTAAATTATCATCGCTAACGCCAAGTTCTTCCAATGCGTCGGCTATTATTAATTCGTGTTGACTATTCGTACAACTATCCACATTGTATTCAACCGTACCAGCCCAAGAACCAGAGTTCAATTTAGGCAGTTTAGGAAAATTTCCAGTAGCCTCTATTAGCTCCGAAGTCTTGCCTTGATAAATTTGTTCTTCCTTACCGTTATTAATCACAATCTGAGTTAAATTTGAAACCTTATCTGTAGATATAGCGACTACAGCCATAATTCCATCTTTGGAATTCTCTTCCTTCTCTCCTACGCATTTTGACTCGACGTTCAATTTTTCAGAACGTTTCTTATTTTTCTTTATGATACGAGGTTCTAAACGGTTCTTAGTCTTTTTCAACTTTTCTAAAATTGGTCGTTCCACAGATTCGTCAATGGGAACATTATGCAGAGAATGAACAACACTGCTATCCACTAATTCGTCGATATAAAACTGAGTTTGATTTTTTATATTATCATTGTCGATTTGCGCTTTGTATCGTTTATGACCATCCTGATCGATACTTCCCAAAGTAGGTTGGATATCGTCGATACAAATCTGGGTAGACTTATCCAGAGGCTCTGCGCTCTTGTCCAATAATTCAGTAGCCTCGTCTGCGTATTTGATAGACTTTGCTTCATCGTCATTAGGAACATGTAGCACAGACTGTATACTAGCACTTGGTAAAATTTCACCAGCCACTAACATATCATCCGGGAGTGTCAGTGGATCGAGATGATCGAACTGAATCTCTGGTAGCATGAACTCGTCGACTTTCTCACAAACTTCGAGGAGTTTTTCATTTTGCAAATCTGGAAGTATGGGATCGTAGGCGAGGTTAGGTTTTGCGTCCGACAAATCAATGTCGATGGAGAGCGGGTCCTTTTCCAAAAACGAATGCCGTAGTTCATTCTCCAGGTAATGGTCAACGTTCACCCCCTCGACGACGGACTTGATACCGTCGTGATCCATACTCGATGAATACTCGTCGCGCGTTTTTAACCATTTCTCGGGGTCGCCGACTCACGGTCTGCTTGGTTTGCTTCGTTAGTTCGTTCCGCTGTCATGTTGTAGAGGGCGGTTTGTTTGAATCTGAAGGACTGGTTCGAAAATTCGTAACCTTAGTGTACGCAAAAAAATACTAGGTAATTTGAAACAACTTGATTAAGAATAAACTGTATTTCGATACAAGATTTTGTCGAGTGTCGATTTTTAAACGACATTCAAATCATTTACTCGCGGTGAAATATTTCTGTAAGGCCATCAACCTTAACGCTTTGACCAATCAAGCGTGTCTGAACTAAACGTCCAAATTAATTTTACTGGGATAACTAGACTCTTGGATCTTCAAAAACGAGGTAAATGTTTTCGTTATATTTTTACGAATGATTTCTACGAAAAA